>OX632357.1:33503702-33722428 GCA_951751655.1 Ophion costatus
GAAAAAGGCCTTTTTTTGCGCTACAAGTGGGGGTAACGCCTTTAGCGCCCGCCATTTTATGAGTTACTATTTTTCAAAAACGGCTACGTAAAGCGAGAATTACATTCATATAGGTAATAAAACTTTGTCTTTTTCATTTTTCAGACCAACCATCGTCACGTTATCGTCCCGGCCGTTGGACCACATTTTTATACAGAGGCTCTATTATACCTCAATAACGGAGTTAATTTTTTATTTTTTTGGAATAAACATTTACACGAAAGAAGTTAAATGTATGCTTAATAAAATAGCTTTTTTCCATTCCTATATATCATCCAAATAAATAATCTAGTCTCCAAATAAATAAATCCCAAATAAATAATGGAGTCGATAAAAAAATTCGGTAAATACGACCTTTTTTGGCTCGTCACAATGGTCTCCGCCCTCAACGGTTTGCTACGTTATAACATTCTTCTTCAATCGTGTACACAAATTACAAAATTGCTCGAAGGTGGAAAAAAAGAGTTCGACACTCTTGTGAGCGTTGCACCGATAGCATCGATCTTACTAAATTAATTTTCGCCTTCACAATCGCTTCCGAGCATGCATGATCAATCTTGTTGATGAATGGCAAAAGCGATAATACCGCTTTCTTCCCCCTTGTTTCGCGTTGTATTATCGCAACGTAAGCGATTGTTGATCGTGTAAAACGTGCCTCCTTGTTCTCGGCGCGCGTGTTTGCAAAACATTTTTATTCGATAAAGAATATCGACTCACCAGAAACTCATCGCCGTCGATCTGACGTTTGAGAACAGCCTTGCAACAATCGTCCAGGCCATTCTAAAAGAAATCATCTCATTCAGTCGACTGAGTGTTAAGGGGTTACCCCTACTTGCGATTTTGAAAACATCAATTTTTTTTATTGCATTTTTTCGAAGTATAAGTATCTGAGAATATGTCCTGAAAATTTCAAGTCGATCCGAACAAAATTCACTGAGATATGAGCGTTGAAAGAGAAGAATCCGTGAATTGAAGAACTGAAATTGAAACTTTAAACGCGTTTTTCTCAAAATGGCATTTCTGAAGTCGGTGACCAAGATTACTCGAACACTAATGAACCGATCTTCTTGAAATTTTGCAGGCTTATTTAATACATAAAAATGTAGTCTTTAATCGTTCGATTTTTTTTTTCGAAAAAAAATGGCCGTTTTATAGCCAAAAAACGGCCGTTTTTTTCGTTAAAATCGAACCATTAACTTTGACTGTCCGCCATTTTGTGAAATATGAATATTTTTTAAAATCCTTCGATTAAAGACTAGTTTATACTTATAATTGACTAAATCCATCCGCATTTTTTTTTTCAGATGATCCACTTCGCCGCAATGTTGGTCACCGCAAACCGTGTATATAAAAACATTATTTCATTGACGGCCATTTGCCACTAAACAATGTGATATTTTTCAATAAAAAAATTACTGAAAGTTCTTCAAGATGTGTTCTTTAAGATGGTACATTGATCGATTAAAAAAGTTTTGTAGTTTTCTTTAAAAAAATTCATGAAAAAGGCCTTTTTTTGCGCTACAAGTGGGGGCAACGCCTTAACAAATTGTGGACAATTAATAGCTGTTCAATTCAAATGTACAACAATAATTGTTTCGTGTATATAGGGTGTCCCATTTCCATTTCTCACTATTATAGACCTCGAATAATGGGACGACGAAGTTTGCATCGTTGGAATGCAACGCAAACTAATTCTTCTTAATTGCGCAATTTTTTTTTGCCGATTTAGGCTTTGCAGATCTCTCGAACTCTTTCATATATTCTTATTAGGGATTTGTGACCTCAAAATGCAAAAAAAAGGTTTTGGATAGTGATAAAGATGGAGAAATTGGAAATGGCGAAAAAAAATAATTGCATTCCAACGATGCAAACTTCAATGTTATGTCTTTTTTTTCCGGAAACGTAAGTAGTTTTGGAGACTGGTGAAATGTGGAACTTTTACCGACTGAGGATACCGAACTCGAGGTGAGATCGCCTCGAGAATTTCCTCATCCACTTAGGCAGTTTATTCGCTTAGCTTCTGATCATTTTCAGCCTCATAGTTATATTATTATTTTATTTAATTATATTTTTTAAATTTATTTTAAATATATTATTATTTAATTATATTTATTTAATTAATATTTTTTTATTATATTTATTTTATTATATTATATATTTATTTAATTAACATTTTATATATATTTATTTAAGGTGTAGTGAAAAGAAATCCATCATTTTTGCATGAAATTGAAGAGAAAAATAATGGATTTCTTTTTACTATTTACATTTTATATATGAGGGATTCTCCGTCAATTCAGCCACTTCTTTTCGACCATCTCAGATCTGCCCCATAATTGGTTATATCGAAGTACTACTGAAAGGCATTCTATGTGAATTTTTTCAGATTTTTTAAATCAACATTTTAGAAAATGCCGTTTTTTTCCAAATGAATATATCTCGGAAACTAGAAGTAGCTGAAAAAAAATGTCTGGACATAACAGTTGTAGTTTTGTGTTAGCTTTCGAGCCGACGACTTGAAATAATTTTTACGTTCCGGTAACGCTGATTTTTTACCAAAAAGGGGGAAAATTATTTTTTTTAAATTAAAAAACAGCTGTTTTTTGGCTGAAAAAATTACAGACTCTTCCAGTATGTCTGACGATATCGCAAAAAAATCGCCAGAGCGGCACGGAGCGAGGTTCCGGTATAAAAAAATTAATTTGTGTGGTTTCCTTTTTTTTACCTAGAACCTCGCTCCGTGCCGCTCTGGCGATTTTTTTGCGATATCGTCAGATATTCTGGAAGACTCTGTAGTTTTTTCAGCCAAAAAAAATGGCCGTTTATTGAATAAAAAAATTATTTCCCCCTTTTTTGGTTAAAAAATCAGCGTTGCCGGAGCGTAAAAATTATTTCAAGTCGTCCGCTCGAAAGCTAACACAAAACTACAACTTTTATGTGCAGACATTTTTTTTCAGTTACTTCTAGTTTCCGAGATATATTAATTTGGAAAAAAACGGCATTTTCTAAAATGTTGGATTGAAAAAACTGAAAAAATTCACATAAAATGCCTTTTAGTAGTACTTTGATATAACCAATTATGGGGCAGATCTGAGATGGTCGAAAAAAAGTGGCTGAATTGACGGAGAATTGAGGGGGGGGGGGGTCATTTGCTACTTTTTCACCCTTAGACCCTATGTCCTAAGTGTCACGGTAATTAAGATATGATTTTTTTTCATTTTTTTAACTTCCCGAAATTTCGCCTTCAAATCTCCAAAACTTTTTTGTTTCTCGTTGTAATTGCACGAAATAACTGTCGTTGTTTGCTGCGGTGTGTGTTTATTATAAATAAATCATTATTTGATACAATTGGTTTCGAGAAAATCACTCATGAGCTGCAAAAGTCTTGAAAATGCATGAATGTATGAAAAATGTCAACTTCTAAATTAATTATCGGAGGAATTGACGAAAAATAAGCGTTTATTTGACACCGGAAGTGAGGTTTTCACTATGGAAATCTATAATCAACGATGGTGAGGGAGACAGTCGTTTATGTTGAGCTGGAATACTCGGATAAAGTTCCAAAAAGCCCACACCTCTGATTAATTTGGAATTTCGTGTCCCTATGTATGTTTGACTCGCTGATAAAGAATATCATATTGAAAATACCCGCAAATTTAATTTTCAAGGTCAACACTCACGAAAACTAATTTTTAAACATTTTTTCTGTTTTATTCAAGAAAATATTCATTTTAGAAAAAAATGTTTCCTACAAAAGTTGTAGCCTATGAAAATATTGATCTTTTATGTTCCATACAATTTTTGTCTAAAACGCTTCGATTTCGAGAAAAATGGGATAATGGTCCAATAAGTGAAAATTGCTTAGCTTCATTAGGTTCGATATTATTTACTTATCTATAGTAACGAATCGGTAACAGCAAGAATATAGATAATGTTCATTAGCCCAAACAAACCCAAATAAAAAAAACCAAATTCAAACTGAAACAAAACCAACCAAAAAATCCGAACACGAAACTAAACAAAAAAGCCCAAACAACCCAAAGTAAAAAAAAAACTAAATTAAATAAAAAGCCCAAGCAGCCCAACAAAAAAACCAAACCCAAACAACCCAAACAACAAATGCAAAAATAGTAAAATAGTAAATAGTAAACAAAACCAACCAAAAAATCCGAACACAAAACTAAACAAAAAAGCCCAAATAACCCAAAGTAAAAAAAAACTAAATTAAACAAAAAGCCCAAGCAGCCCAACAAAAAAACCAAACCCAAACAACCCAAACAACAAATGCAAAAATAGTAAAATAGTAAATAGTAGTATTTATTCCAGGTATACCCCTCAGGGGTTTTTAGACAGAAGTACATTTGATGTCCTTATCAATATCGCCTTAATACTAATCTTCCATTACTAAAAATGCAAAAATAGTATATAATACAAAAAGAAATTAAAATAAAAGAATTTTTTTTTTAATAAATAAACAAAAAAGAAAAAAAACATGCACTTTAAAATTGACTGAATCAGTAAAAATGCAAAAATAGTATATAATACAAAAAGAAACTAAAATAAAACAAAATTTTTTTTTGAATAAAATAAAAAACAAAAAACAAGCACTTTAAAGGGTAAACTCTAACCTTCCCGCGGTAAAGTGCGTAAGTAGATAATATCGATACTAATGGAGCTAAGCAATTTTCACTTTTTGGACCACTATCCCATTTTTCTCGAAACGGAATGGTTTTCGATGAAAACTGTATAGAACATAAAGGATCGATATTTTCATAGGCTATCATTTTTATAGGAAACGTTTTTCTCTATAATGAATATTTACTAAAATAAAACAGAAAAACTGTTAAAAAATCAGTTTTCGTGAGTGTTGACCTTGAAAAGCAAATTTGCGGGTATTTTTATTATGATATACGTAATCAGCGAGTCTAAATACATGGGCACACGAAATTCCAAATTAATCAGAGGTATGGGCTTTTCTATATATATAAATATTTATTTCTATTCTTTCTATATTACTTTCTATATATATATAGAAATATTTATACGTTTTTCCGTCTTTATAGCACGTTTTAGTCTCTTGATTTTCAATTCATTTAGTTTCTTCTATTATTATTCATTTACGTATAGTTTCTCGTTAGGAAATGTTTATTCTTCTATAAACAGCCATTTACAAGATCGAAAGTTCCAAAGTTATTTTATACAACGTTATGTATACGTTCTATCCATTGGTAGCCATTTTTAAGTTTCCTGCTACTCATTTCTTATCCAGAATTTGAAAAACCCCGATAATGGATTGTGATCAATGATAATAATGCAGTATCGGCCATAGACCCAGATATTTTAAGGTTCTTAAGAGGAAAAAGTCACATTCGAAATATTACTGAAGCATCGTGAAGATTTTTTTATCTTCTTCAAGTTTGCATCGTGGGAATGCAAATGCAATTCGTTTTTAGAATTTTATTGTTCTACAAAATCTGATTTTTTTTGCAGATTAATATTCTAGATCTCTAAATAGTCGACTTAAAAAATATTGACGGATTTTCGATGATTTGCAAAAAGAAATTCGAGCAGTTGGTAAGTAATCATTTTCGATGTATTTCAACGATGCATTCTCTATAATGGGCTACGCGATTTTTCTTCAATTCTATTTACATCTCGACAATGGCAATTAGAGACATTAAGAAGCAATTAATCCACGACGGCCACCGGGCGACTCAGTGTCACATCACGCATCCTGCAAATTCCATTAAGGGGTTAGGCTACTGTGCACATGACGAACGTTCGTTCCTCGCTTAAGGCAACTTTAAGGGTGAAGATACGTCTAGACGAGGAAAAAATTTGCTGATTTTCATTAATTTTTTCGAAGGAAACATTTCTTCGTCATTTTCGAGACTTGGGGTATGTTTTATTACTACTTTTGGCTATTACATGTTATTTTTTTTTTTAACTTCAAAAATATTAAAAGGGTATTTAAAAAATGTTAAATTTAAAAGCAATGGAAAATATTAAAAATATACAAAAATACTTGTTTTTATGATTTCCAGTTTTTTTTCAAGTCTTTTTCATTTTTCGTAATTCTTGCAAAAAGTAAATTTTGGAAATGTTCCAGAGAATTTTCAAAATTCCCTAAGTTTTTTCGGTTTTTCCTGTTTTCCATATGCGTAACAGCCATTGTTACTAATTTTGGCTATCACATGATTTTTTTTATTTTGATTTTGGATTGTTCTTGAAAATTAAAAAAAAGGTATTTTTTTGCAACATGTAGCCATTTTTTTTCGAAAAATTCAATCTTTATGTTTCAAAGCGTACCATTTCAGCGATTTTCAAAATTTCGCACTTTTTATTGGTTCATATTCTCCGTACGAGCGTTAACGAAAACAAAATGTACTTTGGTTTTTTATTCAGATCGATTCCGCCGACGCTACGTGTCACGCGGTCTGACAAGATCCGTCGCAACTCTAGAACACGATGCCTCTGCCATTTTTAAAGATTAATTTTTAAAAATACCATGCAACAGCCAAAAGTAGTAATAAAACGTACCCTAAGTGTCAAAAGTGGTGAGGAAATCTTTCCTTCAAAACAAAAATCACGAAAGTCATTTTTTTCTCCCTTGAAGGTATCCCTCTTAATATTTTTTCATAAAATTTTGGTACGCAATTTTGTCAATGTACATAAAAATAATTGTCCAAACTATATTTCAATATTACTTAATCCTTCGGAATATTTAAAAAAAAGAACCCTTATTTTCGGTTCGTCACGGTAGCCTAACCCCTTAAGACCCAATTAATCCACGACGGCCACCGGGCGACTCTGTGTCACGCATATCCTGCAAATTCCATTAATTCCGCTCCCACGTTTCACCATAAGAATTCGTGGCTGACGAATTGAAACTTTCGATTCCTATACAAAAGCCTCCGTCCTCCGTTCGTCCAAAGCCGAACCAAGAAAAAAAAATCACGCGTGCATTTTACGAGCACTCTATAATTAGGAAGCTATAAAGAGAGCTCGGGAATGTCCCCTGTGTGCACACTCCAGGAGTGGACAATCGCGTGCCGGAAATGAAACAAACATGAAAACGCGTGTTACAGTTAAAAACCGCGATAAAATGGACTTGCTGCTGCGTTCGATGGATCATTGACCCGTGACTCAATGAAGTTCACACTCTTTGCATTTCTCCGCCTATATTCCGAAAGAGCGACGTTTCGCGTGTGCAGTAACGATAAACGATAAATAAACCGGCGTTTTTTGGTGCAACTCGCGAACGGATATCGTGGTCCAAGTACCAACGTTTTTATTTCATCAACATAAACATGCACGCGACGAACACAATCGCGAAAAAAAGGCACAGCACAACACGAGAAAAAAAACGCCAAGGCGGTGCCGAACGACCTCTGGCAGAAAACACGTTGCACAGAATGGTGGAAAATAAACGAGCAGTGTTAATAATTTGAAGGAAAAAAAAACATAGCTGTCAAGGTACTTTGTTACCTTTCGCAAAAGTGACACTACGTCGTTGGTATTCCAATTCGATATTTCTTCGAGAGCGACGATTCGCGATAAAGTTTTTGACATTGTCCGTAGCTATTCGCGGTTTGAAAAAAAATGAAAAAAAAAAACTTGTCGCACGTGACGACGCGATACGCGCATCTGTGCAACCGTTTTTTTGTGGGCGAGGTTATACGTGTGTGTGAAAATTTGTGGTATGTACGTTTTTTTTCTTTCTCTCCCCCTCTCTCACTCTCTCTTTTTTTATTCCCCCTTCTATCTCGCTCTCACTCTCGTCTTTTGAGTCACTCGTGTCTTTCTCGCGTACAAGTGTGTACTAGGAGTGGTACGCGTCTTGTCACCATGGCACCAAGTGGTTTTCTACTGGCTGAATACACATTCTCTCGTATAATGAATACTCCCACTCCTTCGCCCCCCGCCCCACTTTTTTTCCTCGAGCGTTTACGTGAAAACGCCGAGCGGTGGTGCGATCGCGACCTCCTCGGGCACTCTGTATACTGTATACCGCTGATGCGCGCGAGTCACTGTCCGCCCTGACTGATTGACGGAAGAAGCGTGGAATGTCGCGCGATGCGACGTTTCGCGACTTTGAGAACTTTTGCTTTTTCCCCCACTTTTTTAGCGTACCGACATTTTTTACAGGCTACATCTACGAAGGTGGGCCAAAATGTATTTTCCAAACATATTTTTATTCCATAGTATCACTTTTTACCTATATTTGTTGGAAGTTTCATTGAAATATTCCTGAAATTGAGTGAACCACAGCTCCTAACAGCCGGCCGGGCGAGAGATAGCAGCACCATACTTCACACTTTAAACGCGTTTTTCTCGAAACACTGTTTTCAAAGTCGGTGGACATGATATCTCGTGAACCACTTGATGGATTGTTACCAAATTTACAGGAAATAAGATGAGAAATATATAAAGGTCGTTGACGATCTCACTTTTTCAAATACGATCCTCAGTTTTTAATAGTTCCGTGAAAATGACGACTATTTTCACAGATTTTGTATGTCCGAATTTCAATTCGTCAACATTTTGTTAAAAAAAATTATGTTAAAAATCGACGATCGTCAATGACTCCTATTTATTGTTAACTTGAATAACTCGTTTGGATTTTAGATTTCGGATGGACCGTTTGAGCGGGAGAGTGTCCACCGCCAAACGACGCGAAAAAAAAATTCATCATCTGCTGGCGGCCATGTTTTTTTTGTTTTTCTGTATTTTTTGGTGATTTTTTTTAAGGCTCTCAATATATGTACCTTTGTGTTAAGAAAAAATGCGTTTTTCTTCTCACCAACCGTTCCTAGAAAAAAAATAGGAATTTGGCCATTTTTTTCGGGCTTCTGGATAGATATAGTCCGTCTCGACTTTGCATCCGAAAAATATCGACAGGTACGTGCAAATGTAGGTTAGGTCTGGAATATTCGATTTTTCAAATGAAGATGACGAATGCTTTGATGGCGGATAATAAATACGATACATATAAGCGAAGCTTATATGGAATAACCCAAGCAGCAATTTTCAAAACGCTGTCCAAAAGTGACCTTAATGGATACCAAATGTCCGCTCGGAGGCTAGCTTGAAGTTAATCATCCAAAAGGACAACTGCTGGACACATGATCACTTGTAGGTAACTTCCAAGCGGACATTCGGTATCCACTGGACAACTTCTGGACAACTATTTGGAAATTGGTAAGTGAGAATGTGTCAGACATAATTTTTATTTTCAGACTTCCAATGTGTCGCCTTGTTGGTTTTACGCATTACCCGTTCCAATTCAAGACTGTCCTAACACTCCGGTCAGTACTTCGCTAATGTAACCTAACCTCCGTTGGGTCCACAGTCGCCTTAAGGGGTTAGGATACTGTGACGAAACGAAAGTCAGGGTTATTTAAGTAAATTAATTTAGAAGGAATAAGTACGATGATTGAAAATTCGTTTGGACATTTATTTGTATGTACATTAGCAAAGTTGTATACGAAATTTCATAGAAGTATTAATCATTGAAGAAGGCATAAACAATCTCGTGAAGGACGGAAGGTGAGGGGCTGAGCGGTGTACTTGATTTCGGCCACCTGGTTGATCTGAAACAAAAGATTTTTTTTTCTTAAAATAGATAATATTGGCTAAGACTTGACCGAGCTTTTTTTTGTTATCGTGTTGCAATCTTTGAGAGAAAAAAAAGATTTTTCTTTGTTTTTGAAGGATTTTTATACTTTTTCGATTTTCAAGAATTTAAAAAAGTTCCGAGGTTTCAAGGAAAAATGACATCGTTATTGTTAATAAATATGAAAAAGAAACGTTAAGAAGAAACTCATTGTCGTAATTCAACAATTAAATCAAACCCAACGCTATAACGAGAGGACCAATCGCCACGAAACTAAACTTCCACCAAACTTCGATCAACATTTATTAAAACGTAATTGATTAGAAATTAATATATTTGTTCCGCTATTGTAAGTTTTAAAAAACGGTGGTTCTACTAATTTGATACGAAAATGATCATTGTTCGATTACAAAAAAAAAACGGACCACAAGAGTTGTTTTGTTTTTTATTAGGCGACGAATCTCCACCAAACCGGTCGAATCGATAATTAGAAAGTTAAATAATCAAAGTTGCCCGACCAACTTCACGGCAGTTGGGCGGCTCTTGTCGAAAGATCTTATCACTTTCTTCGATGACCGCATGCGTCGCTCTGATCACAGGAGGCGCCGAGCGCACCTGCGTACATCAATTGTTCAACAGAGATAAATGTCTTGTAACTTTAATTTCTTTCCATGCTCGCAGAACATTTTTTCTCCATGGTTGACCACGAAAGATCGCGGCGTGGAAAAAATACACGTAGCCGAGACGTAGGCGAAATCCACGAAAATTAAACTCAATCGTAAAAAATGAAAAGAATATTCCCGCTCCAATTATCGCGCTTATCGACAGTTGTCGAAGACGAGACGATGTTCGCTTTTTTAACGGAACGGAAAGTTAGTATTTTTTCCCCGAAATACTCTACTCGAAGACGGAACGTTTTCAGCTATCTCTCCTGCGCACGTACGTGCGTGGTGATTCGTTATTTATCCGTGCATAGAGTTTCCGATAGCGTATAGATTTTTACTTCGTGCTTCGTACCACTTCGTACGGCCAGTGAGCGCGCTCGCGTAGGTCTGAAGACAACTCTCAAAGTTCGGACTCGTATAATTCGCTATCGTGCCTCGTTTCGTTGATTTATAATACCAAACAGGATCGAAAGACCGGCGAGACAGTTGACAAAATGACGTTGAGTAATCTCGCTAGCCTCGAGGAATTCGATGAATACGTAAAGTGAGTAAACTCCCGTCAAGAAAGAGCGAAATCGCATCGACATAACCTCAATTTTTCGGAATCGGCGTTTCACACAGTTCTATTGCCGAATAACATTTTGAAGTTTGTAATTTCGCTCGAACGGCTTAACAACAAAGCATACATTGTTTAATTTTCGCCAGATAATTAAAAATTGCAAATCGTCTTGTATTAAAAAAGAAAGAATGTGGGTTGAATAAATTGTCAGTCGGAAGCGACAAATGGACGGTAGAGCTCAGCTGTGTATTGCAGCGATTTGAGGGGAAGTACACGGTCAACATAACCTCAAAATTAAAATTGGTTTTCGTTGCGTCTCAACGATGCAAACTTCAACATCATTCTTCAGCTTCATATTCAGCTAAATACATTGGGTATAGAAGCTTTTGAGCGCGAAGCGAGCCGAGGCTATGCTTTAAAGATGTTGAGTCCCTATGAAACATGTTAATTTTAATTGTTCAATAAATAGCTTCTTAATCGTCATGAAATTTTTACACGACCTCTGAAATACTTCGTACAAAAACGTACCAAATTTTGAGAATTTTATTATCATTTCCGATTCGGGCCTTAACATCCTTAAGCCACACTCAAAGGCTCCCGCCACGTCATTTCCTATGACGCGCCGAGTCTCCAAGCCTCTAGAAGGAGTGCCCCCTTAAATCCAATGACTAGTAAGTTGTTACAAAAAGCTGAGTTCTTCGCCAATCCTCATATCAAACGTGTCTATCCGCGTGCAACAAAAATGATGCAGCAGTTGTTGCATTGGGATATAAAAAGAAACGCCTTTTATTTCAGATCCCAAGATTTGTCGGTTGTACATTTTCACGCGGAGTGGGCGGCTCAGTGTGCTCAGATCAACGACGTACTGGCGGAAATGACAAAGTCCAACGATTACAAAAAAGCGAAATTCGCCAAAATCCCAGCGGAAGATGTGCCGGAGATATCGTTGAAATACGGAGTGTCAGCAGTGCCGACGGTGCTCCTATTGAGAAACGGAGCCGTGCTGGACCGAGTGGACGGGGCGAATCCGGAAGTGCTCGCGGACAAGATAAAGGAACGGTTGCTCGATGGAAAGTCCAGTTCGGCGGAGTGTCCGAAGCCTCGAGCGAGCCTGGAGGACAGATTGAAGAAGCTTATCGATCAGGCACCTTGCGTTCTCTTCATGAAGGGTGATCCGGCGAATCCTCGCTGCGGTTTCTCAAGGACAATCGTATCTCTGCTGGACGGCTACAAAGCCGATTATCGGACGTTCGATATACTCCAGGACAACGAGGTGAGGGAGGGTCTCAAGAAGTTCAGCAACTGGCCGACTTATCCGCAACTCTACGTCAACGGAGAGTTACTCGGTGGTCTCGATATCGTCAAAGAGATGAGCGAGAGCGGAGAGTTAGATAGCCTGCTACCTAAGAAAGTCGAGGAAAGGTGAGAAAGGCTCGTTCGTTGAACAGTCAAAAATCGGAAAACTTCGACTATCCGTTCGTTTACTTTTGACAAGTCGCCGATTCCTCGCCATCTCACGCTCTAACACTTTCCGTGTTTTTCTTTTCAGGAGTTAGAGTTTATCGGGACGGTTGCTTTTTTCGCCTCTCCAGCCCGTAGCTAAGATGTAATATTTGTACGAGATACCGTTCTCCGAGATAGCGTGAACGACAAGAATAAATTATCGCTCCAAGCTCGATTTTTTTTAAATCGCTGTACGCAAGAATGACCCCGTCTTTTCTGATTCCCCATTCGCTGGAGATATCCGTGAGAATCGTTTTTCATCGTCCCAAGTGTGTGAGACGGGTTGACCAGTTCAGTGGAGCAGAAAGGCGCGTCCAACGAGCTTTGCACTCGGTAATATTTCATCCGGGATTTATCGTTGCTTCGAATGTGCTTGCTTTTAGGTCAAGCCACGCGAAATTATTTGAGCTGCAATTAAGGCGCGATGTACATTTAGACGGGGAAAAATTAAGCCATTCTGAGGGATTTTTTAAAGTGAGCTATAAATTCTGCAATTCTAACTCTAAATTCTATTCTAATTCTAAATTCTATGCCAATTATGAATTCTAAATTCTATTCTAATTCTAAATTCTATTCTAAATTCTATTCTAATTCTAAATTCTATTCTAATTCTAAATTCTATTCTAATTCTAAATTCTATTCTAATTCTGAATTCTGTTCTAATTCTAAATTCTATTCTATTCTAATTTTTATTCTAATTCTAAATTCTATTTAATTCTAAATTCTATTCTAATTCTGAATTCTAAAACTAATAATTCTAAATTTTAATTCTAATCAATTCTACTATTTAAAATTCTACATTTATCAAAATGTAGGTATACTTTGATAATATATTTGAGTATACATAACAATTTTTTTCAATTCGTTCATCAAAATGACGAAACTGTGGCTAACTTCCCGTAGACTTTGATTTGCAAAGAAATTCATAAATTTCTTCACTTGGAACATGTAGATTCTATTTAACAGTAATTAAAATGAACAAACTTCAGAGAATGGCACGTATTTACGAAAAAAATGAACATGTCATGCGAAATTTCTGCAAAATTTGGATGAAACAGTAGCTTTGTTGTAATTTTTCGAAAATAATTCTCGTCAAGTAGAAGGTAGCAATATTATCAATATGCCTACCCAGTTTTAACTCAATCGGCTTGATAGTTTTTGAGTAATGCTGCACGCCAATTTTGAAAATGCCATTTTGACAAGAACTTGTTTGAAGTTTACATAGAATTTGAGTTAAATTGCACTAAGTACTTGTAATTAATTACTGAATTAATCTGTTGCAAAGTAATTATCAATTACAGTAGTAACTGCATTTGTTAGTAGTTAATTGAATTACGTTTGCTCATCTCTGCCTGTCCGAAAGCGTTGACGGGCCGTAACGTTTGAAGTTTTTCGAATTCCGCTTCGAAATATTGAAAAAATATTCTACATATATATTTCTATGGTTTAAAGAGAGAAAAAAAGAAATTGTTTTTTCGATCGTTGTACATGTATATCCCGCGTTAATTTGTAATCAGCTCATCTTGAGGGACCAAAATTCTTGACAGTTCGAAAGATGATTGCGTATGGTTAGTAAATTTTTATTATACAATATTACATACAATGCACTTGAACAAGAAGAGTTTTCCTTTTAATTATAAGTAGTCAGAATAATCTTGGCCGATCTAGCGCAATTTTCTTCTGCTACCGACACGCGCTCCTTTCTTCGCTCCGGATATAATGTTTTTGAATCTACCGGCGCTCTTCATTTTTTTCCTGCAATGAAAAGTGCATTTTGCTCGGTTATCGTCGATTGTACGCTGCGACTGCGATAATTGCGCAGGTAAATTATTACGAACCTTTTATTGAGAGCCGCTCGGGTCAAAGGCACATACGCGAACGGATCCGGTTTGCCCTTTTTCTTCACGTCGCCCATGGCCTTGCGCGATCGATACTCCGTGCCTAAGTTTTCGTTATCGCGGGATACCTTGACCGGCCTATGAATGCCAGTACCACCGGCTGCAAAGTAAAAATCGAATATTAGCACCAAATTCATTCGGATCTTCGAAGAGTGCGAGGAGATATTACCTCGATATTTCGACGGTGCTTTTGTACTCGCTGCGTCCGTACTTCCGCTCAGCCTTCGTTTCTTTTTTTCCGTTTTACCGGATACGGTCGACTCTGCCTCGTCGTCTGAAACAATCGACGGTATGTCTAGATTGATCGAATTAGCTGCATCGGTTGAACAAAAGTTTTTATCAATGTAGAGAACGGCTCAATATTCTCCGACGTTACGAATGTTTGCTTCTTTTTTACAAGCTTTTATTTAACTTGACTTGCTGTGAGATGCAAAACGGACAATCGATATTTCACCCACTTGCCGACCACTTAGGGCTCCGAAATTTTGCAAACATCTAAAAGGTGACTTTGCATGATAAATTAAAAAAAAATATACATCAAATTTTTAACTTTTCATGTACAATTAGCGATATCTAATCATCCGTACAAAATCTCACTACACATACAAACAAATTCGTAGCCGACTTTGTACGTGAAAAGTTTATATGCAGCAGTTAGTCGTAAGTTCAATCCCAATTAGAGTCTTTGTTACTTTTGACAAGCATTCCATGTTCCTAACGTACAAACTCGTAAACAAGTAAAGTACTAGTAACTAACTAGTAAAGTCAATTGAAAACTAAAAAGTAGAAAATAATTTATATGTAAAAAATTATTTAAATTAATTATTAATTAATTAATTAAATATATTAAATAAATTTATTTAATAAAAAATAAAATAAATAAAATAATTAATTATTCATTAATTATTTAAAAAATGTTTAAAACAAGCTTTTATTTAATGTACTAAAAAGTAGAAAATAATGTTTTTTTACCAACTTACCTATATGTGACTATAAATAAAAGCTTGGGGGGGATCAAAATTCAGCCATGCAATCTTTAATTTACATCAATCCGTTACCATAATCAACTGTATTGAATTTACCTTAAAACAATCTTAGAATTCTCAAATAAAAATCTTAAAACTGAGTATAAACGTGTGATGATTTCTCTAATTACCATTGTGTCAAATTAAATGCGGTTAAGGAAACTGAATTGATCAAATTTATTTAGCGTTTGAAAAGTTGAGCGTCCCAAGCTTTTATTTATAGTCACCCATAGGTGACTTGGTGAAAAAAAAAGTATTTTCTACTCAGTACATTAAATAAATGTACATTTAATAAAATGCATGTGCATTATTTAATTTTATTCAATGCCAGTGCATCAAATAAAAGCTTTTTTGAAATTTTAAAAAATATACCTCACCAAGGGTAGAGCTCTTGATGAGTTATATTTTTCGCGTTTTCTTTACGTATATTTTTTTCGAGAAAAACGATGCATACCGACGTCATCATCGGAATCGCTACCGAGGAACGGCAATTTCTTCTTCTTCTTCTTGCCATCGGCATCGCTGTCGCCATCGTCGTCGCTTCCATCCTTGATAACAAGCCGGCCATCAGCGGCAGTCTTGAAGCCATGATCTTTGGCCTTCTGTTGCTGCGATTTCATCGTCGACTGGCCAGGCTTAGTGGCTGCAAGATTTAAAAAAAAAAACGAATTTCGTGAACTTCCCCGTCAATTGGTTTACGAAGTAAAAGATAACGCGACCTAACCGGTAATATTTCTCGCAGCAGTCGGATCGACCAAGTCCACGATAGAATCGCCGCTCTCCTGAATCCAAGTTTGTTTCCGCGTCGATTTTTTTTGTGCCTTGGCGCTATCATCGGTCTCCATATCCTGAAATTCTTCATCGCTATCGGCCAAAATGTCCTCGACGCTCTTCGGTCTTCTCTTGACGCTGAATTCCTCGTCGCTCGTTTCTTCGCTCTTTGCGCCGCGTTCCTCTTTGCCTTTTTGCTTTCTCGTCTCGATCTTACGAATGTTCTTCAATCGTTTGTGCATTATCTCGTCGGAGGCGGGTATGAGTCCGGCGATCATCTCCGTGCTGTACTTTCTAACGAGTTTCACGAGTATGTCGCGAACTTTTTGTCGAAAGTGTCGCTTGCAGTCGTCGGTCATGCCGCACAGCGCTTGCACAATTTTGGGCAAGTTAGGGCCGATTATCGTAGCTGGCAACGAGGATAGATAAACTTTGACGTAGCTGAGTGCGGAGAGGGCAATTTCTCTCGTCGGCCCGGTGAGAAGGGAACAAGCATGGCCCAAAACATCCTGCACGGTGGGAATCCCGATGGAACCGTTGTATCTGTAGGTCAGAGAAGCCAGTGCCAAAAGAGTGGCGCTGCAGTAAGTCGGCGATCCACCGAGACCGGCCACGAGCATATCCACGTATTCCTCGAAAGCTTCCGGTTGCGGCAGCAACTTGTCACCGAGCGTGTTCAACAACTGATAAGCGGAACTTCGGCATTTCTCGTTGACCTCCTTGACAGCGAGGACAATTTCGGGTACGATGGACTTCAAAAATTTGCTCTTTTCGATCTGCTGCTGGCTCTTGACGAGGTTTTCGATGCAACGCAAACGCGCCGCTTTGCTCGACGACACTGCCATCGGGGCTGACTTGATCAACAATTTTTGCAAAACCCGACGATTTTCCGCGACGAATTCGCGACAAACGTCGCTCTGACTCGCGCAAATTTCCTCCAAAAATCTGTAAGCCTTCTTCTGCTCCTTCTGACGCTTATCGTCGACCAGGAGCGGCGCGCACTTGTCGTAAAGCGACTGAAGCCTCTGGGCGTCCGTGTGCTGCGTCAAGGCGCGAATCAGATCGAAAATGCTCTGTCGCAGGAAATCGTCGGTGTCGGCCTCGTCCAAACGGGCGAGGGCACGATCGAACAATTCTCCCGTCAATTCTTTGCTCGTTATCGGCAGGTATACTTTGACGGTGTCGAAAGCAGCGAGACGTTGACCCTCCTCGTCCGAGCCGTTCGGTCTCGTCGTGTACAGATTGAACAAAAGCGGAAGATAATTCTTCGCGAAGCGCGACAACTCCTCGATGTCCTCGCTTCTACCGGCTTCCGTGGATCTCGCGATCAGCTTACGCAACGACGCCATCACCGACATTCGCAAATCTTTTCTCTCGCTTATCGCCATTCCCAAAATTCTCGCTATGCTCTTGAAGCTCGCCTTGACGTCGGTCGGATCGTTGCAGAAACTCGGCAGCAATGACCAAATTTGTGAGGTTAGTAATTCGTAACTGTGAGCCCCGATACCGTCGTTTTTAACCTTCAAATCGGCACACTTCTTCTCGCACATCGTTGCCAACGGCAGCAACGCTTCGATGAAGTACGCGAGGGACGCTCGACTCGTGCAGTCTTTCAACACCGGCAAGAGCCAGCTGCGCTTCAAATCAATCGCTTCCTCGGTGGTTCGCAGCGGTATTTTCTTCAGAACGGTCTCCGGACCCATCGATCTTACGGCAGCACCGACCGCGTATTCGACCTCCGCGTTGTACGTGAATTTGTAAGAGTCTCGCAATTCCGCCAGATCGACGAGGATATTTGATAACTCGTCCTTGCACGTTGCACCGGCAACTTGGAAGAGCACCGCCTGCAAATGCAAAACGTGATGCCACGCCCCGTTGTACTGATACTTCATGCCCGATTGGACGGACAGAAAGATCTTGCACATCGTCGTGCGGTATTTTTTCGCCAGCTCGTCGCTCGCGCAAAGCGGCGTTACGCAGACTTGCAACAGTGTTTTCATCGTGTGCGAGGCGGCGGTCAACACTTCCGACTTGTCCGACAACCAAAGCTCCGTCGATTTCTCGATCATTCGAGGAATATTAGCTGCGCACAGTTGAACGTTGTTTCTGGAGAGAAGAAGGACGTGCATACGTTTACTTTACCGAATGTCCCAGGAGGAAGTTACGATGAACTTCAAATAGTTCGATAGACTGGCGGATTTTACAGGACCATTTTAAATGTCATTACCCTCAAAATAAAGTTGATTCGACTTTCCATTTATATATTTAAGATATTCTTTTCCCGGAGGACCGTATTTCGCGGGGGCATAAGGCCCTTCTGAATCATTGAAATTGGCGCTTAAAGACAATAAGTCACAATAGATTATTGTAACGATAAACTGGAATAAAAAATTTCGCGCAAATTTAGGTATTTTTACGTTTCCTCTGAAAAATTACGGTTGCGAAAATTCTTCTGCCAGTCGCATTTTTCCAAGTTTTATCATTAATATTTTCTTTGCACATTCGGCGAGCTGTTTTTATTGTCGTTACGGAATCATTAGAACTTTTTACACGCATTGAGCAGTTTATATAAGGCATCTAGTCTAGTGTATAAATTATTAGTTCAAAATTAGTTGAAATCTAGTTTATAAATTATTAGTATACATTATTTATTATAATTATTAACTATTATGTCGAAATTAGTTCATACATTATTATTTACTTTTCCTTGAAATTATTCATTAGTTTCAATTTACTTTATAAATGATTACTTCATAAATTACTATAAACGAGGCGTCATCGGCATGCACCGAAAATTTTTCCTTGTTCTTTCATTCCTTTACTTTCATTACTATCTGGATCCTTTTTTACCAAGTTTGGGCAATGGAAGTCTGACCAAGATCTTAAAAAATGTCACAGTGACATTTGTAGTCTAGGTGGGCCAAAAAATTGGGCAGAATGGAGAAAAAGATGTTTTCGTTGCACGATGAAAAAACTTCACTACCATTGAATATCCGGGTTCGCGAAATACACCTTGAACACTTTCGTCTAGTTTTCTGCACACCCGATCATTCGCGATGCTTTTAGTCAAGAAAAAGCATCACCTTCGGCGCAATATTTCTGTAAATTTGCCGACCTCGCAAGTGGTGGAAATAGAATTGAGTGTACAGAAGGGGGCGCAGTTGTTAGGAACTTACAGGACGAGATTGCAGTGGGCTTCCTGCATCACGGCGAGCCAAGCCAGAGTAGGTTGAGTATCGCCCGGCGCGGGTTGATAATCGTACAAGGCGTTGATAATCTGCGCGTTCAATTGCGACGGGAGGACCGCCTCGGGTGGTCGGGATACGAACAAACTGTGGAGGGTTTGCAAGCAGCAAGACGTCACGAGAACGTTGTTCAGTGTCATTATCCGGAGTAGAGCTTCGCACACCGATTTAACGTGACTCTTTGGCAACTGATGGGCAATATCCTTGAGCAACGTAAGAATGTGAAGGGTGGTCGTGACACTGCCCGGTTGCCCGGTGCTTTCCAACTGTGACAAACAGTGTTTCGCTATTTGAGTCGCAGCTGGATGACAAGCCGGCGCATTATCCTCTCTCATTATGTCGCTTCCTGTTGAAGTTTATTCGTGAATTTGAGAAAAATGTGTATGCTCGTGTGAAGCGACTTTGGAGATAAGCGGAGATTCAATGTACGTATTAAAAACCTCCGTTTCGTCCCCTTAAGGGTCGAATTTCGATTTTTGCCACTCTCGAAAAGTCTTATTTCAAATCAAATACGAAGGCTGCGCGGTCAGGTCAATTTAATTGATAAATATATTCACTTCTCACAGCTCCGCGCGTCTCGAAATTTTTCGTCGAGCGACGTTACCTTTGAGAATCGCGCATACAGCGTGTTGGGCGGCTTTGCGAACTTTGGGCTTCGCGTGTACGGTGAAGGTCAGTATACCGTCGAGAACTTGTTGCGTCGAAGCGTTCGACCACATAGCCGCTTCCTGAGCCCTCAGCAAGAGCGACAGGCATCCAATGGACTGCGAATACAAAACCGACCGTCGCACCCGAAGTCTCGTACACTTTATCTTTGGCGAGGCAATTCGCAAGCGACGATAGTCTTTACTCACGTGACGTAAAATGAGAAAATCTTCGCTCGCTGCATATTTCGTGAGCACTTGGAAGAATATCTGGCTCGCTTGACTGAATTGGAGCTTGAGAACATTTTTCGGCACCGTCTTCAGACCCATTCCCAATAGAGAGAGTATAGCGGCTACCGATTCTTCGGAGTCCGCAGTCTCCAACGTTGTCATCTAAACCAACCAATTCAGAGCGAGGCAAGGGAAAAATTATTTTTTTCCCTCATTTTTGTGTTACTGCTGGGATCAAATCCCTTCAGTTTCTCAATATGGGGAATTTTTCGTTTTTTCTTTCGTCTCGATTTTACGTATTCGAATGAAGTTTTATATGTACGGTAATGATAAAAACGAATAATTTCAAATACACATTTAAGATACGTAAAGAAAACAAGTGAAAAACAGCAATAATTTTGAATTGCCAAACTTTATCGATAATTCCGCACAGAGTTGCGATCCCTTGGAAAGTTTCGTTTCTCATGCACGCGTCGAAATTGTTGCACAATGCTTTGAGAGCTGTTACTAGACATTTTTGAAAAAATCGACTTTTGGTTTTCCGTGGATTGTCAAAGTATAATGCTTCGAAAATGTTTTCTCCAAATTTTAAGATGATTCGTCCAGAGTTGAGGAAGTTATAAGAAAAATCGTAAACCTGCACACGTTTGCCCGGAAATTCACGAGAATTTCTCGTTTTTCCAGTCTTTACGTGTAACCCGTCAATGTTCTTTTATCAAACACAACTAAATTGCGATAATGCAGTAATTAAAACAATATGCTGCACGTGTGACTTTTTTCCAGTGGTCAGATGACAATGAGAGTATGATTATTGTGGATAATTCGTCTGTTCGCAGTGCACGTTCCACGGTAAATAAGTGAAATCAACTGACGAGAGCGGCGTAATATTCTGTGGATGATTCCGTTCCGCCGTTTTGTTTGATAACGTCGGTCACTGCTGCAAGTACGGCCAACATTTCCTTGTGTATGAGTGACGTGGATTGGAAGTGATTCAAGAACCTGAAATATCAAAAAGTTTTGTTTACTCGTAACGCTCCATGTTTGTGTACGTTCAGTTCATCGTAAGGGATCGAATGAAAAAATATATATGGAAGGATAAGCGTATACCTGCTGAATGACATATTGGAGCAGTTGCTGTAGTCGCTGGCGAACGTGTCAAATGTTTTGAAAGTGCTCGCCGCCGCTGTTGTCTGGTCATCGTCAACTTCAATTTTTTCCACTCCGACGCCCTGAATCGCATCGTGCCTGCGCAATACTTCGGTAGTCAAGCCCTTGGAACCTGATTCGACGCAATGGGAATCAGAGGTAAGTCCACGAGGCCTAACGTTCGAGCAATTAGCGTTCATCGTTCGCGACGCGGTACGAGTGCGTTACCAAAAAGTCGATACAATTTTGGGTTTAAATATAACATGATGGAATGTTGATCTTTTGTTTGATAATAAAGTTGAATTTACCGATATTCTCCTGAAAGAAACGCGAACGTGCTTGATCGCGATGTTTCTTCGTTTCTGGATTTGAGCTCGAGCTCTGTCCCTTTATCCAGCGTTTCGCCTTTTTTCTACTGCTCAAACGCGGCCCGAGCTTCCCCATTTTTCCGGCAAACGGCTCGCGGTTTTATTGCTCAAAGGAGCGAACGACTATCGACGATAACACCGGAGGAAAAAAAATTGTTTTCGCACGGCGCGTGCGAGGTTACGCGTGTGTCATGAACTCTCCGGCGTGTGCACGTGTGGAAGACGACACTAGCGCTGCCGTGCGAAAGACCGTCCGAACTTGCGGTAAAATCGTCTGCTCAAGAGTATTCTAGTTTGCGCAGTGGCCGGGAGATGGCGCAACGGGATTTGTTTGCGGCGAGAAAAGGTTTTGACGCACAGATATAACTGTCTTACCGACTGTCGGTAAATGTATGGAAGTTAAGGAAGGACACCGTTGTAATTGCTCATTTTCGACAGTTTTCTTTGGAATTTTTTTCGACGTCATCTATAATGACTATGATTAAACGAGATAATTTATCATTTAAAAAGTACTAACTCGTATGCTAATTCTGTTCTAAATACTTGCGATTTTCTCGCCTTGGTTCCGGCGTTACAGCAATCACGTTACAAAAGAACATTTTCAGCATTATTTTTATAGATGAATTACTCTTTTCGTGGTCCATTTACTATATTGGTCGGTCACTTGTTATCGGAGCGACCCTGGTGGTGAAATTTTGTACCTCAACTTTGTATATTTCCGCGGACGCTTTTGGTACCACTTTCCATATGGACGCTGGACCACTGGTTTACATACAGGTCTCGCGACCAAGCAAATTTGAGTGGTGGGGGTAGCCGCGTTATCGTTCCGGTTTTTTGCCACTACGCGGCGCTGTCAGTTATTCATAGAAACGCATATGAGTGACATTACGACGCAAGGTTATAAATACCGTGATTGAAATCAATAACAAGAGAGATAAATGCATAATGACCACTAATTCCTGTGCGGTTCCGACCTGCGACACGGGACGAAAATCAGTAAAAGAGAAGTGCTCCGTGTTCAAAGTTCCAACACATCCGGATATTTTTTCTAAATATAATTTTTCGATGTTTCGGGACATTTTAAGCACATTGACATTGGAAGCTGGAAAAAATTCACCATCACAAAGCTTCCTCCATGAGGAAGCAAAATAATCAATTTCGCTCGAAACTGTTTTGTATTTCGCGGTAAACATATTCATATACGCATGTATGACTGCGTATGACTATCAAAAGATTGGTTAGGATTCCGCCAAATCCGTGCTATAAACTTATGAAGCTTATGAATAACTCGCTGCGCCGCTCTCGTGGCCATAAGTTGTACTTTCGTTTGGACGTGAACGGACAACCCCCTACCACGTTAGTTGCACGACCTGTAAGACCGGGCGCTGGACTCTTGTACTCTAACCTCCATAGATAAATCGTTCAACGAAGACGTAGATCAATTCTGACAGGTTTCGCGCCAGGGGAAGGTTTCAGATGACTTTTATCGCTTCAAACATGAATAACTGTCCAATGACCGATGCACAAACGCTCACTACTGTCTTGTATCGGCTTATTACTATATTATACTAATTACGAAGCTCGCGAAAGAATTAAAAGTTATCACTAGCCTCATAATTCATTGCCGACTGGGCTGTTGACCCAAGTTCTAACGATGAAGTCTTCAACTCCCTCTCGACGAGAAATCCATACCCACGATACGTTTGAGGACCAATCCCAATATCACAGATACCGTTGAGAAATAAGAAATTTATCTTGCGATCTCAGCATCTGAAAAAAGGGAAAAAACATCCTCGACGAAGATTGATAATTACGAAGAAGGAAATAAGCATTCGTCGAAATATGAGGCTGCAGCACAATTTAAGATTCCGTACTCGTTCTTTTTTTACCTAGAATATATCGTGGTCGATTTCTTCACGTGGAATGACGCCGCCGGATGAACCCGTCAGAAAATTCCCCGACGTACGTCTCATATCTGCCAAAGCCACGACTTCCTCATACCCATTGCTGGAAAAGTAATAGCACGAGAGTCGACGACCACTACGTTTGCCTCATAATATTGAGGCGAAAATCGTACACCATCGATAGATACGAGGACCCTGAAGCTAAATATGCTAATTACAGAAATTTCGCGTGTAGCGTCTGACCTGAGCGCATTTCCACAAATGTCAACAATTTTTACCAAACTGTATCATAGTATTCCGTCTGATTTCCGGAACTCAGCAAACCTGAGATACCGTAAATAATTAATAACAATTAATGAGCTACGGCGACCAAAGTGGGTAAAAAAATTACATGTTCCAAATATATTTTTATGCGATAGTATCGCCTTTTAGCTATATTTCCTAAAAATCTCATTGAAATATTCCTAAAATTGAATGAGCTACAGCTTCCAACAGTCGGCGGGGATAGCAGCACTATACTTCAAACTTAGATGTCGGATGGACCGTTTCAACTGGAGAGTTTCCACCGCCAAACGTCGCGAAAAAAGTTTCATCATTTGCCGGCAGCCATGTTTTTATTGTATTTCTGTATTTTTTGGTGATTTTTTTTTCAGTCTCAATGTATGTACCTTTGCGTGAAAAAATGGTTTTCTTTTTCGCCAACCGTTCCCTAGAAAAAAAAATTCGGAGTATGGCAATTTTTTTCAGGCCTCAAGGTAGGTGTCCCTTGAAAAATTAAAAATGAGGCAAACTTGTAGCATGCCGTCTGAAAATCATTTTTATAAGTAAATTTGGATCAGTTGACGCGAAAAAATCATTTTCATAAGTAAATTTGCATCAGTTGATGCGAAAAAATCAATTTTCAGACAATTCTGAGCACTTTTGAGAGCATTCTGAAAATGTCAACAAGTTTTTTAAAAACTGAGTCAAAAACAGTATTTTCGTCTTATCGGCGTCGCAGTGCGTTAATGACTTATTGCGAACAGCACTTATCTACCAGTGCCAAGGGACTGACCTCCGCCACAGATTTCTTCAAATTATTCAGCTCAAAACTCGACATTTTCGGACGAAAAGAATTATGCGAACCCGATACAAAATCGCTAATATTATTCGAGGTTATGGTCTTGCCAGATGTCCAACCTTACGATACGACGTTTTACATTCGACCATTTCAACCATAACCTCCTGGTGGGGCCATCTTTGGTCAAACGGCGGAGACTTGTTTGTACTCCCAATGAAATGGCAGGTAATTTCGAGACCTCTTATAACGTTGCCTTCTCGCATGGAAAATCAAGCGTTACATTCTCGGCGAAGCCATGTTGTGGCAGGTTGATTGTCTCTAGATTTTCGCACGTGGGGATAAATGATCAGGCTAATGCCAGAAACGGCGTAGCTGCAACGTGAAGCGTAAAACTCTCCGTAATTATACGTTTCGGCCTGTCGGCGAGTAATCGCAGCTGCAAATTGGAAAATTGTCGTTCCTCGAGTTCTCTCGCGAGCGCGAAAGCGATAGTACATGAGTTATAAGAAGAAAAAAAGAAGAAAAGAAAAAAAAATAACTTGTGCGCGCTTTAACGACTCTGAAAGGTAGCGCTATTACACACAGTCAATGGCTCGATGGCTCAGCATTGAAGGGGCTTGAATCTTATGATTGTTGATTCTCGGGCCGGGCACTTTTGACTCTCAGTCTATGAGCGTGATCCTACTAGGGGGCGTTACTCGTTGTGTCAGGCTTGTTTGCTTTAGCCTCGCGATAATGGGTATCGCTCTGCATATCCTTCGGGGCATGTCTCAGGGTGACCGGGACCTTTCTCATCGGTTGTTAATGCGCGTATACGTTGTTTTGATTTTTCGATGATAGTTATTAGCGCTCGTTCTAACCGTAACTTCTAAGTTATGCAGGTATTCGTACAATTGCAAATTGATGGACTTTACTGGAGCAACGCTGTGAGTGTGAATGGCGGTTTTTTGTTTCGGATACTTAACATTGGCAGATGGAAAAAATATATTTTGCGTAATGTGCTAAACGTGTGGTAATGTGGAGGTTGACGGGTCCGCGTGAGCTCGGGGCTCGAAAAAGTAATTTAAACAATTGTTTTTTACGATTTTGGCGAAGTGGTCGAGTCGAATTTTTTTTTTCGAGTTTTAAACGATTTCAGCGGGCTATCGTGTGGGAATCCGGGGTCCGGGGTAAATAAATGGTCAATTTATATTCAGGAAATGAAAATGCATTGATATAGATTGCGATAAAAAAAAAAACAAATTTTTTTTTTCGCACGGGGACCAAAAGTTTCACCACTCAATTCTCCGTGCAGGAAAACCGTTTGCTCTGTGAGCCATTAAGGGGGGAGATACCTTTAGGCGAAGAAAAAATTGCCGATTTTCATAATTTTTTTTTGTCGAAAGGAAAGATTGCTCCACCATTTTTGAGACCTAGGGTATGTTTTATCACTATTTTTGGCTGTTTCGTGGCATTTTTTTCAATTTCTTAATCTTTAAAAATGGCGAAGGTATAACGCGGTCTTCCGAACGGGTGTCGGCGGACGTTGTCAGACGGCGTGACGCCTAGCGTCGGTGGTATCAATCTGATAATAAACCAACTAAAATTTAACTTTTGGCGACACTCATGCCCAGAATATGAACCAAGAAAAAGTGAGCGATGTTGAAAATCGACGCAATGGTACGCTTTGAAAAAAAAATAATGAATTTTCCGAAAAACTGACTACATTTTTAAACAAAAAATCCTTTTTTTTTTTTCAATTGTCGAAAACATCTAGTGGTACATTTTAAACAACAAGATTAGAAAGTTTTTTGCCAAATTTCAATACAATTAAAAAGGTTGCCAGTTTTGAAAATGCCATTTAAACGTCAGTTTAAAAAATGCAGTTTAGAAGATCGTGCCATACCTCCGTCATTTTTAAAGATTAATAAAAAAGATACCATGTAACACCTAAAAGTAGTAACAAAACATACCCTAAGTCTAAAAAATGGCGAAGAAATCTTTTCTTTAAAAAAGAATGATGAAAGTCAGCAAATTTTTTCTCCGCCCGAAGGTATCGATTTATCTTTCTCTCCCCTTAATGTATCCATAGGAAATTGTTCCAATCTGGGCTTCATGACGAGGGTAAAGCATGAAAGAGGTTTCTACCTCATATTAAGTCGTTACCCCCACTTGTAGCGCAAAAAAGGCCTTTTTCATGAATTTTTTTAAAGAAAACAACAAAACTTTTTTAATTGATCGATATACCATCTTAAAGAACACATCCTGAAGAACTTTCAGTGATTTTTTTATTGAAAAATATTACATTGTTTAGTGGCAAATGGCCGTCAATGAAATAATGTTTTTATATACACGGTTTGCGGTGACCAACATTGCGGCGAAGTGGATCATCTGAAAAAAAAATGCGGATGGTTTTAGTCAAATATAAGTATAAACTAGTCTTTAATCGAAGGATTTTAAAAAATATTCATTTTTCACAAAATGGCGGACAGTCAAAGTTAATGGTTCGATTTTAACGAAAAAAACGGCCGTTTTTTGGCTATAAAACGGCAATTTTTTTTCGAAAAAAAAAAATCGAACGATTAAAGACTACATTTTTATGTATTAAATAAGCCTGCAAAATTTCAAGAAGATCGGTTCATTAGTGTTCGAGTAATCTTGGTCACCGACTTCAGAAATGCCATTTTGAGAAAAACGCGTTTAAAGTTTCAATTTCAGTTCTTCAATTCACGGATTCTTCTCTTTCAACACTCATATCTCAGTTAATTTTGTTCGGATCGACTTGAAATTTTCAGGACAGATTCTCAGATACTTATACTTCAAAAAAATGCAATAAAAAAAAATCGATTTTTTCAAAATCGCAAGTGGGGGTAACCCCTTAATTCGGGACGAGTCAAGTGCGTTCAGCTGACGTGAAAAAGATAAAAATAGGAGGAAAGGATTCTTGGGTTCGAATAGATCTTAGGTCAATGGAGCTTTTCATGCAAACGCACCCTTCCAACAGATTTGTATTATTTTTATATCGGTTGCACGTACCCAAGACGTCCGCGTCTCTCCACTCTGGCCCCATGACGTAGACGAGTCACCCCAGCATAGCCCAGAGTCCCGGTCCAGCGATATCGATTCGCTCTCAACCTACGCACCAACCGTCGTCATCCCATGACCTTTTTCTGCCATTCCTCCGGCAGACAAGCACCTCATTCGCATCCTCTCGGCTCGCATGCACTCTGATCAACGTAATCCCTTCGCCCTCGAGCTTTCCTAGTAATTTATGATTTCCTAGAAATTTCCTAGAAAATTTGAAAAAAATCGACTCCTATCCACCAAAAAGTATCAATCACGTCAAATCGAGTTTTATTTGCACAAACTTTCAAACAAGGTTTTTACAAAATGCTGCTTTTCAAACAAGTTTCGTCATCAATCAAATCCAGTTTGATTGAAAAAATGCTGCTTTCAAACAAGTCTTTTACAAATGCTACTTTTAAATTAGTTTTTTTTTTTTTTTTACAAAATGCTGCTTTTTAAACAAGTTTTATCAATCAAATCGAATCGAGTTTTATTTGCAGAAGTTTTTGAACAAGTTTTTTTTACAGCATGCTGCTTTTAAACAAGTCTTTTACAAATGCTGCTGTTAAATTAGTTTTCTTTTAGAAAATGCTGCTTTTTAAACAAGTTTCATCAATCAAATCGAATCAAGTTTTATTTGCACGGTTTTAAACAACTTTTTTTTTACGAAATGCTGTTTTTTGAACAAGTTTCATCAATCAAATCGAATCGAGTTTTATTTGTACGTTTTTAAACACCTTTTTTTTACGAAATGCTGCTTTTAATGAAGTCTTTATTACAAAATGCTGCTTTTTAAAGTTTCATCAACCAAATCAAATCCAGTTTTATTGACACAAGCTTTTTTTTTTAAATGCTGCTTTTTAAGGGCTAACTCCACTGTCGAATTTTCAAAATATTGATTCCCTTTAAATTGGCTTCAGGCCTTAAGCTACAGTAACGGGTATAAAATCATGTGCGAATTTAACAATTTTTTTTTCGTATGAAAAAGTGATTCACTCATAAAATTAATTACACATCTATTTAATATCAATATTAAGCTGTGCATTTTTTTTTCGGTGTACAAAATAGCCGACTACCAATATTTTCTTTCGTTATCTTTTTTTTAGGCGCTTCGCGGCGTGACCCTTAGCACCCACAATTTTTTACCTAGAGCAAAAAACAAAAATTCTCGTCGATCTACATTAGAATACCTTGACAAGTAGGTGTGGAATTTAAAAAAAGTTGTTTTATTCAAAATTTTGTATTCGAGCTTAATTATTTTACTTACTTACTTGTTTACTTACTTAATGCTACTTTAAAAGTTTAGCTTAGTTATTTTACTTACTTGTTTACTTACTTAAATTTACTTTAAAAGTTTACTTACTTAATTTTGTATTTAAACTTAAGAAATGAATTTTCAGTGAAAAATTTCGTTATAGCTGCTCATAAAATGAAAAGTTTTTGCTTAATCAGAAATTCCGCGCGTACTTCTCTGCGAAATGCAATTAGGAACATAACTTTTAAATTTGAAGTAAATCGGGTGAAAATTGTTGAAGTTATTTGTCACGCCAATTGGAAAAAAGCTGTTTCGAGAAGTTTCGAGTAGTCGGCCACTTTGTAGATCGAAAAAAATATATATATATTTTTTCTAACAGTTTAATATTCATACTAAACAGATGTGTAATTTATTTTATGAGTGAATCACTTTTTTATACGAAAAAAAAAATTGTTAAATTCTTATTGTGGCTTAAAGCCAACAAGAGAAAGCCAAGACCTCCTGAAACTCCATTGTGTTTTCATGCCCACTTTGCGGCTGAGAAATGGTATCAATACTCCTTAATCTCTCCCACAGTCTTTTTTCGTTTTCCACAATACATTTATATCTTTCATTACACGGCGATTTTCTCATATTTTCCGCCTCCTTCCTCGAAATATCCTTTTTTAAGGATGATGAGTCCCAAATCGCAAATGATGATAAAATTCTGAAAATTTGGTATGTTTTTGTGTGAAGTATTTCAGAGGTCGTGTAAAAATTTCACGACAATGAGGAAGCTCGTTATTGAACAATTAACATTCACAAATTAAATGCTGTCTTATGGAAACTGATGTAACATTGCATAAGTTTTTTTTTGACCTCCCAATTTTGCAATATCTACAATATACTGAAAGCAACGGAAACAATACGAAGTTTATTGATAAATTTTTTTTATTTCTTTTAAAAATTGTTCTTAACAAAATGTTAATTTTTCAATAACGAGCTTCCTAATCGTCGTGAAATTTTAACACGATCTCTCAAATACTTCATGCAAAAAAAACATACAAAATTTTCCGAATTTTCTTATCATTTTTTATTTCAACCCTTAAGGAGGCTCAAGTAATGATGATAGAATTCTGAAAATTTGGTATGTTTTTACATGAAGTGTTCGTGAGGTCGTGTAAAAATTTCATGAATCTTGTTTTTTTATTACAATTTTACAAGGCTGTACGTAGTGTAAATTTTACCAAAAATTGAACAGAATTGAAAATTACAAACATTCAAAAAATTTGTTCAAAAATGGAAAATTTTGAATGAAAATTTGACAATTGAACAAAATTGAAAATTGAACAAAATTGAAAATTGAACAAAATTGAAAATTGAACAAAATTGAAAATTCAACACAATTGAAAATTCAACAAAATTGAAAATTGAACAAAATTGAAAATTGAACAAAATTGTTCAAAAAATTGAACAAAATTGAAAATTGAACAAGATTGTTCAAAAAATTGAAAATTGAACAAAATTGAAAATTGAACAAGATTGTTCAAAAAATTGTAAATTGAACAAAATTGTTCAAAAAATTGAACAAAATTGAAAATTGCATACAAACATGAAAATCAGCCATTTTTTTCAGCAATATACTGAAAGCAACGGAAACAAAACGCAGTTTATTGATAAATTTTTTTTTATTTCCTTTTAAAATTGTTCTTAACAAAATGTTAATTTTTTAATAACGAGCTTCCTAATCGTCGTGAAATTTCAACACGACCTCTTAAATACTTCATACAAAAACATACCAAATTTTCAGAATTTTCCTATCATTTTTTATTTCAACCCTTAAGGAGGTTGAAGTAATGATGATAGAAGTCCAAAAATTTTGTATGTTTTTACATGACGTATTCAGGAGGTCGTGTAAAAATTTCATGACGATTAAGAAGCTATTTATTGAGCAATTAACATTAACATGTTTCATAGGGACTCAACATCCTTAAGTTTTCCCATCCTTCTTCCATCCTTTCTTTCATTCTTTCCCCAATCATTACCCCCTCCATTCCCATATCCCCACAACTTCCTCTAAATCTTTTCCCCACTTTGCATGGTCCGTTCCTAAACGCTCTTGTTTCCTCGAAAAGGCACATTTTTTCCCCTCTTGACACCCCACTAAAAAGTGTCTTCAATCGACCTGAGGCAATTGCAATAATTGACACGCGATGGCATTTTTGCGTCACCTCGTGCGAGGATTCTCCGTGAAATTTACGAGCAGCATTTCGTCATCCGAGTTCTTGTTACCTTTCTCCTCGCCCCTCTCGAGCCCTCGCTCGGTTACATTTGCGAATGTAACCGATGGGATTCCCCCACGAGGAATCAATGAAACGTTGTCGGCAGGTTTTCGTGCTACCTCGTGCGTCTCGTCGACCTTTGACGAACACATTTACACGCGAGCACAGATTCCCCCGAGTACCCATGCAGGCGACGGGAACACGCACCTGGCGATGCCTTCGGTCGTCTTTGTCGAAAAATCCTTCGTCCGACCATCTCGGTAGACCTGGCTATCTTTTTTTTCTCTCGTATACAGGGTGGCTCGAAAAGTGACGGCTGAAAGGAAAATCTATACTGCATTTACGGGGGACAGACCTTTAGGCGAGGAAAAATAATTGATTTTCATAATTTGTCCAAAATCGACACATCTTTTGACCATTTTTTAAACTTGGGGTACGTTTTGTTACTACTTTTGGCTGGTGCATGGTACTTTTTTATTCATACCTTAAAACGGTGCGGTACAGTCCATTAAACGAGTTTTGACGGATGTTGCCAGACGGCGTGACACGTAGCGTTGGCGGGATTGATCCGGAAAAGAACCAATGAGGATTCTTATCTCATTAACACTCGTATGCAGCATATGAACCAAGAAAAAGTGAGAAATGTTAAAAATTGATGAAATGGTACGCTTTGAAATGAAAAGATTGAATTTTCCGAAAAAATGGCTACATTTTGCGATAGAAAAGTCGTTTTTTTTGCAACAAATTTTAAGGCTTTTAGGGTTGTGTTTTAGAAAATAAGGTTACAAAGATTTATACGAAATTTCAGCAGAATCGGTCGATTAGTTTGTTAGCTATACGTCACGACAGTTTTTACAATGCAGTTCAGAAGACTGTGCCACGCGTCTACCATATTTAAAGATCGATAAAAAAATATCATGTAACAGCCAAAAGTATTAACAAAACATACCGCGAGTCTCAAAAATGATGACGAAGGCCTTTAAAAAAATCAAGAAAATCAACAACTTTTTCCTCGCCTAAGGGTAAATATCCCCTTAAGGGTGAGGGGGTATTTACCTTGAGGTGAGGAAAAAGTTGGCGATTTTCATGATTTTGTTTGATTTTTGTTGATTTTCATGATTTTCATGACAGCGCCGCGCAGCTCTGAGCGGCCTGCGGGTCGGGTGGGGGTAGCCGGGCTGCCCAGAGCCCTTATCATTGGTGCAGAGCCCGTTCGGCAACGTGGAGAGGGTAAAGAGTGGGCGGGATCTGACCGCACCGGACGAATTTAGGTTCGGAAGCGTGTCGTTCTCTCGTTGAACGCATTATAGATCCTTCGCATCGATACTTAGCAGGATGCGTGTTCCGCGATCTTTAGTTTTCGAGGAAAAAAGCATTTTTGACATTTTTTCCGAAGTTTCCTGCATAGGTTCTCATCAATTTTTCTCTTTTGCGCATGGACTTTCCTTTTGGAAGTTTTTAAAAACAATCGTAAGTCATTTTGAACGGTATGAGTATTTTTTTAATCATCCAAACTTTAGTGACAACCTCTTGAAACTATTTTTCAAAATTTTTATCAAAATCTAAGGTATTGACGTTAGTGCTCGGTCGTTTAGTTATTGCTCGACAGTGCACTTCGTAACGATAACACAAGTGAAACAAATCACGAGAAAAGTACACATTGAAAAAAGTAAAATAAATTACAAAATTCTCGAAAACTCAGAAAGATCGTAGAACGTACCCGGGGCTGATTCGAGGTATCCAGATTTTTCTTTTGGACGTTACTTTTCGAAGGCACCGAGGCTTTTCAAAATCAATTCGTTTCACCAAACTTCGATATCACGATGACTTTGGATTTTTTTTATAACCAGCAGTACTTAGAAGAAAAGTAGAAGTCTTTGAAGAAAAATAAGCGCTTTTAAGGATGTTGAGTCCCAAATCACAAATGATGATAAAATTCTGAAAATTTGATATGATTTTGTATGAAGTATTTCAGAGGTCGTGTAAAAATTTCACGACAATTAGGAAGCTCATTATTGAACAATTAACATTCACAAATTAAATGTTGTCTTATGGAAACTGATGTAACTTTGCAATAAGTTTTTTTTTGACCTCTCAATTTTATAATATCTACAATATACTGAAAGCAACGGAAACAAAACGAAGTTTATTGATACATTTTTTTTATTTCTTTTAAAAATTGTTCTTAACAAAATGTTAATTTTTTAATAACGAGCTTCCTAATCGTCGTGAAATTTTAACACGACCTCTTAAATACTTCATACAAAAACATACCAAATTTTCAGAATTTTCTTATCATTTTTTATTTCAACCCTTAAGGGGGGAAATCACAGTAAAATTTTCAATTTTTCGAAAAAAAAAATTTTTGCTTAAAAGGTGCTTTAGGGTCTTAAAAATAATATACCAAATGATGGAATACGGCAAAAGTGTCCGAGTGGCCAAATTTCTTGCGTTGAATACAACGCTTTTTCACGACGCTTCACTTTCGTGCATACATATATAACATAAATAGTGATAAAAAACAGTGATATTTGTAAATCATTGTCATTATGAGTGACACATCGTCGAGTCGTGTTAGAAAAGGGACGAAAAAGGATACTGCGTACGAAAATCGACTGTACGGTGCAGGCATTGCAGATTAGAGGTATATGAAATTTTCATATGGTTTCTCAGTACTTAAAACTTTAAACGCGTTTTTCTCGAAACCACTTTTTTTGAGCTCGCCGAAGACATAACTCGAGCAAATATTTACCGATCGACTTGAAATTTTGACAGTAGCTTCGAAACATCTTTCTCCACGGAGCTACGTAGGATTTTTTAATTTATATGGCTTAGTTTTTTTTTATCGACGATTTTATGGCGTTTTTTTTTGTTAAAAATTTAACTTTATTTTCAAACATGCACCATTTTGCGAAAAATCAATATATCGAAAAAATCCTACGTAGCTCGCTAGCTGTTGTTATATGGAAACTAAAACATTTTGGTTTTTTCTTCCAGGTCAAAAATTAAGGAGTCTACGTCTTCGGCCATCGACACGCTTTCAAAAATAGGCGCCTTGGGGCATATGCTGCGTAGCCGCCATTTTTAAATATTTTTTATTGAAAGAATTACATTTTGTACTTTTTTAGTATTGCTATAAAACCTACTTTACAGATTTTCGATTGATACTTTTATTCAGCCAAAATTAATTCCCGAAAATATGCCTATTTTTTTGTGTGCTACTGTGATTTCCCCCCTTAAGGAGGTTGAAGTAATGATGATAGAACTCTGAAAATTTGGTATGTTTTTACATGAAGTATTCAGCAGGTCGTGTAAACATTTCATGACGATTAAGAAGCTATTTATTGAACAATTAACATTAACATGTTTCATAGGGACTCAACATCCTTAATTTGATCGATATGAGCAATCTCACGTTTTTTTTTCTAATGGCTTGTGTATTCCATCAAAGACGATATATTATTCATCTGACTGAGATGAAATTGAGATCATGGCCTTGCGACGATTAGAAATAATGAAAAATGATCGTCAGAGAGTATATGCTCGTAAGCAAAATCGAAAAAATAATTAATTTACTCGCATAGACTATAATCAACCGAGCAATGGACGAGCAATAAACGATAAATTATTTACAGAGCATGAAGTTGATCAGGGTTCTTCGAGACGAAGGACACTTTTTCCCCTGTTTGCTCCCTTCGTCAGTTGCATTAACCAGTCCCTTCCACCTTTGTTCTCCGCTTGTATGGAAAAAGGATCTACGACGGTTACCCGACAAAAGAATGAGGGCCCGTCCTCGTTGCTTAACAATCTTCTCGTAAGGGGCTGCCCTATAGAAAACTTCGTCCATTTTTATTATCACGTTCGGTCTGCCGTGCCGATCTTTTGTTCAGACTCAAAGCTTCATTTCGGTATTTTTATTTTTCATTTTTATGGTCGAGCGAAGCCTCTGATTGTCTTCCAAAGACACTCGCCGGTAATTCGCCGCACTCGATATAAAGAAAATTGGAGAGACATTGGAATTCCGTTCCATATTAAGGGCCTATTTTTTTTAATTTAATTCTTTTATTTTATGTAATAAAAACATGGCTAAATTCCAATTTTTTTTCTCAGCAACAGTTGATGACGAAGAAACACATTTTTCAAACACCGAGGTATATATATTGAGAGCCTTTAAAAACAAATCACCAAAAAATACAAAAAAAAAACAAGGCAGATGAAACTTTTTTCATCATCTCATAGCTCATTCAATTTTGCAAATATTTCAATGAAATTTTCAGGAAACAAAGCTAAAAGGGTGAAACTGTCGAATAAAAATGTTTCCGAAAAAAGCCTTTTTTGACCCACCGAGGTAGATGCAGCCCTTTGAAATTTTCCATTTTTTCGAGCCGACAGTTTTATCTGGAAGACTTTTCTATTAACATGGATAAGTTCGTAGCTCCATTGATGAAATTCACGACGAGAAAGCCTGTCATTTTTATCGCAAACGTAACGAGGAATAATTAGTCTGTGGCTTTCTTAGACTCAGTGAAAATGTCTTCAAAGCGGCATACATTATGCGGAATTGATATTGAACCTGTTGGAAGTTGCTCATACATCGCGACCACGGAACATCCAATTTTCCAACTATTTCTCGTCAACGAATGCACATATGGAAATTATCAATATGTGTATGATCAGAAAAAACGTAACCATGTATCATTGTTTCCGTTAATTAATATACGTGCGAATAAAAACTAGTGGTCGCAGTACATCGATCATTAATTATCACGGATCGCGTGCTAACGGCATACACGTGCAACAGAATAGATTAGAAAGGTACTCAACTCCGTAGGATTTCCGATCATATCGTGGCACGTGACATTATCGTTAGTCGTACTATACAAAAATGCGTATGAATGTGCGGTTGTGCCTACTTGTAACAGTCGAAAACAGCTCATTTTTAGGATTTTTGACTAAAAAATCGTGGTACGTTTCTACAAAAATGACGTAGGGTTGCGTGGCCTCATTTTGCCACTCCACCAATTATTGATACTTCTTTTCTGCCTACACAATGGTTCTTGAAGTGCCAATAATTAGGCCCTCAAAGCGCCAATAACGGGGCCCTTTAAGTGCCAATAACGGGGCCCTTGCAATGCCAATAATTGGACCCTTAAAGTGCCAATAGTTGGGCCCTTAACGTACAAATAATTGGGTCCTTGGGTTTCCAATAATTGGGCCCTTGGATTGCCAATAATTGGGCCCTCAAAGTGCCAATAACGGGGCCCTTGCAATGGCAATAATTGGACCCTTAAAGTGCCAATAGTTGGGCCCTTAACGTACAAATAATTGGGCCCTCAAAGTGCCAATAATTGGGCCCTTACAGGGCCAATAATGGGACCCTTAAAACGCCAATAATTGGGCCATTTAAGTACCAATAGTTGGTCCCTTGAAGTGCCAATAATTGAGCTCTTAAAGTACAAATAACTAAGCCCTTAAATTGCCAATAATTGGGCCCTTACAGTGCCAATAATTGGGCCCTCAGAGTACCGACAGCTGGGCCGTTGAAGTGCCAATAGTTGGGCCCTTAAAGTGCCAATAATTGGGCCCTTAAAATGCCAATAATTGGGCCCTTACAGTGCCAATAATTAGGCCCTCAAAGTGCCAATAATTGGGCCCTTAAAGTGCCTTTAATTTAGCTCTTGGAGTGCCTTTAATTGCGCCCGCAGAGTGGCTTTAATTGAGCCCTTAGAGTGCCAATAATTGGGCCCTCAAATTGCCAATAATTGGGCATCTTATTCTATGTGAAAAAGTACTATCTGAAGAACACTATGTAATGTTTTGTGTAGAAATATTTAATTATGATCGATTATAACCGATGTCCGGGAAACACCTCTCGAAAACGTCCTTTGCGGTGAGCAACGGCCTTCTGGGCCAGGTTAACTAATATAAAATAATCCAACAGATTTCGTTGGTATATCAGTTAATCCGATGATTAATCGAAGGAATTTCCAAAGTATGAAATAAACAAAAAAATTGCACGTTTTCAAAGCGAGTTTCGAATTTCGTGAAAAAATTAGCATTTTTTGGTCATCAAATCGAAAGTATGTTTAGAAGAGAAAAAAAAAATTTTGATCAAATTTTGATCCTATCACTTTGAAATTTTCAGGGAATGTTTATAAGATAATGCCGAAAGATATTGGTTTTGAAGAAAATGATTTTTCGACTTTGACAACTAGGTATAACCCCTTAAGAGAGAAAATTTGACCTTGAGAATCTTGAAACGCGAGATAAGTATGCCAAGCTTGGCATTCGAACATTTTTATTCTCTCAAATATCTAAATCAACGTCTTCGAGATTCTTCCATGATTTTGGCCGCGTACCGATCTCGATCAGTAGACTCAATGAAACGAGAATAACCCAGAACTGTTCTTGCAGAACAATCTACCGCGGCAAAAAGTGAGTCTCTTGCGAAACCTCCGTGGTACGGATCGGCCTTTGCGGTTAAAAGTCGAAAAAAGCGACGGCTATACCGTTACGATTTATTCTCAGGTTTTCTATGTCGTCATGGGCCATAGGTCTCTTCGTCAGCTCGCCAGCTCGTGATTGCTGCTGACTTTCGGGGCAAAAAGAATATTCCAATAATTTCGAGTTTCGTAACATCCGAAGAAAATCCGAAGAATTCGACCGCCGGAGGCTTCTTAATCGGGAATCTGATTTATTATTTTGCAACTTTGAATATTCATGAGTACACGGCGATATACCAATGAAATTTTAATTTCGACCAGTTTCTATCAGAAGACTCACTGACGGGTTGCAGCGAGCTACTAAAATGAATTCAAGGACGCGGCGGACAGATCGTCGAGCTGGCGTGTATTTCCGATCGAGTTTTCCATTCTGGATAATACGCGATTCTAAAGCGTATTGGTATGTCTACGTATACCAACTTTAAGGACGTTGAGTCCCTATGAAACAAGTTAATGTTAATTGTTCAATAAATAGCTTCTTAATCGTCATGAAATTTTTACACGACCTCCTGAATACTTCATGTAAAAACATACCAAATTTTCAGAATTCTATCATCATTACTTCAACCTCCTTAAGGGTTGAAATAAAAAATGATAAGAAAATTCTGAAAATTTGGTATGTTTTTGTATGAAGTATTTAAGAGGTCGTGTTAAAATTTCACGACGATTAGGAAGCTCGTTATTAAAAAATTAACATTTTGTTAAGAACAATTTAGATATATTGTAGATATTATAAAATTGAGAGGTCAAAAAAAAAACTTATTGCAAAGTTACATCAGATTCCATAAAACAACATTTAATTTGTGAATGTTAATTGTTCAATAACGAGCTTCCTAATTGTCGTGAAATTTTTACACGACCTCTGAAATACTTCATACAAAAACATACCAAATTTTCAGAATTTTATCATCATTTGCGATTTGGGACTCAACATCCTTAATGATCTCGCCGGGGCTGTGAATCACGATACTACGAGGGCGCGAAAACTTGAAAATATTTTACTTAATCAAGCGGGGCTTATCAGTAATCGGTAAAAAAATCTTATCAGTAATCAGTAAAAAAAATCAGTAATTTTTTTTTTAAGAAAAGATTTATTCACCATTTTCGAAACTTAGGTATTTCTTTTATTTATTAAAGGGTCATCATAACGGGTCGAAAAATAGCTGGTTTTCGCGATTTTTTTCTTTCGATGGTTAAAACACGATGATGAGTCTGATTTTTTTATGTCAAATCAAAGCACTCGTCAAGAACAGAAAATACATTTTTAAATGTTTCAAACATTTTTTTTACATTTTTTTAAAGGTTGAAATTGTTTTCGAAAAAAAGGAGTCCTCACGGGGTGCACGCTTGTGGCTGAAAATATTACTAGACACAAAATAAGTAAAAAGATTATTAATCAGTATGAAAGCCACTATTTTCCTATGGAGTTCTTTTTTCTTCAAAATTAGGAAAATGGTAGCAGATTGAAAAATATCGAATAATATCGAATTTAGCCTATTTTTTCGACAGTTTTTCGTTAAAAAATATGAAGATTAAAAAAAAGCTTCCATTGCAATGGGGTGGAGAATATTCTGTCAAAATGTGAGACAAATAGCTTGAAAACTCTCTTGAAAAATTCCTTAATCTTTAAAAATGGCGCAGCTGTGGCACGGTCTCCTACACTGCATTTTCAAAAGTATCGTGACGTATATCTAAAAAATAAAGCGATCGATTCTGATGAAATTTGTTATGAATTTTTCTCCCCCTATTCTCTACAACGTGATCCTAAAAGTTTTTAAAAATCAAAAAAAGTATATTTTTATTGCAAAATGTAGCCATTTTTTTCGGAAAATTCAATCTTTTTGCTTCAAAGCGTACAATTTCATCGATTTTCAACATTTCCCACTTTTTCTTGGTTCACATTCTGCGTACGAGTGTGAATGAAAAAAAAATTCTCGTTGGTTTTTTTTCCAATTAATCCCGTCGATGCTACGTGTCCCGCCGTTTAAAGATAACCAAAAAAATACCACGTAACAGACAAAAGTAGCAATAAAACATGCTCAGTTTCAAAAATGGTAACGAGATTTTTCATAAAAAAAAAGAATCATGAAAATCAGCAATTTGTTTTTCGCCTAAAGGTATCTCCCCCCCCTTAAAGATTCGACGTTCACTAAATTTAAATATAACAGCCAATAATAATGATACATGTAATCGGATTTAAATAAGAGTTGCAAAATGTCGTGGAAAACAGATGTAACGTTTATTTTTTTGACGTTTCTCGATAATAAATTGTAGCGCCTTCTCGGAAAAAGGAAAACCACGAATGAAAAAGTTTTACCGAGATAGAGCTCGTTGTGATTATCGTTCGTGCAAGCGATGACAACGGTATCGACGATCTAATTATACATGTCGATGCAGGGTGGATCCTCTGATGCATTTTTATATAGGGGACCCGAGTCGAGAAACCTCATTACGTCGTCTATGTACTCGTGCTTATGATGGTGCTGAGCTTTCAGGAGTATTCGTCCTTGCAATTTGACAGATAGTTTATGCATACAGGGAGGCATCAATAAAATTTCGTAACTGCCCATCCTGCATGGATATTTAATTTAACGAAGGACGCCTAGCTCGTGGTAAAAAAAAAGTAATTTTCGTGAGTTTTTTGGGGGATAATGTGTGCATGTTAAAATTTTTTTTTTGCTTTTATATCAAAGAGTTTGTTTTTAAGTATCTTTTGGAATTTTTGCATTGAAAACATATTTTAAATTATGGTAGGTACTATGCTTTGTACAGAGCGTTGTTTAAAAAACATTTTTGGCAGTGACCACTGCTGCTCGGAAACATTACATCCGAAATAAAACAAATCAAACGGATTTTATTTTTGCATGAAATTATCCAGCGCTTGGACGAAGGGTTCAAAAAATGTTGATTTTTGAGGAAATTATCACAGGCCAAAGTAAAAATACCGATTTTTTGTGAAAAAACCGCTCCATTTTGGTTAGTAAAAAAAAATTATGCATAAAAAAATACTCCGTTCGAGCACTGCTTTTTGATATGTAAAAGAAGCTTGTAAAATTTTGAGTTGATCGGTGCAGTGATCCTTGAGATATCGTGGTCGTCTTTAAAAAAAAAGTAAGTTATATTTTGAGGAAAAAGCCTTAAGGCGTTACCCCCACTTGTAGCACAAAAAAAGGCCTTTTTCATGGTTTTTTTTAAAGAAAACTACAAAACTTTTTTCATCGATCAATATACCATCTTAAAGAACACATCTTGAAGAACTTTCAGTAATTTTTTTATTGAAAAATATTACATTGTTTAGTGGCAAATGGCCGTCAATGAAATAATGTTTTTATATACACGGTTTGCGGTGACCAACATTGCGGCGAAGTGGATCATCTGAAAAAAAAATGCGGATGGATTTAGTCAAATATAAGTATAAACTAGTCTTTAATCGAAGGATTTTAAAAAACATTCATTTTTCACAAAATGGCGGACAGTCAAAGTTAATGGTTCGATTTTAACGAAAAAAACGGCCTTTTTTTGGCTATAAAACGGCAATTTTTTTTCGAAAAAAAAATCGAACGATTAAAGACTACATTTTTATGTATTAAATAAGCCTGCAAAATTTCAAGGAGATCGGTTCATTAGTGTTCGAGTAATCTTGGTCAACGACTTCAGAAATGCCATTTTGATAAAAAACGCGTTTAAAGTTTCAATTTCAGTTTACACGCAGAACGGATTCTTCTCTTTCAACGCTCATATCTCAGTCAATTTTGTTCGGATCGACTTGAAATTTTCAGGACATATTCTCAGATATTTATACTTCAAAAAAATGCAATAAAAAAAACGATTTTTTCAAAATCGCAAGTGGGGGTAACCCCTTAAACGCCCATAACTCTCTCAATTTCGAACGGATCGACTGGGAATTTTTACACAACATTTTTTAAACGTTGTATTTTAAGAATCCGTCGAAAACCAAAGATCGATCCTCTCAAACTAGCGTAGGCCTTTAGCGGGGTATCCCAGTCTAGAAGTTTAAACTTTGGGTGTTTTGAAATGACTGTAAGACTGAAAAAGGCGTTTTGACTTGATTTAAAAACTGTAAAAATATCGAAAGTAAACATTTTTTATTATCTTGCCCGAAATTTGAACTTCTATGCTAGAATACCCCATTGAGGCGGGATATACATTTACAACGATGAAAGAATCGATTTCTTTTTTTTTCTCTTTAAACGTTAGATCTATATATGCAGAATATTTTTTCGAAGTGTCTCATCGCTCGGATTCGGAGCGGGCGTAAACTTCAAACCCGTTTTTCTCACAACTGCATTTCCGAAATTGGCGTGTAGGGTTACTCAAAAACTATTAAGACGATTGAGTCGGTACTTGGTGGAAATATTATCAATATTTCTACCAATGTTCGAATTTCTTTGTAAACAATTCTCGTCAAGAGTATTTTTTCAAAACAATTCTCGTCAAGTAAAAGGTAGAAATATTTATAATATTTCTAGAAATATTTATAATATTTCTAGAAATATGTATAATAATTCTAGAAATATGTATAATATTTTTAGAAATATACTTTCCGGTGAGGTAAAAATGGCTAATCTTTATGATTTTTTTTAAAAGAAAGTTTTCTCTACCATTTTTGAGATTTAGGGAATGTTTTGTTATTACTTTTGGCTGTTACGTGGTATTTTTCTTTTATGAATTCGAATGAAATTTCGTATAAATCTTTCTAACCTCATTGTCTAAAACATGATCCCCAACGTTTTTTAAAATATAAAAAAAGTATTTTTTTTATTGCAAAATGTAGCCATTGTTTTCGGAAAATTCAATCTTTTTGTTTCAAATCGCACCGTTTCATCGATTTTCAATAAAAGTAGTAATAAAACATACCGTAAGTTTAAAAGATATCGAAATGGCTGTTATATTGTTTTTTTTTATATTAATTTTTACAAGTTGCGGATTTATGGCGGGCTCTTTTAAAAGGGTTGCGGCGGATTTTGTCAGACAGCGTGACGCGTAGCGTCGACGGCATTAATCTGAAAAAAGATCGTCGAAGATTTTTCTTTCGTTAACGCTCATACGCAGAATATGAACCAAGAAAAAGTGAGAAATGTTAAAAATCAATGACCTGGTACGCTTCGAAACGAAAAGATTGAATCTTCCGAAAAAAGGGCTACTTTTTGCAATAAAAAATACGTTTTTTTTCTAATTTTCAAAAAAATTGAGGTTCATGTTTAGCCAATAAGGTTAGAAAGATTTATATCAAATTTCATCAGAATGGGTCAATTAGTTTTTTAGCTATACGCCACGGTAAAAAATCGTCACATTTGCAATAAAAAATACGTTTTTTTTTCTAATTTTCAAAAAACCTGAGTTTCATATTTCAGGCAATAAGGTTAGAAAGATTTATCCCAAATTTCATCAGAATCGGTCGGCTAATTTTTTAGCGATACGACACGGCAAAAAGTTGTCACGATTGCAATAAAAAATACGTTTTTTTTTCTAATTTTCAAAATACATTGTGGTTCATGTTTTAGACAATAAGGTGAGAAAGATTTGTACCAAGTTTCATCAGGATCGGTCGGTTAGTTTTTTTAGCTATACGTCACGGTAAAAAATGACCACATTTGCAATAAAAATACGTTTTTTTTCCTAATTAAAAAAAAACCTAAGGTTCATGTGTTAGACAATAAGGTGAGAAAGAATGATACCAAATTTGATGAGAATCGATCGGTTAGTTTTTTAGCTACACGTCACGGTAAAAAATAACCACATTTGCAATAAAAAATACGTTTTTTTTTCTAATTTTCCAAAAACCGAAGGTTCGTATTTTAGACAGCAAGGCTAGAAAGTTTTATACCAAATTTCATAAGAATCGGCCGATTAGTTTTTCAGCTACACGTTACGCCAGTTTTGAAAATACATTTTCGAAAACCGCGCCATACCTTCGTCATTTTTGAAGATAAATGATAAAAAAAAATACCATGTAACAGCCAAAAGTAATCATAAAACATACCCTAAGTGTCAAAAATAGTGAAGAGATCTTTCTTTAAAAAAAAAAATCATGAAAACCAGCAATTTTTCTTCGTCGCCTATAATTCTCCCCCGTTGAGAGAAAACCGACTATCACATGAAAACACCGAGGCACACATACGCGCGAGAGGGAGCTTTCTCCTTCCATCGTAACGCCGTACGATACACTCGCGCTCTCTCCCTCTTATCGAACCGACAAACACGAATCGTGCTTCACCGGGCGCAGTTTTCCTCGAGTTGCGCGAGGCGAACGGACGGTCATGAAGCTCTGAGCGCGAACGACGCTTCACTTTTTTTGAGACAGTCGCGTGTAGTGCGCGTAGATATATACACACACATATAGACATTATATGCGTTATTTATTTATTTATTTTTATCAACATCAATGTCAGTTTTGTTTTCCGTCATCGAGGTATTTTTTGTTGTTGTCATCTCGGTGGGAAAAAAAAAACGAACGTGCTAGTGCGATCGGCGTACGTATTTATTGATACACACATTTGGACGAGCGTGAGAGGTGAGTCTCGTTTGAACACTTTTTTTTTGCGATTCGGTGATTAAGTTTTATTTTTCGTTTTTTTTTTTGTAAAATTCTCCATCCTTCGATCCGTGGACCGTAATGCTCTTATTTTTCTTTCGTTTTGCTTGAAGCGAGCGATTAATTTTGACGCTTCAGTGGATTTCGATTCGACTGTAACGTGTTTGCCTCGTCGAGTTACAGACGTCACGGTTTGGCAGTCGATTTTCGACAGGACTTTTGTTCGTGCTTGGACGCCGTTTTTGTTCGAATATTGCCATTTTTGAGCACGGTGATGCGATTCGGAATTAGTTGCAGCAATGTGAATGTCAATTCGTTTTTCTCACATTCGCGACAGTGGTAATTATTGAATTCGCAAGCTCGCGCAATGTGAACGTTATTCTGATATTTGCAGCTCCGGAGTAGACCATAGTTTATTTCGTTAGATAGTTTTCGAAACAGTTCTGTATTTATAATTTTTATATATGATTTATTTTCGAATCAGTTTGGTATTTATAATTTTTATATAATTCATTTTCGAATCAGTTCGGTATTTATAATTTTTATATAAGTTATTTTCGAATCGGTTCGGTATTTATAATTTTTATATAATTTATTTTCGAATCAGTTCGGTATTTATAATTTTTATATAATTCATTTTCGAATCAGTTCGGTATTTATAATTTTTATATAATTTATTTTCGAATCGGTTCGGTATTTATAATTTTTATATAATTTATTTTCGAATCAGTTCGGTATTTATTATTGTTATATAATTTATTTTCGAATCAGTTCGCCATTTATAATTTTTATATAATTTATTTTCGAATCAGTTCGGTATTTATAATTTTTATATAATTTATTTTCGAATCAGTTCGGTATTTATAATTTTTGTATAATTTATTTTCGAATCAGTACTGTATTTATCATTTTTGCATAATTTATTTTCGAATCAGTTCGGTATTTATAATTTTCATATAATTTATTTTCGAATCAGTACTGTATTTATTATTTTTATATAATTTATTTTCGAATCAGTAATGTATTTATTATTTTTGTATAATTTATTTTCGAATCAGTACTGTATTTATAATTTTTATATAATTTATTTTCGAATCAGTTCGGTATTTACAATTTTTATATAATTCATTTCATATAATTTTTTAATAATTTTTTTCTTTCGGAGCACGTGATTTTGGAAAATTCACTTTATCGCCTCAGGATCGTTCGAATGTTGTTCAGTTTGCGATTGAGCTCCGAACAGCTGTCGTCGTTGGTGGTGAAATTGCCTGGGGAATCGGACGGTAACGGTAGTCGAGATTTTTCCGAAACGCGAGGACTAATCGACACATGGTGGCTGCCGGTTTTCATGCAGCCTGAACACCTGGCCTGTGTTCCGTTTCACCCCATGTGTGTAATAATCTCGTCCAGGCGCGTGGCCACAAGCCTCGCAGCCGGATATTTGTCAATTAGTCGGGAAGCGTCTATCATGGCTCTTGTTTCTACTCCCGGTTTTCCGTAGATTCGGTCTATTAATGTCGCATCAATTTCGAAGCACGCGACTGCTTTGATATCGTGTGCAGGAATTAGAAAAGAACCTCTCGCTCGTGCGGATTTCGTTCAGGACGGTAATTTTGGTGAGTGTTCGTTGAAGAACAAACTGCGGATGTGAAATTGTGGATATATTGCATAAAAATTAACAGATGCTTTATTTTCTGATTTTTTTATGATTTTAGATAATAAAATTTATTGTAATACCACGAATAATTGATAAATGGAAAAATTAACGTATAATTTATGTTGCTTTATATTGAATTGTAATTTTAATAAGTTAATTTACAATTAACTTATGATTTTAATAAATTAATTTACAGATAACTTATGACTTTCATAAGTTAATTTATAATTAACTTATGATTTTAATAAGTTAATTTGTAATCAACTTATGATTTTAATAAGTTAATTTGTAATTAACTCGTGATTTTTATTAAGTTAATTTGTAATTAACTCATGAGTTTTAATAACTTAATTTGTAATTAACTTATAATCCGCAAGAATTTAATTGATAATTAACTTAGATTTTATAGCAAACTGATTAATAATTATCTTATAATTTATAATAAGTTGATTTGCAATTAATGCTTCTCAATTATAAATTGGGTTCCATCGAATCGTAGTTTTCTCTGATCATTTAAATAATTCGATGCTTTTCTTAAAAATGTATGACGTTAAAAAATGAAAAAGTGTAATCAAAATCTACCCTTACCGGGGACCGAATTGATTCGCACTCAGATTTTCATGACAACAAATATTTTGGCAATATTTTCACGAACGGGTTGAACGGAAATTAGGCTCATCAAAAAAATCGGCGTTCTCACCACGTGGTTGTATTGATTTTTCTTCGGGTGCGCGCCATGCCGGGTAACTCACGTTCGCGTCCACGCCTCGTCGAGAGAGGGATGAAGGAAGAGAGCGAGCGAGAGAGAGAGAGAAAGACTTTCGTCGTCGGGGTTCACGCTCTGGATCTGCCAAGGCGCGTGGGAATCGCAAATCCCCGACCATGCGCACAATATCTTCTTAATGGTCCCAAGAGCAGAATTTTTCGAAAATTATTTAAAAGAAAGACTTTTTGATTCAGCTAATGTGAAAATTAGTGAACATTCGAGGAATTAAAAACACTTCTTACGTAGACAGTTAGCTAATATTATTCCTGAATTATATGAGGTTAAACGATTTTTTTAATTTATCGAAACAACTATCGTTTTTGCATTTTCCATTGAGACGTGCAATGGACGATGCATTCAAACGAATATTATTAGTGTTATTAACCCTTACCTGCCACACTTCTGTAGAATACACATCATCGATACACCTTCGCATAAGAAAAACGGTGGTGGGGTTGTTTCGAACCCCACAGTGGCAAGTAAGGGTTAGTATTAATAAATGCATTCGAATAAATATTAATTTCATTAATATCAATTAATGCATTCGAACGAATATTAATTGTATTAATATCAATTAATGCATTCGAACAAACATTAATTTTCTTAATATCAATTAATGCATTCGAACAAATATTATCAATTTTATTAACATTAATTAACGTATTCCAACCAATATTAATATATTTGTTTGTTCAAACAAACCACAAATATTATACCAACGCAACAATTATCGACCCTGTCGTTGTTTGAAAAAGTCGACCAGCATTTGCATTCGAAAGTCCTTGTTTTTCATTCATTATTCTTCAATCACATCTCCTCGTTGATAAATTTAATTATTCCGAAAACCGCAAGTCAGATGACTCGAAAAGCATGAAACCAAATGTATTACTTACAAATAAAGTGTACCCATTTTATTTTTCAAAAATAACAAATTTCCCTCTTTTCAAACTTTCTAAAATAACTAAATAACTAAAATAATTTCTAAAATAACAAATGCCTTTCTTCTTGATTTTTCTAAAATAACTAAAATCATTTCTAAAATAACCAATGTCTCCCTTATTCATTTTTCTACAATAACTAAAATATTTTCTAAAATAACAAATGCCTTTCTTTTTGATTTTTCTAAAATAACTAAAATCATTCCTAAAATAACCAATGTCTCCCTTATTCATTTTTCTAAAATAACTAAAATAATTTCTAGAACAGCAAATTTCTCTCTTCTTACATTTTCTAAAATAACTAATGTAACTAAAATAATTCCTAAAATGAACAATTTCTCTCTTCTTAAATTTGCCTCCACCCTCTTTCACCTCCCTTCGTGGTCTGTTGACCACCAGCAAACAAAAATTGTCCACCCCATGGAAAAAAAAGTTAGTATCGTCTGTACGCTAGTTCTTTGCTTTTTTTCACCTCAAAGTCGCCCTTAAGCACAGTTGACGCCGCGATTCTCCTGGCCTGAAAGTTATGTGTAACGCGATATATAAATTGTGAAGAGGGGTTGCAAGGACATTGGCCCCGAGGATCGATATGTACACATATAGAAGAGTAGTGAAAGGACGAAGTATAGATGTGTCGAATCGAGCGTCGACTTTGCACAGTGAGGGAGGAGAATTGGTGGCCAAGAATTCGTAGTGAAGAACAAACTGTAAGCGAAATAAAAAAAAGAGAGAAATCGATTCGTTTAAATCTATATATCATAGCACGTACGAGTAGGTTCGTCAACATTCCTGTGCTTCGGTTGCTATAGTCGAGGAAAAAAAAATCACATACCTCTTGCTGTATTACGATCATTAAGGGTGAACCACGTAACGGCTGCAAAAGTATTCTTCGTCTGTTTTTTTCGCACGAACGAGAAGCATAAGGTGAGGGAGGGTCGATCGTTAACAAATATTTGAACGAGGCTCATAAGCCACGTTTTTTCGCACTGAAAAATATTTTTTCGTCACTTTAAGGGGGCAAAATTGTCAATGAGGATTTTTTTTTACGATTGCGAGGAAATGTTGCTTGATTTTCAAAAAATGTATTGCAACGTGCGTAGAGTAAATCTCTATAATTCCTTTTTCCATTTATATTCTGTCATTTTCATTATTCTACAAAAATTTTCCTTTAAAGATTTGTCGAAAGATTTTGTAGAATAATGGAAACGACAAAATGTATGAAAGAATTTTTGTCCCATTCCAATAATCTAGATCTCTAAATCTCAATGGAGAGATCTATAATTTAAATCTACAAAGAAAGACTGCACAATAATAAAAGTGAGAAAATAAAAATGCGAAAGAGAGTTTTCGTTTATTCCAACGATGCAAACTTCAAGACCATTATCTACTAGGACAGAAGGTTTTTCGATTTTTTTAAATTTCTCTTATTGTTAATTCGATTTACCTAGCTGCTCAGCCCTTCGGACCAATATACCGTCTTTGTATTATTTTGATCGGGAAGTCTCATTCATTGGGATGAGGATCTTGAATACATTGAACTATTGGTGTATCGGAAATTTCAAAACTTTTCGCTTTTATTGCTTAAGGCCTTAGGCCACAGTAACGGGTATGAAATCATGTGCGAATTTAACAATTTTTTTTCGTATGAAAAAGTTATTCACTCATAAATTTAATTACACATCTATTTAGTATGAATATCAAGCTGTTAGAAAATATATTTTTTTTTCGTTGCACGAAATGGCCGACTACTAATATTTTCTTTTGTTATTTTTTTTAGGCGCTCCGCGGCGTGACATTTAGCATCCACAATTTTTGACCTAGAACAAAAAACAAATATTCTCGTCAATCTACATTAGAATACCTTGAAAAGTACGTGTGAAATTTAAAAAGTATTATTTTATTCAAAAGTTGTAGGTATTTGAACTTAGTGAAAAATTTCGTTATAACTGCTCATAAACTGCTCATAAAAAGAAAAGTTTTCGATTAATCGGAAATTCCGTACCTACTTCCCTGCGAAATGCAATTAGGAACATAACTTTCAAATTCGAAGTACATCGAGTGAAAATTGTTGAAGTTATTTGTCACGCCAATTGGAAAAAAGCTGTTCCGAGAAGTTTCGAATAGTCGGCCATTTTGTACATAAAAAAAAACCATATTTTCTAACAGCTTGATATTCGTACTAAATGGATGTTTAATTAATTTTATGAGTGAATAACTTTTTCATGCGAAAAAAATTGTCAAATCCGGACATGATTTTATACCCGTTACTGTGACCTAGGGCCTTAAAGTTATTTCGTATGATATGCTGATGGACAAAATTCTCACACAGCTTCAAAAAATGTTCTTATCAATATTTTCTTCGGAGGATAAAAAAAGTTATGCACATCTGCGACAAATAAACCCAAGTTGCTCTCTCTCTCTCCCCCCCCCCTCTCCCCCTCTCTGTGCTCGTCTCTGTATCTGCGTATTTGCAATTGTGCCTTCAGGTAGGCAAATTGTCGCAGGCGTAAAGAAGGGAAGACTTAAGGCCGATTTAGAGGGAATGACCAGACAGGCTTCGAATGTACAGCCCAGTGGTAAATGTATTTACGGACCTCCGTTCACCAGAGAAAACGGATTGACGTGCGAACGTTGCGAAGCACTAAGAACGCACCCTCCGTACTCAAGCGATTATCCTTGCATTTTTATCCCTACTTCCTGAAGTCATTCAAACCTTCCAGGTCCCCTGACAGACTGGTTTATGACGAAGAAAAAATATTCCGGAACGATATGCCTTTTCTAGACATAAGTTTCACAATTTATTTAACCCACGTATTTAACAACACTCGACCATGAAACTTCAAACGGTAGTAGTAACAAACGCGAGTTCATTGGCAATAAGTGTCGTGAAAAAAAATTAACACGTATCTTGTGTAATTAATTTAGAAGGTTAATTTTTACGGAATTGAAAATTAATTTTCACGGAATAAGTACGATGATTGAAAAATCGTTTGGACATTAATTTGTATGTCTTAATAAAGTTGTGTACGAATTTTCATGAAAACTATTAATTATTAAGAAAGTTTTGAACAATCTCGTAAAATACCCTAGAACGTGAGGGGCTCAATGGTGTACTTGATTTTGGCCACCTGGTAGATCTGAAAGAAAAAAAAGAGTTTTTGTCGCGAAATAAATATTATCGGCTAAGACCTGACCGAGTTTTTTTTTGTTATCGTGTTTTAATGATCAAAACAAGATTTGATAATTTTTATTTCGATTTTTTCGAGGAAAAATGTTATTATTATTGTTAATAACTAATAAAAAAACAGAGTCAAGAAGAAAAACGTCGGTCAAGACTGAACTACTATTACGCTGAACAAGTGTAATGAATTTCGAGTCATTCCGTTCAGTAGACGTCGAGGAATTGTGTACACCGTTTCGAAAAACATAGTTTCGAGAAAAACGCGTTTAAAGTGCTTACTAGCAGTTGTATCGTTGCAATCATAAGTTTACCTTTGATCTGCGATTCCTGTACCATATGTTGGACCTTTCTCTTCAATTTGCGTTGCCTGAAGCAACGAACGAGAGTTTTGAAATTATCACACTAGCCTAACGCCTTAAATATTCATACATTTTTATTTATTTTTATTGTCAAACGTCCATCGAGCATAGGCCATCAGCCCCCTTCAAAGTATTCCAACGCTAACTTTCCTTATGCAGTTGGTTGGGAATTTAATTTTTTTACATTCGAGAAGAGCGAGATAACTTTTTCTCGGATTCAAAATAGAAAACGTTCGTTTGCAATTCATTATGATGTTGGTTTTCCACATCTAGTAAGAAGTCAAACGAGTCAACAGTTACGCGAAGATTATTTCGATTCTCGAACACTTTTAATTCAAAGGCATCGAGAAAAAAAACAGTAAAGAACGTTTTTTTGAATTTTAATGAACTTGTGAACGATCGATTTTTTAAATGGAAAAGGGGCATCAATGTCACGAACCCGAGGAAGAGGGAAAGCTACGGATGATTTTTTCGGGGACCCCGACCTAAGATAAAGGCCTTATCATTTAACATTTTGTAATTATGTAGATTATCGCTGCTGAAAGAGGGGGGGAGGGGCACATTGCAACGCGTAATTGCTGCTGTTGCTCCACATTCCCGTTCACACCCATATGTGAAATTAAAAATATAACATCAGTTCAAAACGCCTGGAGATGCGTATTAAGGCGTTACCCCCACTTGTAGCGCAAAAAGGCCTTTTTCATGAATTTTTTTAAAGAAAACTACAAAACTTTTTTAATCGATCAATATACCATCTTAAAGAACACATCTTGAAGAACTTTCAGTAATTTTTTTATTGAAAAATATTACATTGTTTAGTGGCAAATGGCCGTCAATGAAATAATGTTTTTATATACACGGTTTGCGGTTACCAACATTGCGGCGAAGTGGATCATCTGAAAAAAAAAAATGCGGATGGATTTAGTCAAATATAAGTATAAACTAGTCTTTAATCGGAGGATTTTAAAAAATATTCATTTTTCACAAAATGGCGGACAGTCAAAGTTAATGGTTCGATTTTACGAAAAAAAACGGCCGTTTTTTGGCTATACAACGCCCATTTTTTTTCGAAAAAAAAAATCGAACGATTAAAGACTACATTTTTATGTATTAAGTAAGCCTGCAAAATTTCAAGAAGATCGGTTCATTAGTGTTCGAGTAATCTTGGTCACCGACTTCAGAAATGCCATTTTGAGAAAAACGCGTTTAAAGTTTCAATTTCAGTTCTTCAATTCACGGATTCTTCTCTTTCAACGCTCATATCTCAGTCAATTTTGTTCGGATCGACTTGAAATTTTCAGGACATATTCTCAGATACTTATACTTCAAAAAAATGCAATAAAAAAAATCGATTTTTTCAAAATCGCAAGTGGGGGTAACCCCTTAACTTGATTAGTGAGCTTTTCAAAAATGCCAGAAAAATGTCATTAAATGAGCAAGCTTTTGTACAAAGAGGTAAAAACGTCCGGCACCGAAAGTCTTTTAAGCAACATTCTCGGTTGTCTCGCTATTCGCGTTTATATGCAAATAAACTAGGCTCCCGACTGTTCATTGTCGACGAAAACAAGTTTGAAGCGTATACGTCCGGGGGATCGTCCGACCGTTTAAAAAATGGAATATACAGGGGCGCGACAGTTGTCGTATTCCTGGCCAATCGTCATAAACTAGCTGATAAATCGTGCGCATCGTTAGACGTTTGTACGAAATGAAAAAAATTGACAGCATGTTGGAATCGCATTTGTCTGTAAACGCACACATGAAAAATGCAGTGTTCAATAACATAAATATGTAACACTTGATAGGACTAGAAATTGAAAAAAAAGAAATTGAAATTAAAAAAAGTCTAATTTTAGAATTTGACAATAATTATATATTCGTAAAAAATTTCAATGTACCATGTAAAGTGTACAGCCAATATTTTTTTTCACACGTGAATAATTGCTGAAATTGTATTTGTTATCGGCGATGACGTTTGATGAAAGAATGGCTCTGGAATGCCCGGGAGCATTATCGACTGGATCATCTTCATGAAAAATCAGGGGACGAGTTTCATCGCCCTCTGTTTTGCCGCTTTATCACTCTTGGCGATGACGATGACGCCCGCAAACTGGTTCAGTAGAAGCTGTTTGTCGTGACGAAATATAAAAACAGCGGCGCTGATAGACTCGACTGTCTTCAATGTAGGGACAAGATCTCGATGTTGTATATATATATATATATAGTTTGGGTTGAGAAACTTCAGCGACATCAAATTTATCATTATAGGGCAGTTCCACTGCAATATCACTTTGAAAAGGGCTAACAGAGCCGGGTATTGTGGTATCAGCCTATGAAAAACAATTTTTTTATGCTAGCGTTTCATATATCAGTCTAAACGTATACGTGTGCGAAGTTTTTGGGAAAGTACGTAGTTTCTTTATAGGAAATTTGTCCGATCGGAAGTTCGTCCTTAAATGGTTCAACTGGAATTTCGTCCTGAATGGGTTCATTTGGAAATTTGTTCGAAATTTTTCGGGAAAGTCTTGCGTTTCTTCATAGGCGATTGGTTCAATTGGAAGTTGGTCCTGAATTGGTCCAATTGGAAATTGGCACCAAATTGGTCCGGTTGTAAATTGGTCCTGAATTCGTCCAGTTGTAAGTTGGTCCCGAATTAGTCCAATTAGAAATTGGTCCTATTCAAAATTGGTCCGATTGGAAATTGGTCCTATTGGAAGTTGGTCCGATTGGAAATTGGTCCCATTCCAAATTGGTCCGATTGGTAATCGGTCCTATTGGAAATTGGTTATGAACTGGTTCAATTGGAAATTGGTTGTGAACGTGTCCAATTGGACAATTGGTCCTGAATTGGTCCAACTGGAAATTCTTCCTAAATGGGTCCGAGTGGAAATTGGTGGTAAACGGGTCCAATTGGAAATTGGTCCTGAATTGATCCAACTGGAAATTCTTCCCACATGGATCCGAGTGGAAATTGGTTGTGCACGGGTCCAATTGGAAATTGGTTCTGAGTTGGTCCAATTGGAAATTCTTCCCGAATGGGTCCAAGTGGATATAGGTTGTGATGCTTGTGGGAAAGTCCTTCGTTTCTTTATAGGAAATTGGTTCTTTCGAAAAACGTTCCTACCCTAAATTGGTCCTATTGGAAATTTGTCCTATTTGAAATTAGTACAATTGGAAGTTGGCCCTGAATCGGTGCAATTGAAAATGGGTTCCGAACTAGTCCAATTGGAAATTGGTCCTCAATTGGTTCTGAAAGTTGAACTGGTTCTGAAGTTTCGTGTAAAGTGCTTTACTTCTTCATAGCAAATTGATCCTATATCTTTTCATCATATATTAATCCTAGAAACACATGTGTATTTTTTTCCACTCAATTGTGTACACCGAGTCTGTGAGATGCAACCATATCTTGCAGATTTCTTTTTATATGTTTCCTTTTTGTTTCCTACGTCCGCAGGAAAAAATCTCTGGCCGATTTATTGTGCAGTTAAATGTTAGATGTATTCATACTCAAGGAATAGGATCGAGAAAAGCGAATGTTGCTTTGGCTTTTGTTCCCCTTTTGATTGTTTTTCAACAAAATACAAAATCGAGTGAATTGAGTTTCCTGCGTTAAAGCAGGATTTCATTTACGAATGGGCTTTGGAATTGATGTTGCAGGTGCAATTTTATCTACGCAATGCATTACCCTAGGGATCCTCGCGTTCAGATAAATTTAAGACGTCTGGCGATTTCTCGGGTGAACGTATAAAATCACCATTCGTTAGCGCCCGGTTTACCCCACGCGTTGAAGTGAGTTTCATTTTCTTCCCCTGAGAATTCTCTCCCACGACAACAAATGCATTATTCAGTAAAACCAGAGTTGAATTATCGACCAGCAGCACACATTGTGTGTGTGTGTGTGTGTTGCTTTCTCATTGATCTCGCACGAAGACAATTCGAGAGAACTTGTTGAACGACAAGATCAAATCACTAAAACCTAAATAGAGCAACTTTGTAGGCTCTATATAGGATTTTCGCGGTAAAAAACTTTTTTTGCATACGCTGTTTCTTCCTAACTCAAGAGGTTATGTAAATGAGAATAAATCAAACCAGGCCTGTAACAAAGGAGAACTTTCTAAAGAATTTAAAACTAATCTTCCTCTTGAGACATGCAATCAATGCTACGAATGTTCATGAAATTATTTTTTGTAGTTTCTAGAATTATAGAATCCAATAAAAGTGAAATTACTAAGAGCAGTAGCGTGATAAACAATGAGGTATATGGCGGGCACGCTTTCCATAACTTGCATAGAAAATATCATATGTAGGAAACTAACTGTTGAGTTGGACTGTGTCACGAAGAATGTAAAGAAGGTAGTCTTTATTGATACCTTGGAGCATACAAAATTGTACTTTATAAAGATTTTGAATTGCCATGACTATGAACCTTACGATACAACTAAGAAATTTCACACTTCTGTTTTATAAAACAAGAAGTCACTGTCAGAAAACCACTGATATTTTGACTATTGAGTTTGTTTGGGTTTGTTTGAAGGAATGTAAAAAGATAGACTTTATTGATGCCTTGGAGCATACAGAATTGTAGTATATAAAGATTTTGAACCACCATGACTACGAACATTATGATCCAACTGAAAAAATTTAAGGGGTTACCCCCACTTGCGATTTTGAAAAAAATCGATTTTTTTTATTGCATTGTTTTGAAGTATAAGTATCTGAGAATATGTCCTGAAAATTTCAAGTCGATCCGAACAAAATTGACTGAGATATGAGCGTTGAAAGAGAAGAATCCGTTGTTGAAACGGATCCGAAATTGAAACTTTAAACGCGTTTTTCTCAAAATGGCATTTCTGAAGTCGGTGACCAAGATTACTCGAACACTAATGAACCGATCTTCTTGAAATTTTGCAGGCTTATTTAATACATAAAAATGTAGTCTTTAATCGTTCGATTTTTTTTTTCGAAAAAAAATGGCCGTTTCATAGCCAAAAAACGACCATTTTTTTTCGTTAAAATCGAACCATTAACTTTGACTGTCCACCATTTTGTGAAAAATGAATATTTTTTAAAATCCTTCGATTAAAGACTAGTTTATACTTATATTTGACTAAATCCATCCGCATTTTTTTTTCAGATGATCCACTTCGCCGCAATGTTGGTCACCGCAAACCGTGTATATAAAAACATTATTTCATTGACGGCCATTTGCCACTAAACGATGTAATATTTTTCAATAAAAAAATTACTGAAAGTTCTTCAAGATGTGTTCTTTAAGATGGTATATTGATCGATTAAAAAAGTTTTGTAGTTTTCTTTAAAAAAAATCATGAAAAAGGCCTTTATTTTTGCGCTACAAGTGGGGGTAACGCCTTAACACTTCCATTTTATAAAAGAACAAGCCACTGTCAGAAAGCCACTGATATTTTGACTATTGAGCTTAGGGATCAGTTTATTCAATGTCTAAAAATAAAAAAGATCTCTGTACTTTAATGTGTGTATTGAGGAAGTTCTATTGGAAATTGCTAGATGACGTGGAAAATTTGAATGCCATATCCCAACACAGAGCAGCATTCATCATTAGCATCGGCACGTGTCTTGTTGTTCATGAGATCACCAGTCCATGTCTTGTCGTCCATAACATCATCAGTCCATGTCTTGTCGTTCATAAGATCATCAGTCCATGTCATGTCGTTCATAAGATCATCAGTCCATGTCATGTCGTTCATAAGATCATCAGTCCATGTCTTGTCGTTCACAAGATCATCAGTTCATGTCTTGTTGTTCATAAGATCATCATGTCTTGTGGTTCATAAGGTCATCAGTCCAAAAGCAGCTGAGCAGAGTACGAAATGGCTTCTTTGTCATACTTCAGTCTCCCACCTACCCCAATCATTTTTGAGGTATGTCGCTCAAAAGCCTGTATTGCTGTTGGTTGGATTGCAGGCAAAATGTCTAAACAAGGCAGCATAAAGGAGGGTGAGAAGGGCTCGTACGATCCGGTGACGACGAACGGAGATGCTGCGAACAGTGAGATCAAGCTCGAGGCAAAGATGTCCCTGTTGAACGGGGTTACAGTGATCGTTGGTTCGATCATCGGCTCTGGCATATTCGTAAGTCCAACGGGGGTCCTTCAGTACACAGGGAGCGTCAATGCTAGTCTCCTGGTATGGACAGCATCCGGGATTTTTTCCATGGTGAGTAAAACCCTTCAAAACCAATAGCTCTAAATGCCCACCAACTGATCGCACGGAAGTCGTTTGTTCCTACACGAAATGTCGAGAAAAGATTCAACGATGCCAGAGTGTCGGAATGAGAGGCTCTCTTCGTTAAAAATGTTACATATTAATGTCTTATCAGCCGTCGGTGGATTTCCGATTGCTACGCATGAATGTTTTTTCACTTGGTCGAGTCCATTAAGCCCGTCGGTGAGTGGTGACAGGTTTTATTTTCCCCTCACCATTTTTATCAGAAACAATTATGTTTCCAAGTGCGTTCTTACGCACGCATCGATTTTCCCAATCGAATCGACGAAGCGTAAATACCAACGATAAACTCAAACCACTTTTCTGCATCGCGTTATCACCGGAAGAACGCTTAAGGAGATACGATCATTACTACGAATCCAACTTTCGGATTTGACATTTTCATATGATTTTGACGAATATTTTATGCGCCTATTGCCAAAATTTGAGGTACTTTGACCGTTTAGTTTTTTCGCAATAAAACTGCAAAGTCGAGAACTTTGAGTTACCGAAGGACGTTGTCCTATGGAGACGGTCAACCGGAAGTGCGGTGATCGTGGTTTTTCTGCTCGCGTATCCAACTAAACCCGTTGAAAAACTGAAATTCGATCGATTCGATATAATAGATATTGTAAAAAATAAGAAAATCAATCTTCACCGTGTAGTTAACGCGTTACCCCCACTTGTAGCGCAAAAAAAAGGCCTTTTTCATGAATTTTTTTAAAGTAAACTACAAAACTTTTTTAATCGACCAATATACCATCATAAAGAACACATCTTGAAGAACTTTCAGTATTTTTTTTATTGAAAAATATTACATTGTTTAGTGGCAAATGGCCGTCAATGAAATAATGTTTTTATATACACGGTTTGCGGTGACCAACATTGCGGCGAAGTGGATCATCTGAAAAAAAAATGCGGATGGATTTAGTCAAATATAAGTATAAACTAGTCTTTAATCGAAGGATTTTAAAAAATATTCATTTTTCACAAAATGGCGGACAGTCAAAGTTAATGGTTCGATTTTAACGAAAAAAAACGGTCGTTTTTTGGCTATAAAACGGCCATTTTTTTTCGAAAAAAAAAATCGAACGATTAAAGACTACATTTTTATGTATTAAATAAGCCTGCAAAATTTCAAGAAGATCGGTTCATTAGTGTTCGAGTAATCTTGGTCACCGACTTCAGAAATGCCATTTTGAGGAAAACGCGTTTAAAGTTTCAATTTCAGTTCTTCAATTCACGGATTCTTCTCTTTCAACGCTCATATCTCAGTCAATTTTGTTCGGATCGACTTGAAATTTTCAGGACATATTCTCAGATACTTATACTTCAAAAAAATGCAATAAAAAAATCGATTTTTTCAAAATCGCAAGTGGGGGTAACCCCTTAAAGCACTAGATTACAAGAAAGTTTCAATTCCCGGTTGAAAATGGTCAGAACGACGAAATAGCACCCACAGACTTAGCAACGTCGCGAGTAACAGCTGATGCGTTTGGCGAACATAACCCAACTTTGTTTTGAAATTAATTTGAATAGAAGCCGCCACAAAATATGCGAACAACAATTTATGGAGTTTTATCATTTATCACGTATCAATAATATGTATAATTATATTCAGCCCGTCGTGTTAATTCCGCTGCGGTAATTCAAGCTTATTTTAATAGGTTTCCGACTGATTTTTTTTGTCTTTTTTCGTCCGTTTTTATGGTGGATATGTTAATATTATTATTACGAAGATTACTACCGAGTCGTTGACAATCGAATTTTTCAGTTTTTATTTGTTCGCGTGCAATAAATTCATCATTTACCACAACATTTGGCACACCATAATCGATAATACGAATAATCAACATAAGTAAACATCAATCAGAGCAGCTATGGGTAAAATAAATTTAGACTCTTCTTTGACCCCGTGCAAGTGATCGTACCTCCTTAAACGCCAGGTCGTAACGTAATTTGACAGATTTATCAATCCGTCAAATAAAAAAATTGTTCATTATGAGTGTACTTTCAATATATTGAAAGTACACTCATACTTGTGTACTTTAAATATATTGAAAGTACACTCATGATAAACAATTTTCTTTCGATCGTTGCCTCCCGTCGAGTTGCCACGAGATAATCTTGGCTCATTACTGCCGGTCTTCCACCCGATTGCGCTTGAATTAAAAAATGATTGATCGCTTCATAAAATGGCAAACCTCGATCCGATCGAGTCTCCGGTATTCGAACGTGGCACTTCCGGTTCTTTTGAGTAGCCTTTCACAAGACAAGATTGATCGAACTTCATACGATGGATCGATGAGGTTGGGCCTCTTCTGGATATCGGCCATGCTCTTCATCCAGATCATTGCAGTTGATGGAATTTTGGCCTCATTGATGTTTTTTTTTTTTTTTTCACGTTTTTCGTCTCGCAGATCGGAGCTTACTGTTACGCCGAGCTAGGCTGTATGATAAGAAAATCGGGTGCCGATTATGCCTACATAATGGAGACGTTTGGGCCCTTCATGGCCTTCATGAGACTATGGGTCGAATGCATGATCGTCAGACCGTGCAGCCAAGCGATCGTTGCCCTCACTTTCAGCGTCTACGTGATGAAGCCCTTCTTCCCGGATTGCGCCCCGCCTGAAGACGCGGCCAGAATGCTCGCCGTTTGCTGCATATGTGAGTTTGTTTTTTCCTACGAATTTTAGACGAACATGGAAATCGAGACTTCAACTTTGAACTACTCGGACCGATGATTTTTAATCGATTCGTGTTTTTGAGGAGAAAATAAAATGCTCAGGATGCCTTTCGAATATTGGGATTAACAAAGAGGTTGGAACGGTCCAGTTGAGTGTAACGACTGTGATGAATTTTTTATAAGACATATGATTAAAGGGCATAATTATGCGTTTTTACATTTTTATCGTTGCGTTACCCGCTCTCACTGAAACGTCTGGAACATGGTCAATCTTCAATATTTTAACGCGTTACCCCCACTTGTAGCGCAAAAAAAGGCCTTTTTCATGATTTTTTTAAAAGAAAACTACAAAACTTTTTTAATCGATCAATATATCATCTTAAAGAACACATCTAGAAGAACTTTCAGTAATTTTTTTATTGAAAAATATTACATCGTTTGGTGGCAAATGGCCGTCAATGAAATAATGTTTTTATATACACGGTTTGCGGTGACCAACATTGCGGCGAAGTGGATCATCCGAAAAAAAAATGCGGATGGATTTAGTCAAATATAAGTATAAACTAGTCTTTAATCGAAGGATTTTAAAAAATATTCATTTTTCACAAAATGGCGGACAGTCAAAGTTGATGGTTCGATTTTAACGAAAAAAAACGGCCGTTTTTTGGCTATAAAACGGCCATTTTTTTTCGAAAAAAAAAAATCGAACGATTAAAGACTACATTTTTATGTATTAAACAAGCCTGCAAAATTTCAAGAAGATCGGTTCATTAGTGTTCGAGTAATCTTGCTCACCGACTTCAGAAATGCCATTGTGAGAAAAACGCGTTTAAAGTTTCAATTTCAGTTCTTCAATTCACGGATTCTTCTCTTTCAACGCTAATATCTCAGTCAATTTTGTTCGGATCGACTTGAAATTTTCAGGACATATTCTCAGATACTTATACTTCGAAAAAATGCAATAAAAAAAATCGATTTTTTCAAAATCGCAAGTGGGGGTAACCCCTTATATTGCATTTTTTTTTTCAAATATTTTTCAACATGTTTACTTTGAGAAAAAGCGGCAACAAAAACTATCAAGACTGCGTAGGGAAGAGTCCAACGCGTTCGCGAACTATTCCGCACGATCAACGAGGCGGGAAAATTCTTGAAATTCGAGGTGACTAGAAAAGTGTCCAATTAAGGTAGTTGCTGACAAAAAAATCTTAACTAAGCAAGAGGCTGAAAAACGTGACCAATAATCCGTCTTACAATGCCACATGCAGTTAACGTCCTTCGTTGGATCGGTGTAGAAGTTGGTAAATTCTATACGCGGGATAACAGACCGATCTCTCTGCTGTGGAAAAAAAAACACCGATCGTAAGCAAGTTTCGACTGATGCAACATTCAAACGGATTGCACCACGTAATTCCTCGGTGGTCATCCTCTCGTCCTCTCTCCCATCGTACAACTCGAATTTTTCGTCGTTCTTTTGTCTTTCGTCGATGCGTCTCCATTTCTAGTTATTCTCTCTTGTTTCTACTCTGTGCCGATGCTTGCGCGTTGCCTCGGACGAGAGTTTCGAGAGGCGTTCGGTTGGTATCGTGCGTTTGCGCTCTCAGTCAGCGCTCGCTATCGTCGCACGTAATTGAATTACGTTTGATTGCAGTAGAGATAGTCACTTTTGAAAAGCTCGTCAGTTCCTCTTGTCTATGGAACATCAACGACACCGTTCCGGGACACGTGCTTCAATCGTCAGTGGCCAAAAGTGTGCCTTGCATCAAGGCGTTGGAAGACCTTTTCTAGAAACCCTAGGATTCATGCTAGAATCCTAAGAGTGTCCATTATTTTCGCTTGGAGAACAACTTTTCCACGGTGTCTATGAAATATCACTGAGACAATTCCGGGACACGTGCCTTCAATTATCAATGTTCAAAAGTCGGCCTTGCATCAATGTGTTGGAAGCACTTTTCTAGAAAACCTAGGAATGAGTTTCTAGACCTCTTCTAGACCCCTTCTAGGACCTAGGAAACTTTAGAAAAAAGTTTCTAGACTGGGGTTCTAGGGTTTCTAGAAATCTAGGCAGGGGTTTCTAGACTAGGGTTCTAGGGTTTCTAGAAATCTAGGCAGGGGTTTCTAGACTAGGGTTCTAGGGTTTCTAGAAATCTAGGAAAGGGTTTCTAGACTAGGGTTCTAGAGTTTCTATAAATCTAGGAAAGGGTTTCTAGACTAGGGTTCTAGGGTTTCTAGAAATCTAGGAAAGGGTTGCTAGACTAGGGTTCTAGGGTTTCTAGAAATCTAGGAAAGTGTTTCTAGACTAGGGTTCTAGGGTTTCTAGAAATCTAGGAAAGGGTTTCTAGACTAAGGTTCTAGGGTTTCTAGAAATCTAGGAAAGGGTTTCTAGACTAGGATTCTAGGATTTCTAGAAATCTAGGAAAGGGTTTTTCGACTAGCGTTGTAGGGTTCTAGGGTTTCTAGGAAATGGTTTCTAGACCAAGGTTCTAGGGTTTCTACGAACCCTAGAAAAGGGTTTCTAAATCACTTCTAGGCCGCTTCTAGGACCTAGGAAAGGTCCGAGGCAACCCTAGGAAAGGGTTTCTAAACCACTTCTAGGCCGCTTCTAGGACCTAGGAAAGGTCCTAGACAACCCAAGGAAAGGGTTTCTAGACTAGGGTTCTAGGATTTCTAGAAACCATAGAAAAGGGTTCTAGGATTTCTAGAAACCTAGGAAAGGGTTCCTAGGAACGCGTTTCTAGACTAGGGTTCTAGCGTTTCTAGAAACCCTAGGAAAGGATCTCCAGACCCTTTCTACGCCTCTTCTAGGACCTACAGAAGGTCCCAGGGTATCCTTAGGAGAGGGTTTCCAGGAAACGGTTTCTAAAAAAGGGTTTTTAGACCCTTTCTGGACCCCTTCTAAAACCCTAAAAGTGTTCATTTTTTTTAAATTTGAAGACCAACTTTCCCACAGCACCAGCCCAAAGCTTTCATTCACGTGATTGGTTTTTTCACATTGGCTGTCTTCCTATTTTGCCTTCGCTGTCCAAATGGAATCTGCTGAGTGAGTTTGGGGCTCACGCCTCTTAGGACTTTGCCTCAACTCGATTGCAGTGGAGCCCGAAATTCCATCAGCTTTTGTCCAATCGAGAAGCATCAGTTTGTTCCATGGGTGTTGGCCTCGTGTTCCGCTTGCTCCATTGCACGTTACTCGGCTACCAGTTGGCGATTGGCTTTGAAGGTAGATCCTGAGAACGAGGGCTGCCAGGTTCTTCCCGCTACGGAAGCAATTCGAAGGCTTGGTCGGGAAAAATGAACGAGTTGGAATTCCCCGAAAAGTCACTACTGGCCAACGGAAATGGACTTCTCGCGATTCCTGGTAATCGATTTCCTGGAGAGCGGTGATAAATCTCCACGATTCCATTCTCCACAAGATTGCAGTCTCGAGGTCGTTATCTTAGGTTTCCCGAAGAATCTTATATCTCGGCTTTGTGCGGTTGAATGAAAAAACATCGAGTTTACGCGCTCGAGGTCTCGTCGTCGATCCAATTGTAAGGTGACGTATGTATCGCATAATTGTCAGCGCAGCAGGGGGTAATGTTCTCGACGATCGTAACCTCGTCAATATGTGAGGTCATCCCGGATTCTCGCGTATCTTCGTTTTTCATACGACAAGTTGATTATCGCGATCGTTAAACATGGACGACAATGAGGGGAGTCAGATTGGAATTGAGGCAGATTTAATTGACAGTAGAAGCTGAAGAATCCGTCGATGTCCTGTTACCAATGTAAACCACTTCCACCGGTGTCAGGGACCAGCTAAACTTGTTTGCTTTTCCAACACTCGAACGAGCCAATCTGTAACATCCAGTCGCTGAACCTTTTTATATTTGCTCCTACTCGCGTTACAGAATCACGGTCAGGGACGCCTTTCTGTCAGACCGCATCGCTTTTTGCGATCAACGGATGAGGAATATTCGAGTGTAGGGTATAGCGGAGTCTGATTTTTTTTACAGCGCTTTGTCGTATCTTGTCCAATTCGATGAAAGAAACTGACATTACCTACTGCTCAATTCTGTGTCGTTATTCTTAATCGCTTTCACGAAGCCTTTTTTATGGCGATTCTTGCGATACGAAGACCCATCCTTCGGTTGTCAGTATATTTGGCAGTTTGTCGAAAAAAATTTCACAAGTCTGTACTGGTGTTTTAAATATTTTCAACTCGAAGCAAGTTAAGAACATTAAGGGGTTAGGCTACGGTGACGATCCGAAAATCAAGGATATTAAATAAAAAATTATTTTGGAGAATAAATAAGATGATTAAAGAATCTGTTAGGCAGATTCTTTATTTACGTTAGACAGTTTAGGTTTAGACAGTTTAGGTTAGTTAGATAGTTTAGGTTAGATTAGTTAGACAGATAGTTAGTTAGGTTAGTTAGTTTGGTTAGTTAGTTACGTTAGTTAGTTAGGTTAGTTAGTAAGGTTAGTTAGTTAGGTTAGTTAGTTAGGTTAGTTAGTTAGGTTAGTTAGTTAGGTTAGTTAGTTAGGTTAGTTACTTAGGTTAGTTGGTTAGGTTAGTTAGTTAGTTAGACAGTTTAGGGTCGTTTGGGTTAAACCTACGTTTGGGCTTGTTTGGGTTAACCGAAGTTTGTTTGGGTTAAACCTGAAGAAACGGTTAGACATTTATTTGTTTAGGTTTGTTTGGCTTGACCCGACGTTCGGGTTTCTTTGGGTTAAACCCGAAGAAACGGCTAGACATTTAGTTGTTTAGGTCTATTTGGGTTAACTCTACGTTTGGGTTTATTTGGGTTAAATACACGTTTAGGTTTGTTTGGGTTACCCTACCTTGACATACTTATTTATTTTGACCCGGACGAATTTTAAATAAAACGCTCACTGTTTCCAAAATTGAAAATTTTCAATAATTTTGCAGCAGATTAATTTGATATTTTCCGATGATTAATTATGCAGAGATATTAAGAAATGTTTAAAGTGTATCCCTGATTTTTTTCGATAAAAACCGACCGAAGGGTTGTTAATGGCAGGTGGATGAAGTACAATTCGGGTCAAATTGAGCCAGTGTGTCAAAATCTTGGCCAAATATGAGTGTGTCAACGGAAGATTAACAAAGTTGCGTACCAAATTTTATTCAACAAATATTAATAATTAAAGTACTTATAAACAATCTCGCAAAGGGTCTTTAAATGTGTGCTGCTCAACGGTGTACTTGATTTTAGCGACACGGGTCATCCGAAACGAAAAAACGAGTTTTTATCTCAAAATAGATAATATTGGCCAAGACTTGACCGAGCTTTTTTTGTTTATCGTATTTCGATCGTCAAAAAAAAATGTTTGAATTTTTTTCTTTGTCTTTCCGCGGAAAAATGATATCGTTGGTGTTAATAACTCATGAAAAAAAGACGTTGAGAAGAAAAGCATCGGTCAAGACTGAACTACTATTATACTAAAAAAGTGTGCCAAATTTCAAGTCGATCCGTTCATTAGATCTCAAGAAATCGTGTACACCGTGTTAAAAAAAAGTTTCGAGAAAAACGCGTTTTTGACTGCCAGTTATATCCTTGTAATCATGAGTTGACCTCCAATACGCGATTCCTACGCCATGCGTGGAACCTTCCTATTCAATTAGTGTTGCCTCCCAGTTGTTTAACCCCTTAAAGAACTGAAGAGGCCGCTGTCGTAAACTCCGTAACGAACATTCTCCAGGAATTCGTCGTAAAATTTATCCAGGCATTTTAATAGAAGAGAAACATTGAATTAGGTGCTAAGACGTAATAGTTCCACGAGGAACTTGATGGACAGTGCATTTGCAAGGGCATTTTTGAGTAAGGATGAAAAGCACACTGCTTGCAAAACTCGATTTTCAATAGGATTTTAAGCTGTAAACGAAAAAGGCTTTCTCGATGAAATAGCGACACGCGGAGACGTACGTAATGAACCCAGACAATGAGACTCATCGATCGAGCGTTTTTCACTCCTAAGAGGATTCGTCGAGATTCTACACGCACTCGAGTTGACCGGTTCTGATTGCGTTTCTTTTGGTTTTTAAGCTTCGATAAGCTGCTTCCCCTTTTTTTTTTACCGATTCCTAGGTATACAGGATGATGACGATCGAACAAAAGACTTTCGCGTGCCTTCAGCATTAAAATCGTTTATAAATGAAAGGAGAAATGCAATTGTTATGGAAATAAAAAAAAAATGATACTGAATGGGGAAAATACAACTACGAAATCTATTGATAATGGTGATTGTTTCGTTAAGGAGGTACGATCACTTCCACGCGTCAAAAAATAGTCTAAATTTATTTGACCCACAGCTGCTCTGATTGATGTTTACTTATGTTGATTATTCGTATTGTCGATTATAGTGTGCCAAATGTTGTGGCGAATGAGGAATTTATTGCACGTAGACAAATAAAAACTGAAAAATTAGATTGTCAACGACTCGGTAGTAATCTTCGTGATAATAATATTAACATATCCACCATAAAAACGAACCAAAAAGACAAAAAACAATCAATATATTCAAATTCGAAAGTTGGATTCGTAGTGATGATCCTACCTCCTTAAATGGAAAACATGTCCTATTCTCTTCATGACGATTGGTCATGAAGTTTGCATCGTTGGAAGACAACGAAAATCAATTCTCGTATTTTTATTTTCTTATTTTTTATAGGTCATCAAATGTTTTTGCAAATTTCCATTGCAGGTGTCCCGAAACGCAGCGTAAAAAATGGTCGAGGCATTTAAGTAGCTAAAATCTGCTAGAAGTAATTTGAGAAAGTAGCAAAAAAGCATGCAAACTTCAATCTTATGATTATGTCCTGCATTTAACAGTTCAAGCAATTGAGGGGACATTTTAGGCGAGGAAAAAATTGCTGATTTTTATGATTTTTTTTTAAAGGAAAATATTTATTCTACATTTTTTATACTCAGGGTATGTTTTGTTACTACTTTTGGCTGTTACATGGTATTTTTTTTTAAAATTAATCTTTATAAATTCCGGAGATATGGTACGGTCTACTAAACGGATTGCGGACGATGTTATCAGACGGCGGGACACGTAGCGTCGGCGGGATTAATCCGAACAAAAACCAACGAACATTTTTCTTGCATCAACACTCATACACAGAATATGAACCAAAAAAAAGTGAGAAATGTTGAAAACCCATGAAATGGTACACTTCGAAACGAAAAGATTGAATATTGCAAAAAAATGGCTACATTTGGCAATAAAAAATACTTTTTCATAAATGTTCAAAAACATCTAGGTTCATGTTTTAGACAATAAGGCTAGAAAGATTTATACCAATTTTCATGAGAATCGGTAGATTAGTTTTTCAGCTATACGTCACGCCAGTTTTGAAAATGAAGTTTAGAAGACCGTGTCATACCTGCGCTATTTTTAAAGTTTAACAAATCAAAAAAATACCACGCAACAGCCAAAAGTAGTAGCAAGACATACCGTAAGTCACAAAAATGTTGAAGAAATGTTTCCTTTAAAAAAAAATCATGAAAATGGGCAAACTTTTTTCTCGCCTAAGGTAGATCTAAAAATTTGAATATATTTTCGAATGGGCACTACCATCATGGTCGACAGGAAATGTCTAATTGTGCCAGGCTCCGTTGAGGTGTTCCAATCATAAAAGTGTTTTCTCCCAGCTGCTGCGACGGAAAAAAAGGAGTGCAGATGAGTCTGGAGTTCTTTCCAGTCGCGAGAGATTCCGGATGACAAAGACCATCGTCCAACAGCAATTAGGAAATTGGGAGCGTTTCCTCGCGGTCTCTCTGATCACGATGATTATGCTGCTTCGCGTTGTATATCCATCGACCTCAAGGACACACTTCGATCAATTGGCGTCCTGTTTTTCTCATCCTCTTTCTTGGTCTCCATCGTAGAAGATTTTTTTTTTCTCGCTCCGAAGTTACCTCGAAATAAGTGGGTCAATCGGAGTTATCGAGTGCCGAGCCACGAACCATTGCGAAAATGGCTAGTTAGCGATGAAAATCCGCGAGCTTATCACTCTTGTGAAATCGATCCATGCATCTCTGGAAAGCCCTCGAGCCATCGGTGCATTTTTAATGAGGCCATTGTCGAATCCACTAGATGATAATTATAAATTGATGGGCTTATCTTTTTTGCCGAAAAAACGCCAAATCGTGACTTTCGTCGAACGTTTGTGAGACATATGATTCGAACAATGATCGATCGTTTGATTTATTTGTTCCGCTCGTAGGCACCCTTGCGTTCATCAATTGCTGGGACGTCAAGTGGGCGACGAGAGTTCAAGACGTGTTCACCTATGCAAAGCTTCTGGCCCTTTGCGTTATCATTGCAACAGGAGCTTATCAGTTCTCCACAGGTAAGTCACTCGACGTTGTTTGTACGAAAATAAAAAGACAAATTACGTTGTTAGTAATTAACGAAACTGTACGTCATTTTGGAAAAATCGCACGTGTACAATGTTTTGAGAAAATTCATTTCATTTGCGATTTGACGGTCGTTTTTTTATTCCCATGAGGACCACCATCATGATGGGCCGAAAAGGGTCGTCTTTCCTGATTTTTTTTGTGTACTGTTTTTTAGCCTACTTTTTTGTTGACTATTTTTGCTTTTGTTTACTATGTTTGTTTTTAGCCTACTTTTTTGTTTACGTTTTTGTTTACTATTCGTGCTTTTTTTGACTATGTTTGTGTTTAGCCTACTTTTTTATTTACTATTTTTGCCTTTGTTTACTATGTTTGTTTTTAGTCTACTTTTTGGTTACTATTTTTGCTTTTGTTTACTATGTTTCTTTTTAGTCTACTTTTTGGTTACTATTTTTGCTTTTGTTTACTATGTTTGTGTTTAGCCTACTTTTTTATTTACTATTTTTGCTTTTGTTTACGATGTTTGTTTTTAGCCTACTTTTTTGTTTACTAGTTTTTGTTTTTAGCTCACTTTTTTGTTTACTTTTTTCGTTTACTGTTCATTTGGGATTCGGAAAAAAGATATGGCATTCATTGAACTGATTTCGTGTGAACTTTTATTTAAAAAAAGAAAAAAATTAACAACGTTATTGAGGTATATAGCCTCTGTATAAAAAATGTGGCCCAATCGACGGATCGATAGCTTGACGATGGTTCTGAAAAATGAAAGTAAAAAAGTATTATAATCTATATAAACGCAGTTCTCGTTGTGGATAGCCATTTTTCGAAGAACAAGAGGCTATGAAGGTTGTTGAAAAAAAGTGCAATTTTGGCAACATTTTTACTTATATTCGGGGGCTTAAAAAATACTGAATAAAAAAAACCGATTACGTGAGTTAGCTACTGCAATAACGGAAATTTTGGTTTTTTTTCAATGGAAAATTTCGAATTAAAATTATAGCTAGAGTTACGATTCCGGCGAGGTCGAGAAAAGTCGTTTCGAAAAGGCATTGAAAGTTTTAGTATACGTAAATCGTACCGCTACCTGCTCTCACTGAATCGTTCGTAACTTGGTCAATTTTCAATATTTCAACTTGATTTTTTTTCCACCTATTCTCAAATATGCATACTTTCCGAAAATGCAAAAAAAAATTAATTTTTTACTCATCGCAGTAGTGTCCCTCAAATTTAAAATTTATATTTCTGAAATGAATCGTTCGATTTATTTTTCTCATTCGCCTGATAAAATGATGACGAGTTCAACTGTCGCGTTGCTACAAAAAAAAATGTTTCTATTGAATTCAGGTGTAGAATTTAGTTCCTTCGTATCGATCGTCCGCGATTTACGAGACAATTCGTGCTGTGAAGCAATTACCTGCGCTCTTCAATCCTCGTTGAATTGACTTTCGCTCTGCTGAGCTCCTTCGGCAGGTTCTCCATTGAACTTTTACGGGCCCCATTATCTGCAGGTCGATAGTTGTCGAGTTATACGGACGAGAAGACAACCGAGATTTGAGCACGAAGTACTCGGCGCTCGCTTAATCGAGAACCGTGAATTTCTCGAGAGCAGCTAATCACGAAATTGTTTTCGGTACACACAAGTGACGAGGTCTATTTCGCACTTGAAAGGAACGTTCCTGTATCTGGGCTGAGAGTCCTTTGCAGTTGGCGTTCGCGGCGATTTCCTTTCTCGCAATTTCACATCGAAGGCCTGAATGATCCGTTTCAAGGGAATTGCCCCTAGCTCCAAAATGAAATAATCGACATACGAGCGTACGAAAGGGATTTCGTCTATTTTTTTTTTTATTGAAAATGCGTTTATCAGAAATGTTTTCAGATGCTTTTATATTAACTTCGCACTATGAATAACGCGATTAGTATGTCGAATGATAAAAAACGCTGGAAAGCGGAAATGAGGAGAAAAAGAAACTCAAATTATTAGGAAGGACATTCCAATGTGTTTTACATTTTACTACTAAATTCAAAGACTTGTCACTACTAAATTCAATTTACTACTAAATTCAATTTACTACTAAATTCAATTTACTACTAAATTCAATTTACTACTAAATTCAATTTACTACTAAATTCAATTTACTACTAAATTCAATTTACTACTAAATTCAATTCTACTACTAAATTCAATTTACTACTAAATTTTACTACAGTTTACTACAATTTTTACTACAATTTTTAAATTTTACTACAATTTACTACTAAATTCAATTTACTACTAAATTCAATTTACTACTAAATTCAATTTACTACTAAATTCAATTTACTACTAAATTCAATTTACCACTAAATTCAATTTACTACTAAATTCAATTTACTACTAAATTCAATTCTACTACTAAATTCAATTCTACTACTAAATTCAATTCTACTACTAAATTCAATTCTACTACTAAATTCAATTCTACTACTAAATCCAATTCTACTACTAAATTCAATTCTACTACTAAATTAAATTCTACTACTAAATTCAATTCTACTACTGAATTCAATTTACTACTAAATTCAAAGACTTTTTTTCAGTTAAGAGCCTATTTGAATTTTACCTACTTTTCAATTAACCTATTTGAAATTTTGGCAAATATCATTTTTTTGTTTCCGACGGATTCTTCGAATAAAACATTTCGAAAATATTCGCCGAAAATTCACAGTCGGTTCTTTCAAAATTTTTTCTCAAAATAGTTTTGAAATCGACGACTACGACGTCTCAAATCTCACTGCACTCATCAGCCTCAAATTGTACAAGCTTCTTTTCTATGTCAAAAAACAGTCCTTGAACGGAGGAATTTGGTTTTCGATGTTTTTTTTATCAATGAAAATAAAGCGGTTTTTTCACCGATAATCGATAGTCACACTTTGGACTGTGACGATTTTTTCAACAATCAATATTTTATTGAATTCTTCGTCCAAGTGGTAGATAATTTTATGCAAAAACTAAATGCATTTAATTCGTTTTATTTCGGATAATTGCTGTTCCATAAAAAAAAAATTGAAAAACGCCAAACCGGCAGAGGATTTTCCATTAAAAAATTACGAAATGTCCTTTTTTCCGGCCACGAGGTAGGTGTAATCCGATAATGGCGATTCTACGATTTATCTACGTGTCTCACAATGTACGAATTTCGAAATTTGTTCGATTGCTTGGTAATTCTTCAGATGAGTGACTTTTCCGAAAAATATTATCCGATTTCTCCGATGAAATATCATTTATTGGGTTATGTTTATAAATATTTATTTATAAATTATGATATTCAATGATGATATTATTCAAAAATAATTTCGAATTAAAAAAAAAACCCTAAAGAAACCCAAAATGGCCATAAAAATGTTAAAAAATGCCCTATTTTATCACGTGCTTCCGCGAACTCCAAAACCCCATAGCATTTTATGGGGGGGGGTAAATTTCAGTTTCACCCGACTAAACATCATCATTTATAACCCGATAAATGAGAGACAAGCAAGAAATATCATTTTAGGGCGATTTTTCGGAAAAGTCACTTATCTAAAGAATCACCTAAATCTATATAAGTTGTGATTTGATCTTCGTAATGCCCAATGTTCAATAGGTTCTGGGCGAAAAATAAAAATAAAAACTGGAAAAAAATAAAAACTGGAAAAAAATAAAAATAAAAACTCGCAAAATATACTCGCTGATTAAGAGTGCTTAGCTTTTACTAATAACCAAATACCAAGCTACGAGTTTTCTTCGTATCCGGAAGGTGAAAATCTCAAAAGATTATCGTACAGCATGAACCCGAGTTTCCAACAATGGATTCTTTCAAACAGTGGTTCGCACGAATCACTGCATCTATCGAATTTATGAATATTCTTCAATACAAAAATTGTAACAGAAACCTAAGTCCATACTCTTTCATAAAAAAAACATTTTTTACGTTAAGGAAGCTTTCCAGTGTGACAGCCCGAAAAATCGCTGTTTTTCGCGATTTTTTTTTTTAAAGAAAAAATAATCTAATCGGTCTGGTTTTTTTTTTGTATATTAATTGGGTATTGAAGAATACAAAACAATTTTTTAAAGATCGATTTATTTATTAGTTAATATCTATAAAAATGATGAAACAATTGTTGCAGAAAATGCACTTGGATGTGGTGTCCACGTTGGGGGTCACAATTTTGATCTGAAACAAAAAACACAAAAAGATTATTGATCGGTATATAATTGGCTTTCGTGCTATGGAGGCTTTTTTTTTTTTTTTGCAAAAATGGCGTCGGTTTGCACAAAAAGTATCGATTTTAGCATTTTTTTGGCAGTTTTTTTTACAAAAAAATAGGAAGATGTCAAAAAAAAAAGCTTCCATAGCACGATAAACAATGACGTTAAGAATATTGTGTAAAAAATTCAACTCGATAGCTTTAAAACTCTGCCCTCCAAGTTGGACACCGTTTTGAAAAATGCTGTTTCGAGAAAAACGCGTTCAAAGTTTCGCTGTAGCTGTAGCGCTCCGTTGCCTTCTTCCAAGAAATGCTGTACAGTAACCGAAATAATCTGAATTTCGGCATGAAAATTTCAGGGAATATTCGGAAGAGTGTATACTATTCGATAAAGCAAAAAAAAAAAAATCGATTTTTTGAAAATTTCACACTGGAAAGCTCCCTTAAACCTGCATCCTATTTCCCAAAAAAAAAATGCACGAAAATCTTCTTTTTTTCGGCCAGGAGTTAGGTGTTACCCCTCTGAATGTAATTAGGTCGAGTGATCGTACCGGAAGTTCGGATTGTATAGTGACATTTGGTTCTCCTGTGACCCGATCTGATTGATGTGTATAAAGAATGCCCACGGTCGTGTTGATACGCGTGAATTTGTCGAATAAATTCTGCGATCTCTATCTTGATTAATGTAATATACACACGTACATAAATGATGGTCGTAGCTATGAATACACGTTTATATACATTTGGCTCTACTGTTACTTCTCCTGTCTTTTCACAGCGTCGTCCTGTTACCGGACGAGACAATTTGCCCAATCAAATAGCCGAACTAAATACGTCCGCGACTGTAGAAGTCACGCCGGGTACAAACGTCGCGTGTACAAAGAATATCGGCTAAATTGGACCATTCAAAGCTTACACGAATAATTTTCTTCTCTTTCTTTCTCTGCGTCTCTGTCTCTTTCTCCTTATTCGTTAGAAGTCCTTGTCGCAAAGTCCCTCGAAGTACGTTCTCTCTTATTTTCCTCTGTGATGGAAGTAAAAGGGTGCCGAAGAAATAGAACCCGTTGGGATTTAGATTATTCTTGCTCCCATGATTATACTCGTAGGTACATGGATGTATGGCTTGATTGGACCACAGAAACGATGATGCTTCATTGATTGCTGGGCCAAAAACAAAAAAGCCATGTTTTCCAAAATTTCAACTACGTATAAGGGCTCAAAATCTCCGAGTATTGGTACTCGGAGAAAAAATAATTTTAACAGCGACCGCACATTTTATTTAGGTTTCCTATCAATTTTTGACATTGCTGACGTTAACATTCAAACAGGACACACGGAATATTTCACATTCGACAATACGAAGACCGAAGTGACCAGCATAGCGCTGAGCTTCTATTCGGGATTGTTCGCTTACAACGGTTGGAATTATCTGAATTTCATAATCGAGGAGCTCAAGGATCCGGTGAAAAATTTGCCGAAGGCCATTGGTATATCTTGCGCACTCGTGACTGTCATCTACGTCCTAACCAACATGGCTTTCTATACCACTTTGAGTCCGATTGAAGTATTGGGCAGTGGAGCCGTCGCCGTGGTGAGCATACCACGTTATTTTTCGATAATCAATCGTACGTCAAATCCCTTAAGGGGTAACACCACTGTAAATTGTAAACGTATAAAATTAAGCGATTTTTCGCGTTTTTGTGGTGGAAGGAGAAGTAGGCGAATAATATGCAAGGACGTTATAAGTCATATCATTAAGTGAACAAAAAAATGTATATTAAAAAATTATGCAAAATGGCTCCAGCCATTCTCGCGAGGCAGTGTTGGGCACAATTTAATAGCTACACGGAGAAAACAGGGGCCTCGGAGTTAAGAATTAATACTATGCTTCTAAAAAAAAATATCATTAAATATCAAAAAGTATTGAATGGAAGATAAAAATTGTAATTAGTGTATAGTAATAATGAAGAAATTTAAATTTTAACCTACGATATGGCACGTAAACTGATACCAATAATACATTTTATTCGGCGTATTGTGATTTTTCGTAGTATTCAAAAAATATTTTGCCCACGTAATTGGAACAATTAGTTTCCAGTATTCTACAAAAAGTACGCGGTATAAAGAGTCACATTTTACTAATCAACTTCGTAATATTTTTCGCTATACGCCGAGGATTAACGCTATGCGTATAGTAAAATCTATACATACACGAAGATTCATGCTATACGTATAGTAAAATCCATATGAAAATACAGCGTGTAATAAAGGTTGGTATTTTACAAAGCACGCATTATTTTTACTATACAGCGTATAGGACTCGCGTCTATGCGAGAATAGTTTCAAATGTAATATGCACGCATAATTTTTACTATACGGTGTGAGAATCATTTTTATACTTCTATAACAACAAGTCTTAGAATTTCCGAACTGGCAGTAAACTGCTATATTTTCTAGCACTGAATATTAGAATTCTGGCAATGAGTGCTATAATTTGAGGCCGTATTTTTCTCCGTGTAGGGTAATTAAAGATTGACAATTAATTAATTGTAATCGTGAAAACTCACGACTAACAATTAATCGATTGTTAATTGCTGTAGTCCCAATCAAAATTTAACCAAATGTTAATCGTGACTCGCCACAATTAGGAACTAATCAATTTTCAATCTTTTTAATGTATTTGATTAAATACTAACAAATAAAATTCACTTTCGATTCTTCGATTCTTCACAAGCGATTCACGCTTTGGGTTCGATTGGACTCAAAACAAGCCCAACAAATCCAAACCCAAACAAAACCGAACTTTGGGTTTTTTATTTATTTAGATATTCCTTCATTAATACATTTCGATACTACTCTTCGAGTTTGTTTGCACCCAAACAAACCCAAGCAAACCCAAAGAGTAGTATTGAATTGTATTCATGAAGCAATATCTAAATCTTTTTCATCTGATATCTGTAAACCGGTCAATTGTTAGTTTTAATTGTTTTTTGGAGCAATTAAAAAAGTTAATTGCAATTGTTTTAATTGTGAGTTGCAATTTACATAGATTAGTGAAAAAAAATTAATTGCAGCATGCAATTAATAGGTAATTGCAATTAATGTTGAATTAATTGCAATTAATTTGTTGAATTAGTTGAATTAATTAATTGCAATTAATGTTGAATGCAATTAAATTAATTGCAATTAATGTTGAATGCAATTAAATTAATTGCAATTAATGTTGAATGCAATTAAATTAATTGCAATTAATGTTGAATGCAATTAAATTAATTGCAATTAATGTTGAATGCAATTAAATTAATTGCAATTACTATTTTAGTCAATTCAGAACTGATTGAAAATTGACTTGCTTAAAGTTGAATTGATTAAGCAATTCACCGAGCATTCATTCCCCACTCTATTGATGGCGTGATTTCTTCCCCCCCCCCCTTTTTTTAACGAAATATAGACATACGCGAATCGGCTATTCGGAGTAATGGCATGGACGATACCGGTATTCGTGGCCCTGTCGACTTTTGGTGCGGTCAACGGCATTTTATTGACTTCTTCTCGGCTATTCTACGCTGGAGCTTGCGAAGGACAAATGCCTGAAATTTTAACTATGATCCAGACCTCGAGGCTAACACCTACACCAGCAGTCATATGCATGGTGAGTTTGTTACTTTTTTTGTCGAAATTCATTCCTCTCCCTTTTACTTTGCAATTATGGACTGTTAGGTTATTGCACGTGCAGTGGTTTTTATCATCGATTAATAAGAGGATAAAAACATTAATTAAAAAGCATCGATTAATAACGAAGTAACAATTAATAACGTCGATTAATAAGAGGATAAAAAACCCGCATAAAGAAGATGCGGGTAAAAAAAATGTTTCGTAGGATACATTAGGATTTTTGATGCAACTAAGTACTTCGGATGTTTTCCTTTCTATTGTTTTTTCTATAACTATGGTCGATTATTGAGGGGCAAGGCAAACATTTGCTCATCTACATCATTTTTTTTTAACCAAATATTTTTTCCCTATTTTGTGATAGGGTTTTTTGTTGCTACTTTTGGCTGTTAGATGGTTTTTTTTTTCATTATTCTTTAAAAATGTAATAATCGACAGTTTCTGATGAAATTTGATGTAAATATTTCTAACCTTATTGTCGAAAACATGACTTTAAATGCTTGTGAAAAAAAGTATTTTTAGATTGCGAAATGTAGCCATTTTTTTTCGAAAAAATCTTTTTTTTTGTTTCAAAGCGTACCATTCCATCGATTTTCAACATGTCTCATTTTTTCTTGGTTCATATTCTGCGTATGAGGGTTGACGAAACAAAAATCTTCGTCGATTTTTTCTTTATTAATTCCGCCAACGCTGTTGGAGAGATTGCTCCGCCGTTTTTGAAGATTAATTTTTGAAAAAATACCTTATAACAGCCAAAAGTTGTACTAAAACATACCCCAAAAGTCTTGAGAAGGGTGAAGAAATTTTTCCTTGAAAAAAAATCATGAAAATCAGCATTCTTTTCCTTGCCTAAAGGTATCTCCCCCCTTAATAATCTGATGCAAGTACATCGTATATTAAAAATGTGGAAAATACGAAATATATGTCTGAACGAACGCAACTGATATTGCGTTCGACGAAAAATATAAAATGATGTTCGCATGTAATTTATCATAGAATGTTCATCTTTGTAACAGGCGCTACTATCGATGCTGTATTTGGCATCTTCCAACATCGTCGCTTTGATCAATTACGTGGGATTCGTCACTTGGGTTAGTAGAAATTATTCCAAGTGTTTCGACAGTTAATGAAATTTAAGGGGTTAGGCTACGGCGACGGAACAAAAATGGAAATTGTTTGAAAAAAATCGTTTACATATTTATTTGCATGCACATTAACGAGGTTGTGCACGAAATTTCTCAAAAAAATATTAATAATTGAAAAAGGTGGGAAAAATTTCGTGAAGGACCTTCGAACGTGAGGGCCTCAACGGTGTACTTGATTTCGGCCACCCGGTTTATCGGAAACAAAAAATACGAGTTTTTTCTTAAAAAATTTAATACTGGCTACGACTTGACCCAGCCTTGTTTTGTTACGGTGTTTCAATAAACAAAAAAAAATTTATTGACCATTTTTTGAGGAAAAATGACGTCATTATTGTTAATAACGAATGAAAAAAAATGGTACGTAGAAAAACGTCAGTCACGAGTAAACTACTACTACGCTTAATGAGTGTACCAAGTTTCAAGTCAATCGGTTCATTGGATGTCGAGAAATCGTGTACACCGTTTTGAAAGCCACAGTTGCGAGAAAAACGCCCAAGTTCATCTGCAATCTGCGATTCCTGCGTCATATCTTGGACCTTCCCCTTCAATTAGAGTTGCCTCAAGCGACAAACTCGCATTCGCCATTTTCAGAGTAGCCTAACCCCTTAAAGCTTTTCTAACGGGAATATTGAATCGAGCACATTGCTAACTGATAAAAATCTTAAAATATTCCAATTGCAATATTGCCAGTAGAAAATGATCTGCATATATATATATATATATATATATATATTAACAGTCCTGCCATTTTTGAACAATTGTATTTCTATTACTTTTCGTATAAATCGTGAAAGTGAATAAGCAATTTAATAACTACTTCTATATTTATAACAATAAATATTGGCATTTTTTTTTCGTCTAGTACTAAAGTATCACTAAAACGTTCGTTGAGTATAAGACGATTTTTTCAACCTATGAAATGAGAAAATTATTCAATTGTGCGCTCAGCAGAAAGCTCGGCAATTTCGTAACCGCGCACCTGACACGTTTGGCGCGTAAACGCATGACTCGCAATTGACTCATTTCAGTTGAGCATCGGAGTGTCCGTCCTCTGCCTGCCGTGGCTCAGGTGGGCACAGCCTAATCTTCCGAGGCCTATAAAAGTGAATCTAGCGTTTCCCGTTGTGTACATACTTGGCACGTTATTCGTGACTATCGTACCGATGTACGCCAGTCCTGTGGAGACGGGTAAGATTTTAGGATACCATTGATAACGGCGCGGGGAGGGGGGGCGATTTTGTAATTGAAGTTGCTACTGGGTAAGGGTGAAGGAATCGCAACATTGGCCCGTCAAAATTGTAGTTAATGCACATTTGAGAGTGGACCTTAAGAGGGAAGATTTAGAAATTGGGGCGAGGGAAAAAAATGCTTATTTTCAAGATTTGTTTTTAAAGCTTAAATTTCCTCACCGTTTTCAAGACTTTTGTTTTTCTGCTATTTTCAGCAGTTACATGCAATTTTTTAAATTAATCTTCAAAAACATTTTCATTTAATCTTTAATAAAAATGTTACTCAATCTTTATTTCATCTTGATTTAATCTTTATTTAATCTTAATTTAATCTTAATTTAATCTTGATATAATCTTGATTTAATCTTAATTTAATCTTGATTTAATCTTAATTTAATCTTGATTTAATCTTAATTTAATCTTAATTTAATCTTGGTTTCATCTTGATTTAATCTTGATTTAATCTTGATTTAATCTTGATTTAATCTTTATTTAATCTTTATCTAATCTTGATTTAATCTTCATTTAATCGTTATCTAATCTTAATTTAACCTTTATTTAATTTTCATTTAATCTTTATATAATCTTCATTTAATCTTTATTTCATCTTTATTTAATCTTTTTTAATCTTTATTTAATCTTTACTAAACGGTGCGCTTTGAAACAAAACGATTGAATTTTCCGAAAAAATAGCTAGATTTTTCAATAAAACAATACTTTTTTTTAGTTTACTTTCAAAAACATTTGCGGTCATGTTTTAGTCAATAAGGTTAGCAATATTTATACCAAGTTTTGTATACCACCGCCATTTTTGAAGATTAAAAATAAAAATAAGAATAACATATCGTGTAATAACCAAAAGCAGTGATAAAACGTACCCTAAGTTAAAAGAATGGCAAAGAAATCTTAGCTCTAAAAAAAATCAGGAAAATCAGCAAATTTTTTCCTCGGCTTTTTATCTCCCCCCTTAATTGCGACACGTGAAATAAAAAAAATCCCTAATTAACCCAAACCATGGAACGTGTGTCAAGTTTGTTCGGATCATCTGTCATATGTGAGGTTCTCCCTGTGCCGTTATTGTAATTTTGTCTTTTCAGCATGACACCGACTAGACCAAGGTACGTAATTTCTTTTAATCTTCATTTCAGGATACGGCTTATTGATGATACTGTCATCGATACCCGTGTACTTTGGGTTCATAGCTTGCAAAAACAAGCCAAAATTCTTCCAGAAAGGAGTCGGTAAGGATAACGGACATTATTGTTTTTTCATCCCTCGACTGATAATCGAAATTTTTGCAATTCACGATAACGCGAACTTGTCGTTTGGCTCTCGGCGCCAAGATAATTCTTTAGCTGCCCAAATCTCGATCAGGCCCAAATGAAAATTGCACGATTTCAGGAACGCTAATAGAAACTTCCTTTCGTATCTGTCATTTCCGGGCGATTTTGGAGCGAAAAACTTAACGTCGCAATTTATTATAACAACTTTTTACTCAAAATAGTGCAAAAGGTAAAATTAGAATTTGAAAAAAATACGGGGCTGGAAAATGCTTCGTTGAAAGATTATTTACGGTATTTCGACAACTTGTTTTTTCACGCAGGATTTTTTGTGAACTTTTTTAAAACTATAGGCAAAACTTGTTTCATGCAACAATACGACTCGTAACAATCATCCAAGACACGTGCATCTTCAATTATTCAACGTGACAGAAGTCCAATTTTCTTTATTCACATTTCTATTATTATTATATTTTTATTATTTTTATTCTTTAATTTTATTATTTCTACAGGCGCCGTCACCCAATTTCTTCAGAAGACCATGGTAGTCGTTGGACCAAAGAAAGAATAAGGTTTTCAAGCACACTATTACATATATAATACTCTCGTATTTCACGCATGCTTAACCACGTAACTGATATTCTTTAGTTCCATTAGGCTTGATTTTAACGCTGCTAGGGATCAACTTAGGGATTTAAAGATATTATTTATATACGTTGCAAAAACACATTATATACATTGCGCCTCGAAATGCTTAAAAATCATTGTTCAAACTGTTCCGTTAATGAGATTTTAATTTCCTTCATTGATTCAACACTCTCAGCATCCATCAGATCATTTCTCGTTGCCATAACTAGCAATCCTCATCGAAATTGTGCCGGGTCGAAAAAGGTCGTTTTTACCGATTTTATTTGTCTACTAAATTATATATTTGGGATTTGGAAAAAAGGTATGTTATTAAGCATACATTGAACTTGTTTCGTGCGAATTTTTACTCAAAAAAATTAATAATGGATGGTACTTTTCAATTTTCGGATCGAAAACTCGACAATCGCTGGTCTGAAAAATAAAAATGAAGAAATTTTATAATCCACATAAATGTAGTTCTCATTCTACGTAACCGTTTGTCGAAAAAAAATTACAAAATGACAGACGTTAAAAAAAAGGTAATTTTTTTTACTTTTTTGCGAAATTTTTACTTATACTCGGGGGCTCCAAATTTGAAAAATAAAATAAAACGGCTACGTACGATAGCTACTGCAATTGCGGAAATTTTCGTCTATTAAAACGTCTGTAACATGGCAAACTTTCAATATTTTTACTTGAACATTTTTTTAACCATTCTTTAATACGTGTACTTTGAGAAAATGCAAAAAAAAAAGATTTTTTTTCACCCGTCACAGCGGGGTCCCACCCCGATCGATTCAATAAAAAGAAATGTTCGTAATAAATAAGTTGTCGAGAATAAAACATAAAAACTTGTTTCTTGTCGTCCTTATAATTGCTGACAGCGTTCAACATTATGATTTGGCACGAATAATCATTAATAACATCAGCACAAACAGCACACTTGCATATCTACGAGAGCCCCTCACATTGACACCGTAAACGAGACAAAAATCAAGTAACAAATAACAATCACACAAAACACTAGGCAAAGTCTAAGAACTGATCATAGCAAAGACTCTGGAGGATCGATCAATTTCTCCATCTTCAACATGTTTCCTCTAGCGTAATAATTATATGCAATTGTACGAAATAATTACACGCGATGTTCCACATCGCAAAAAATAGAAAAATAGACCAAATATCAAAATTTCTCGGACAGATAATTAAAAAAAAAAATTAATCTTCGAAAAAAAGTGAAGCATTATGGATGCCTTTGATATTTGGCAAAGATTTCGCAAACTTCTTGTACATTCGAACCCCCTCAGCCTTTTCTATTTCGATATGAGGGTGTAAAATCATGTGCTAATTTAACAATTTTTTTTACGTATGGAAAAATGGTTCACTTGTAAAATTAGTTACACATCTATTTAGTACGAATATCAAGCTGCTAGAAAAAATATATATTTTTTTTCGATGTGCTAGTAATATTTTCTTTTATCTTTATTTTAATTTTTTACCTAGAACGAAAAATAAAAATTCTCCGCAATCTACATTAGAACACGTGGGGAAGTACGTACGGAATTTAAAAAATATTGTTTTATTCAAAAGTTGTAGGCATATGAACTTAAGGATGTTGAGTCCCAAATGGCAAATGATGATAAAATTCTGAAAATTTGGTACGTTTTTGTATGAAGTGTTTCAGAGGTCGTGTAAAAATTTCACGACAATTAGGAAGCTCGTTATTGACCAATTAACATTCACAAATCAAATGTTGTCTTATGGAAACTGATGTAAATTTGCAATAAGTTTGTTTTTTTCACGTCTCAATTTTGTAATATCTACAATATACTGAAAGCAACGGAAACAAAACGAAGTTTATTGATAATTTTTTTTTAAATTTCTTTTGAAAATTGTTCTTAACAAAATGTTAATTTTTTAATAACGAGCTTTCTAATCGTCGTGAAATTTTAACACGATCTCTTGAATACTTCATACAAAAGCATACCAAATTTTCCGAATTTTCTTATCATTTTTTATTTCAACCCCAAAGGAGGTTGAAGTAATGATGATAGAATTCGGAAAATTTGGTATGTTTTTACACGAAGTATTCAGGAGGTCGCGTAAAAATTTCATGACGATTAAGAAGCTATTTATTGAACAATCAACATTAACATGTTTCATAGGGACTCAACATCCTTAAGGCGTTACCCCCACTTGTAGCGCAAAAAAAGGCCTTTTTCATGAATTTTTTTAAAGAAAACTACAAAACTTTTTTAATCGATCAATATACCATTTTAAAGAACACATCTTGAAGAACTTTCAGTAATTTTTTTATTCAAAAATATTACATTGTTTAGTGGCAAATGGCCGTCAATGAAATAATGTTTTTATATACACGGTTTGCGGTGACCAACATTGCGGCGAAGTGGATCACCTGAAAAAAAAATGCGGATGGATTTAGTCAAATATAAGTATAAACTAGTCTTTAATCGAAGGATTTTAAAAAATATTCATTTTTCACAAAATGGCGGACAGTCAAAGTTAATGGTTCGATTTTAACGAAAAAAAACGGCCGTTTTTTGGCTATAAAACGGCCATTTTTTTTCGAAAAAAAAAATCGAACGATTAAAGACTACATTTTTATGTATTAAATAAGCCTGCAAAATTTCAAGAAGATCGGTTCATTAGTGTTCGAGTAATCTTGGTCACCGACTTCAGAAATGCCATTTTGAGAAAAACGCGTTTAAAGTTTCAATTTCAGTTTTTCAATTCACGGATTCTTCTCTTTCAACGCTCATATCTCGGTCAATTTTGTTCGGATCGACTTGAAATTTTCAGGACATATTCTCAGATACTTATACTTCAAAATAATGCAATAAAAAAAATCGATTTTTTCAAAATCGCAAGTGGGGGTATCCCCTTAAGAAATGAATTTTCGGTCAAAAATTTCGTACGAAACTGCTCACAAAATGCAAAGTTTTCGATTAATCGAAAATTCCGTGCGTACTTCTCTGCGAAATGCAATAAGTAACGTAACGTTTAAATTTGACGTAAATCCAGTGCAAATTGTTGAAGTTATTTGTCACGCCAATTGGAAAAAAAGATAAAAGAAAATATTAGTACTCGGCCTTTTTGTACATCGAAAAAAAAGAAAAAAAATTCTAACAGCTCGATATTCATACTAAATAGATGTGTAATTAATTTTACGAGTGAATCACGTTTTTCATACGAAAAACAAATCCCACGATAATGACATTTTTATATAAAAGCGATTTTCGCTCCGAATAACCGACAGGCGATCAAAAAATTGTTACAGTAAGCTCTACGAAGTTCCTGCAGAAGATAATGATGGTCGTCGGAAAGGCAAAACCAGCTCAGGTTTAAAAGGCCTATGCGTGATATACGCAACTCTTCAACAGCTCGTGCAGCCTGCTTGCAAGAGAAATAATATAAAAAAAAAAACAAAAAACAAAAAAAAACAACGCACGACGAGGGACGGAGGTTAAGATCCGAGAAGAAATGAGAGCGTGAGACTTTTTGAAAATTGCGCGTCCCAACGACAAAAGACAGCCATATTGGAGTGGGATGCGCGAAGGCTCAAAATTGATCGAATTTGTTCGATCAAAATGGATCGATGATTTCTCACGAGCGGAAAAGTCAGAAAGGGTGACCCGGTGGCCAAATTCGTCATCCCAAACATAATTCTCTGATGAAATTTTGGCATCTGGGGGAAAATAGTGACTCTCTGGTTACTTTTTGGGAATTTTACATTTGGGCACCACGCCACTCTGCTGAATGATCGATCGTCCAAGGAAGAAACAAACGAACGCTGTCAGCGCTTTTTTTTTTCTTCTCAAGGACTCGATATTCGGAAACTCAAATTTTCGGTTATCTTTGGCATGTCTGCCAATATTTATCCGAGCACCCTCCGGACAGATTCGACAGGTTTTTTTTTTATCGTGTTTACAACGAAAGTTTTCAATGACGTTCAGAAAATATTTGTAGCAGAATTTCATTGAAGCTTCCAATCGTTACCGTTCACGTTTATTTGCATTCCAATCTGGAGGACGTTTGTGTCAACGTGCAGCTTCGTCAAGGACCATTCCACGATTTGTTCCGTGAAAGGGCCAATCAGTCGTAAATCGATATTTACGATTAAGGAAGCTTTCCAGTGTGACAGCCCGAAAAATCGCTGTTTTTCGCGATTTTTTTTTTTAAAGAAAAAATAATCTAATCGGTCTGGTTTTTTTTTTGTATATTAATTGGGTATTGAAGAATACAAAACAATTTTTTAAAGATCGATTTATTTATTAATTAATATCTATAAAAATGATGAAACAATTGTTGCAGAAAATGCACTTGGATGTGGTGTCCACGTTGGGGGTCACAATTTTGATCTGAAACAAAAAACACAAAAAGATTATTGATCGGTATATAATTGGCTTTCGTGCTATGGAGGATTTTTTTTTTTTTTGCAAAAATGGCGCCGGTTTGAACAAAAAGTATCGATTTTAGCATTTTTTTTGGCAGTTTTTTTTACAAAAAAATAGGAAGATGTCAAAAAAAAAAAAAAAAGCTTCCATAGCACGATAAACAATGACGTTAAGAATATTGTGTAAAAAATTCAACTCGATAGCTTTAAAACTCTGCCCTCCAAGTTGGACACCGTTTTGAAAAATGCTGTTTCGAGAAAAACGCGTTCAAAGTTTCGCTGTAGCTGTAGCGCTCCGTTGCCTTCTTCCAAGAAATGCTGTACAGTAACCGAAATAATCTGAATTTCGGCATGAAAATTTCAGGGAATATTCGGAAGAGTGTATACTATTCGATAAAGCAAAAAAAAAAAAAATCGATTTTTTAAAAATTTCACACTGGAAAGCTCCCTTAATTTATTTTTCATTCCAACGTTTTTCGGTCGAAATTTCGCAAAACGTTTTTTACACCCAATGGCCCGACGAGAAAATAAAAAACGATCGGATCGAAAAATCACTCGACAACTGATATACCTCGGTAGGCAAAAAAAAAAACACGAAAAAGAAAATACTGCCAAGAGATTTAATTTCGATATTACTATCGATACGTTTGAGAGGAAATCTCGAGACGCTTCGATGCCTAGTTTTGCATATCTTCTGTATCGAGAAAACTTTGTTGTCCGTGTTTTTTGTCACCTTTATCAAACCCCCGATATAATAGGGGTAGTAAAAAGAGATCCATCATTTTTGCCTTCAATTTCGCGCAAAAATAATGGATTTCTTTCTACTGCACCGAACATTAATATACGGCGATATTTTTAAGAGTAAATCGGGGGAAAAAAAGAAGTTTCGACCCTGGCAAAGCTTTTTCGTCCGCTCTGTGTCTGTCGATTTCTACTCGATCTTCGTGTGGTTGAAAAAATTCACGATCTCGATTATGTTTGTTCGTATATTTGTCATCATATTCAAATTTTGTACGTTGTTTCGTCAAATTCGAGCCTTAAAAATTCGAATTCCTTTCGAAGAGGCCTCAGCGATATTATTGCGTTAAAGAGAGGTAAAAGCCACTCGGTTAAAAAAATATCCCTTTACGTACTCTTCCTCAAGAAAGTTTTAACATTTCGAGAAAATCAACGGTCCCTTTTTGTTCCCCTTCCAATCGAGTGCAAAGTGAGATTTTTATCGAAATATGAACGTCTGAAAACCTAATTTTCCAAAAACTGTATTGCTTAAGGATGTTGAGTCCCAAATCGCAAATGATGATAAAATTCTGAAAATTTGGTATGTTTTTGTACGAAGTATTTCAGAGGTCGTGTAAAAATTTCACGACAATTAGGAAGCTCGTTATTGAACAATTAACATTCACAAATTAAATGTTGTTTTATGGAAACTGATGTAACTTTGCAATAAGTTTTTTTTTTGACCTCTCAATTTTATAATATCTACAATATACTGAAAGCAACGGAAACAAAACGAAGTTTATTGATAATTTTTTTTTAATTTCTTTTAAAAATTGTTCTTAACAAAATGTTAATTTTTTAATAATGAGCTTCCTAATCGTCGTGAAATTTTAACACGATCTCTTAAATACTTCATACAAAAACATACCAAATTTTCCGAATTTTCTTATCATTTTTTATTTCAACCCTTAAGGAGGTTGAAGTAATGATGATAGAATTTTGAAAATTTGGTATGTTTTTACATGAAGTATTCAGGAGGTCGTGTAAAAATTTCATGACGATTAAGAAGCTATTTATTGAACAATTAACATTAACATGTTTCATAGGGACTCAACATCCTTAAGAAAAATGGCTGATGCTTCTTCAACACGACGAAAAAGTTGCACATATCTGTAGTAAGAGCTGTCCTATTCGGACGAGTCGAGTCTCCACGGGGTGTGTACGTATACACTCATACACATAAATATAAACAATGTTGTAGTTGTTGCTTGAGAAAGAAAAAACATCGTCGGGATACGCCTGTTATCGTTTGACAATTTTATCACCAACGGCAACAAAAAATCAACAACTCACGTGACAATAAAGCATTGACTGAGTATATACCGGATGAATATGAGTGAAGGAGCGATTTTACATTCCGTAGATTAAATTTTGTATTTATACTATTGTGATTATCATTAATATTATATTATTTTTAGCATTGATATTGTAACATTATGATTAGTCTTGCCATTACATTCCGAAAAACCCTTGTATGTAATTGGAAAAAATATGTGAGAACTGCTGTACTAGCGTAGTCGTAACTTTATTGAGCGTGCTCGAGTTTGCCGTGTGAGCCTTGTTAATTGAATGTAAAAAAAACAAGTGGAGTATCATGAGATTGAACGTGCGAAATCGATAGCTTAGGATATGAACAGATGATAATAAAAATTATACAACAAAAAATGCGTTGAAATTATCGAAAGCGTACCGGAACAAAATACAGACGGCATTCGTATATCTACCAAGGCGAAGTAGAAGATTTACCACGTGACGTACGAGTGCGAGAGAGATAGCTGAAATTTTTCGAACAGAGATTTTTCAGAGACAAATAATGTCGAGGGCGAAAGAAAATCGTCAAGCTCTGCGTCAGGAAATTCTCCAGAGCCTGATGCGTTGTTTTTCCTTAAAAAACGCAACCACTTATAAAAAAAACTCGGTCCGGAAGTTTGTGAGGTTATGTTGACCTCGTGCGTGCTTTTGTGGCCATGTTTCACACGCTCCGATCACTTGGCAATTTGGAACGCTAATTTCAACCAAACGATGCAATCAGTTGAGATGAAATTTATTGTGCATATTGAATAATGTTGCAGAAGGGGCCTGACGGTCGATATTTATCCAAATATAACAAAAACTTTGCAGATCGTGGTTACCATGGGATGAATTGTGAATTACTAAATGATGCACGGAGTTCATGCACATTTTAAGACCGTTAGGGTGTCGACGGTGCAAAAGCCGACCTTTTGAACGTTGTTTCAACTGATTTTATGGAAAAATGGTGGAGAAATTCGGGTTTAGAGTTTTTTTTTGTACATAAAACTAGCGAAATTGTACCGAGGAAGCTCAAAATATTATCGACGATCCTGAAACTCTAGTGATTTCGCAACGGTCACGACGATATTGCATAATTGGTAATTCTTGTCTACGAGCCGCCGCAAACTACCGCCAGATGTCGCATCAACCGTCTCGTATGTGGCGGTCCTGCTAGTTCCACCATCTCACCGCTACGCGGCTACATCGTTCCAGCGTTTCTCACAAGCGGTCGCAGGAACATGCGTTCCAATTTATACAACCGTCTTTCCCCTAGATCGTAAGACCCAGCGCGTCTTGGGCAGGGTGTTGTGACACAGCCCTACTGATGATAGCCTCTGCACACTGCGCGCGATGACCGACGAGCGATGAGCGATATCCAATAGGAGCTTCAGTCTCCTAGGGGTTTTCCGGAATACCTGAGCTCCCATTGGAGATCGCTCATCGCTCGTCGCTCATCGCGCGCAGTGTGCAGAGGCCATTAGTCTGTCACTGTACCCGAGACGAAACGCACAATTCTTTTCATGCCTCCTCCTATCTTACCGACCTTACAGAACCTGGACCGCGGACAATTACGGGAGTAGAGAGCCACCGACCGAATCTCTACAGGCACTCGCCTACAGCAAAAAGCAGAGGCGCGATTCGCGCTTTTCACAAGCCCCAGAGGTAGCGCAGCGATATTTCAATGCTGACGTTCATAGTATAGCCTCAAACTATGGAGACTAGATACTAGGAGAACCAAACTCTCGTGAAAAATCACCGAAAAAAGCGTCCCCGAAAATGGATCCAACATAGATGTCGCTGGGGTGACGTGGGCCCTATGTATAGTAATATCATGGAGGCTAGCTTCCCTGATCGGACCCATGTTTTGCGTATGCCTGTACATGAGATCCGGAGCACCCCAGCGCCATCTATCTTAATACCGTTTTGGGGACGAGTTAAAAGGCTGAGTGTGGCCTCTTGTATCTAGTGTCTATGCCTCAAACGTAACAATCACGTCGTTCTTGATTTTCCGCCAATTGGCTATTGGATTTACGTCCTTGGTAGATCGTAAATATGCTACTGCAGTGAATAATTTATTTTGTATTCTTTTTTAGGTTTGTTAGCTGTGGATTTAGATTTTTCAAGGTTATGAGTCACTCGTAGGTTCCAAGGAGTGACTTTATTTTTCAGAGCATACGTTTTACAAAGGATATCTGAAATTACATTTATACGTTGTATATAATAGAAATAACGTTTCATATTAGCCGATTTATTATTTATAAAGATACAAATCTGGAAACGTGCCTTGATGGCCTAAAGAGAGTTCATTTTCAGGGCCAACAACCACTTTTTCTAAAAAGAACTCCATCTTTTGGTGGCTCATGGAACGACAATTCACTTTGATTATCCGCCTTGCACCCTGGAACACAGCTGAATCTCACGTATTTTTTCGTTTTTAAAATTTTGTCCATTGTTATCAACGTATTTTGACAGTCTAGTATACTATTAGAATTTCTACCTTAGGCCGTGAGAGGCGCTGACTTATGGGGATTGCGAATAGGCGACGGTTTCTGCAAGGCTATGTGTGATGCGAGACCATGTGTGCATGTTCACCGTGCGGGAGCGCCGCCAGTCGGAAAATTGATGCACTAGATTTTCAGGATTGTCGATAATATTTTGAGCTTCGTTGCTATAATTTTGCAATTTAAGTGTTTAAAAAACCCTCTAACCCAACTTCTTCATCGTTTTTCGATAAAATCAGTTGAAGGAACGCTCAAAATGTTTTTTTCACTGTTGAAAGCTAACGGTCTTAAAATGTGCATGAATTCGGTACATCAGTAGTAATTCACAAGTCATCCTATGGTAACTGCGATCTGTGAAATTTTTTTTTATACATTTTTTTATTATAAATATCGACCGTCAAGCTCTTTCTGCAACAATACTCCATATACACAATAAATTTCATCTGCATTGATCGTATGGTTTGGTCGAAATTAGCGTTAAAAGCTTCGAAGTGGACAGAGAGTGTAAAACATAACCTCAATCTGTAACTTCACGACCATAACCTCATTATATTCCTGGGCTGCATTTTTCACCGAAATAATCATGCAGCTCGATGGAGAACGATGCAACAATAAAAGTTTCACCGAGAGTTGCCCTGCTTCAGACCTTGCCTACGACTACTTAGTGGGGAATTCGAGCTAGGTGGTTAGATAATTGATGTGAGAATATTTAAGTCAGAATAATGTCAATGGAGGCTCCATTGGAACTGCTCGAGGAAGGGGAAGCTAGAACTCGCGGTAGCTTGCGTCCTGCAGGATTACGACGCATACTACAACGATGTCAACAGAGGCAATAGTCTCGGTTGGGTCTCGAGTTAGTCACTGTTGCATGCAGGGAGACTAGAGTGAAGGAGTGGACACGGTGTGCTAACGATGTGGCTCCAAAATCAAGGAAAATAAGAGTTTGTAGGTGGCGTTGCAATCGATTTTCCCTTATATATAGATGTACTCTCTTGCTAGGCTTTCCGTCGGCTACATGCGCATGCCTAGAACCTTTAGCTACAAGTATTACTATACATCGGAGAATCGCGATCGCAGCGCCTCTGGCGGTCGCTTATAAGTCGGGATTTTGGGGCCGTCTTTCGCTGCTTATCTCCTATGGAGTGTTCACTCCTTTACTCTAGTCTCCCTGGTTGCATGGGTGTCAAGCAAGTATGGAGCGGTTGCTACAAACTTGGATCATGCTTTTGGTGTACCCTCAACGACGAAAATTCGACCATGAGCTAAAAGATCATTCATTTTATTCAGGGCGATGTCCTCATATTTTTTATTTCGACCAGCAGTTGGTAAAAATCCTTCTAGTTCTTTCCGTCTGTCACTTCGCTGAAGCTCGTACAATCTACCATCCATCATGCTGCAATTTTCCAAATTCGAATAGACGAGTAGTCTCGTGTGAAGATACATTCGCAGCTAAATCATTTTAATCTTTTATTCCATATTTTGGCACAATACACCTAGTAACAAAAAAAACACTACATTGAGATATATATGAAACTTCGCAATAATGAGGAACAGTGGAACGAATAAAAGCTTCTCTTTTATTTCGGCAACTCGATATCAAATTTGTACACGAAAAGTTTTTTTTTTCACGCGCTCATTTATGGAAAAAACTCGAAATAAGTAAAAATGTTGCGATGAGTGTGCTTCGATGATAAGGCCTCGGATAAGGTCTGTTTGGTAAATCGTTGATTGTTTGACCGTCGGGGGAGAATACGAGATGAGTAACATCTCGGCAAAAACAAGACCGGTGGAGCAATGAAAATTAGGCGCGCGAAGCCGTGGTGGTATGGTTGGTTATGAATTTCTTTTTTTTTCATCAGTGCAATTTTTTTTTGACATGAATACAGTTTTTGTGCGTGTACAATTCCCTTGATTAGTCAGAATTTTTTGTTTTCCGAGACATGTCCAAAAGAACACAGCGACGGAGAGCTGGGTACGAGAAGAGAGAGAGGCGGGGGCAGGGTAGAGGGAGAGATGGAAGGATTTAATTTAAATTGCATTTTTCTTTCGTCATACAATTTTTGAGCACGATCGTCGTGATTAAAAATCATATTGCCAGTTTTCCTTCGTCTTTTCCACCGAATATTTTTGTTGAATCGAAACAGTGAGAAAAATGGCGTCAATGATAATTATGTCAATTATAACGCAGTGGGTAGACCATGTAAAAAGTACAGTGATAAACGAGTCGACGATCGAGTCGAGGATCCAAACGTAATTTTCTATTGAGTAATTTACGTGTATGTACATTTACAGGCCTGTAATTACGCTTCTATAGGCCTCGGGCACGATTTATACGAGAATGTTTTACTTGCCCACGCATTTTGATAAAATTGCGTCAAGTAACGAAAAAACAGTCCAGTACCGAAATATTTATTCAGACTAACGCGATTTCCATGACTCTTTTTTTTCGAAATGACACCTCTCGATATTTCGAAACAAAAAACTAGTCTCAATTATTTTTATCATTTGTTTATTGCGAATGTTTTAAATGATATCGACACGATGTTTTAAACTTCGAATATTGGCTGTCGAGTCAACAGAACACGATCAATGCATTTATTGCGAATAAATAAAATTTGCAATGAATTTTGTCAAGTCCTATTGGGGGAAAAAAATCTAGGATTTGAGAAGCACTTTCGTCCAAGAGGCTTTTACAAGCCAACATTGGTAAGTATGCGTTTCCAACTATTTTATCGACTGCTTGACATTGCCCATATTCGTGGCTTGAATTTTATCGAATTCAATAAATTCGAGGGGTTAGGCTACTGTGAACATAAAAAAAATCGATAGTCGCTTGAGGCAACTTAAATTGAATAAGGGCCAACATATGGCGAGGGAATCGCAGATTGAACCTAAACTTATAATTACAACGATATAACTGCTAGTAATAATAGTAGTGATAGTAAGATAGTAGTGAATCGGACAACTTTTCAGTGTTTAAAATTAACCATAATGGACATATATAGCCATGGAAAATGTTATTTTATGTAAATAAAGCTTTTCAACTACCTAAAACTATGTCCAAGTCATTTTTTTCAAATTGCCGCGCAAACGTTACACCACGTGATCTCAGTACGCGTGACGTCATATCTGTGTAAACAAACGACAAGCTAACCTCAAAAGTGCGAGGTGTTATTTTCTACGTTTTTGTGAAGTTTGGGTTTCCCGGTTAAATCCTGATTCCATGTAAAAAAACGTAGTGAAAAATACGCGCCTGGAAAAGTTTGGTTAAACACAAAAAAAAGCGTCATACACTGTAATCGGTGTTTCGTTTGAGGTAAAGAACCGATTAAAAAGATTTGATTTATTGCTTTAAATATATAAATCATTGTTTAACAACAATATTGATTGCATGATCGTTTCAATTATATGAACATTCTTTCTAACGACATTTTAGATTTTTTCTGATGGCCGTCCGATTGCCTATGATTTCATTTTTCCTCGAAAAAACGAAGAAAAATTCAAATTTTTTTTCCGATTGAAACACGATGACAATAAAAAGCTCGGTCAAGTTTTAGCCAATATTTATTTCGCGAAAAAAACTCGTATTTTTTTGTTCCAGATCAGCCGGTTATTCGTAACTGCCTTGATTATTAACAATTTTCCTACGAATTTTGATACGCAACGTAGTTGATTAACATACAAATAAATGTCCAAACGATTTTTCAATCATCTCACGTGTTTTTGCAGAATCAACTTTTTTAAATAAGCGCGATTTTCGGGTCGTCACAGTAGCCTAGCCCCATAAGATCGAGTGATCGAAAAGAGATCAACTTTTCGTGTCCACAATGAAGTGCTTCTCTCTTTTGATCCTACGGTGAAAACAGTTGATGGAATCTAAACGCGATCTCGTGTGTTTAATGAATTTTCGGCCTACGTGTACATAGATCTACATAGCATGTATGTACAAAGAATAAATACGTATCCACATCGTACGTAATCGAATAATTATTTATATTATTAATTCCGCATTTTTTTTCTTATTTTTCGATAATTCCGCAAGTGTGGACGGCCTTGCGCCATTTTCGTAACTCTCTCTCTCTCCCTTCCTCCGTTTCTCTCTTTCGTCTTCTCGCTTTTCCTTCCCACGACTAATTTACTTATCACTTATTTGTATATATCTATATAAATAAGAATACGTATTTTACACCTAACTGTTTTACAATCGACGACACTTTCTTAATCGCTAACGTAATCATTCCTATAGAGCCAGTTAGACGTGCACGTCAATGGGAAGATTAGAAGCAGGATGAGCGGATGAAAAAAAGTGCGTGGAATGGAAAATTGCCGATCACATCGATACGAATGTTAAAACGAAAAAAAAAAGACAAGCGACGTGTAAAAATGACAATGATGCAACGATTGCTATGACGATACCCGGCCGCACTTATAATTTCTTCCTTACTTTCTTATCCAACGATGAATAATTTTAAAAAATATCTCACGCCGAGCACGAATATTATGAAAAAATACATCGACTGATGAAAAATCGATTGATCTTTTCATTAACGGGTTCTTCCGTCGTATCGACAGATTAGGATGTTTCGAAAAGCGCTTTTTCAAGCTTATTCGTCATCGAGACACTTTCATCCTGATACAGAAGAAAAAAAAAGCTCGATGGACGAGGTATGGAAAAAACCGTTCACTGATGGAACGTTTGTAAATACGTTTTCGTAATCGTCGAGTCTCGAGTTGGCCTTAGTGCATTGCACGATGAAGGGATCTCAATGAGGTCGCAATATTTAAAAAAGAAACTATTTTTTAATCGCAAAGAAAAAACGAATTATTGCACGATAGCTAGAAATTGTGATCTCGGCGGAGGAAAAAACTTGAGAGCATTCCCTGCGTGGAGAAAAAAACAACAACACTTAATTCTTCTCGAGAGATCAACAATTCGATGCTGATGAATTCTCAATTATCGAACAATTGAAACTTAATTTCACCGTTATCCACAAGGTTTATTCACCTCTATCTGGCGCAAATAAAATTTTCCGATTATGGTAAAACGTTAATTTCGTTTCGTTCAAATCTAGGCTCATCAGCGTTAAGGGGTTATGCCTAGTTATAAAAGTCGAAGAATCACTTTTTTGAACGAATTTTGACAGTATATCATCTTAGAAATGTTCGCTGAAAATGTCCACATGATCGGATCAAAATCGACAGATTTATAGGTTATGTTGTCGTTCGTCGAAACTTCGGAGCGTCGTTTCGAAACTGAACGCTTTTCTCGCGGCTGCAAAAATTACTGCATCGATCTTTCTGAAACGTTCAAGGCTTTTTCTAAATTTCAAATTTTTTTCCTTCCGATCTATACTTTCATTTCGATGGATGAAAAATGGCCATTTTTTTCGCCAACATCGATACACTCAAAACACGCGCCTTTTTTATTTGAAATTTCAGAAATTCCCATTAATCATAAAACAAACTAGTATGCTACCGAAATCTGTTTGAATTTTTTATATTATATTATAATTAAATATTTTCGTGCAAAAAAATTACAAAGCGTTCTAGAGAAGAAACTTTTTCAAACGCCTAATATTTGTAGAAATTTCTCATCGCGATTTTCTAAAAAAAAAAAAAATACCAAAGAATGATTTGTTTTCGATTGTTACAACTAGGCATGCCCCGTTAAATGAGTTCTTCCTTTCGGTTCATCGTTGGCAAAACGAATTTTATAGTTGACGCGTGTTGCGCCATGCACGGTCGAGATAAATTCATTTAAGTTAGCTACTAGTCTACGACGTCGTATACAGGCACGAGCCTTTCTCTCTTCGTGTCTGTTTCAGCGTCCAATTGTGCGCTTAGAGTTAAAAAAAAAAAAACATTCGCGCTGCAGAAGGACGCGCGAAATGTGTAAAAATCATCATTGCCTCGACACGAAGCAACCGTCCCTTTTCCGCGGAATCTAAAATCGTGGCGCATGTTTCGGGTTGAATATCGAAAAGAAAAAACTATCAGAGGGCTTCCGTTGACTTAATCGACTTACTGGCACGGCTTTCTCTAAAGTCTTTTCTTTCGCATGACTAAACAAAAAAAATATCATGTAAACTTCGTAAATTCGACACAGCGCTGGGCAACTTCTCTTACTCGCAAAATGAAACGTAAAAAACGATCGAAGATATTCCTCCTTCTTTTTTCGTTGATTATTCGTTCGTTATACATTTAACAAAGAAAGCCTCGTATTCGCAGCTTTATATTCGAACTGCGTACTCCAAAGTGTGAACGATTTTTTTTCCGCTGATAAAACTGGCTCATCCCAACGACCTGGTACGAGATATTTTTTTTTCAAGTCCTTCGATTGTATCTTTCTTTGAACATTATTAATGAAAGAGCATTTCCGGACGTACTGGCCCATCGTATCCAGGCGGTGGTTATTTTTTATAGAAAACAAAAACTGGTACTGTATTTTTAAAAAAAACCGAAGTTTTTCGTTTTTTCCCCAGTTGCATGTGCGTATAAATTCGAATTTTCCGTACTGCTCGATGCTCTCGAATAAGACGGAATTACACCAATAGAGAAATAACAACGAAGCTTCGGAACTGTGTGAAGCAACGATAAGAAAGTGAAGGATACGTCAGTTCGATCGCGCACTTCGAGATAATTTTCTGATAAAGCCTAAAAATAAATATCTATTCACATCTTGGAGCAAAGCAACGTATAAAGTTGCAAATACGTCGGGTCACCTTTCCGAAATAATCGACGATTTGCAAAAAAAAAACGTACTAACGTTTTTCTTCTTCAAGTAAGAAGAATTGCCCTTTCGTACAATTTCTCGCGTCTATTCGTTCTCCCGCACACGAAACGACAATCTCAAAGTTCATCGAGACGAGCGTTGATATTCTTTCGAATCTTCGCTTCGGTAGCAAAAAAAGAGTAAAATTAATAAATGCACAAGAGCTACGTTTCAGTCGTGTGCCTCTCGTTGTACGACAGGGACTGTCTTAATGCTTGAACAACTAGGACGATTTATCGCGTATTCATGCGATAGGCGTTTCGAGAAACAAACATTCTACACGACGTATTCGTCTTCTTCTTGATAACATGATAATTGCGTCCGTGCGCGATTTGGTGCAATTTTCATAAAAATTCGTACGCGATATAAAAACTAACCCAAATTTCACGTTCTCTCTCTCTCGCACCCAAGCAGCAGACACGGCAATCTCATTGTGATTGCGATCACAAAATTAATCAACTCTCCGCGCCGTTGTCCGATTAACGAGAATAATTATCTCACGAGGAATCCTAGCTTTTATTATTAATACTCCATTTAGCTAGTTTCGCTCTCCCGCCGCTGCATTCGCGTGTGATGGTGTGGGCGTGTATGACTATTTGTGAATCAGACCTTTCATTTCATTAGACGAGTATATGCTTATAGTATATTTTGCGGTTTTGTGACGAGAATTTCCCGTGTGCGTTTTCGAATATATTCGTATGCATATTTCTCTGTCAGGGTGTCCTATATCGACGTTTTTCCAGACACTTTTGGTCTTTCGACGAGGCGACGAATCTCGTAAACGGACACCGATAATGAAAATTCCGTACTGCCTCAAAAATTCGACAAATTCCTCGAGTTTGCTTTCTTTAACGTGAAATATGACGAAAAAAAATACCGTTCAACAAATGGGTATAGTATTTCCATGCCGTTTCGAATATTCGCGAATTTTGCTCCACTGACGTCAACATCGAAGCAGTACAATGTCGACAATGGTGAACGAAGAGTTCAAGCCCAAACTCTCGAGACGTTTATCGATACACGATCCGAAGATCTTTACGTTGGTCATTCTTTTTTTAGCGTTCGATATAAAATTATAAAATTTACAAAGTCAAAGCTACGCGTCAAAAAAACGGCAGTTTCGTCGGCCTGGTGAATTTAGATCGGGATTTCGGTGCCGACAGCAGGTATACCTGTTCTCTTTTTCCTCATTTTTTTCGCATAGAGCAATGACGTCGCAACTTTTCGTTCACCACGTTACGTGCGCTATTTACTTCACGAAACATGACGAATGATTCGATTTTCTAACGTTGTATCGACAGGCGCTATTTTTAATTAAAAAAATAACCCATTTTGACCTTGTCTTAAAATACATTAACGTGTGCGATAAATATTATTTATGCATACGTTTTTTGTTCACTTTTAGTCCTCAAACTTTATTTTAGTCAATTTCGTATTGCAGGAAATAAAATATACCATTGCTTATTGCATTCATTTATTATTCGTTAAATTATATATATATATATAATTGATAAATAATTTTTATTAATATTTTTTACGTAATACTTTATTTATTAATATATATATAATTATTAATAAATAGAGTATTACTTAAAAAATATTAATAAAAATTGTATGTATGAATGATTATTGATAAAAGAAAAGTAATTATTTTCTTGATCACAAGAATGTGGATCTTCGACGTTAACGAGGCAGTACTAAAAATCCTATAGCGATGCACGTTTGAACAAAAGTTTTCCATTCGCGAATAACGTCACGTAATAATCTGACTTTAGCATAAATAAATTGCCGCAAAATAAGTAAAAAAAAACACTTTTCGCAATGGCAATATTATAAAAAATGATCAATTGTTGCAATTGAATGAATCAATTGGGTCTAAGAATTTCGACATTCTCCCTTACAAATTTCATTTTCGAACAAAAGATCGCCCATTGAAAAACGTAAGGAAAATATCGAAGCACCCTGACATACAAACGAATATATTCCCCTCCATTCACGAGTTGTGCATTATTATTTTGTTGCCCGGTATGGACGAAAGATATACCGTACGTTAATATGGAATTTTTCCAAAATAGAGACATTGCCGCAAGAAAAGTTCCACGAATATAAATATATATGTATACATTTGTGTGTGTGTCTGCTTGTGTACATATAAATTATTTTGCATCTTTCCCCCTTACTGTTGTCGTTTGAAAATGTACGTCAAATATCCGGCGCGCGTTTTCGTTCGTAGATTATTCGGGCTTAGTAGGGAGAATTCGTCGACAGCCAGAGCGGGCTGTTGGATCGAGACACCAGGAGGTTCCAGAACATCTCTAGGTGCGTTTTTTTTTTTTTTGTTCATCCCAAATTCCATCTGGGCTTCTCTCCCGTCAGCGGAGATTCGGCATAATTTCTCCTGGCGCCAACTCAATTCACGTGCGATCAATTATGGCGTTTTCAGTGTCAGAGTGGGCGTTCCTTTTTCGCTCTCGAGACTTCGTATCGTTGTGTCTGTGTGTGTGTGTGTAAGCGTGCATCGAAGAATTTGTTTGCGTAACGTACGAGTCTTCGAGTGCATCGGAAAGGCCGAATGTTTTTTCACTCGAACGAGGCGCAGATAAAACGAGTGGATGTTCGTTCTTTCTTCCATTCCATTTCCGTGCTTCCCACTCGATCTATTTCCTTCCGTTTCTTTGCTTTCGCCTCGGTTTCCTTTTTTTCCCCTGCGCTTCTCCTATCGATGCCTGTTTCCCGTTCGTGCAGCGTCCGAGATCTCATCTTCCACGAGACGCCAAGGGGACGCGATGGAATTTAACGTCGCCGCCCGTCACGCTTCGAAATCCACGAGATTGGCTTTCCCCGTACGGATCTCATATGCAGCATCGCGATGTACGTCTCACCGACGATGATTTCGTCGGGGTGTTGACATTTCCGGAATTCAACCTGGATCAGCTGGCCGGCATCTCGGAATTTTGGCTCTGCGACAATTCCAACAGATGGCACTCTGACAATGGTATCTCCCGCGTTCTCGCGCTCTGCTTCTTCTTTAAGCATTGGAAATGGAACAGGCGAATTAGAGCGACGAAAATAAGGTTTGACGTTGATTGTCAAAAAATTGTCGATTCAGTCGATACATTGAATTATGGCGAATATCTTTTTTGTTTACTTTTGGCCGCGAGACTTTCGAAGGACGATGAAAAATAATTAATTTTCGTTGAGTTCCACCGACGCGAACTTCGAGATGATAAATATTCGGGTTCGCAAGAGCCGTCAACGCCAGCTTTTGGAAACAAATGATTTTTCAAAGTGTGATTTTGAATCATGGGATAACACCGCTCTAAGATTTTGAAAACATCGTTTTTTTGGCTCAAAAATACTTTGGAGTCGTAAAAACAATATGCGATTGGTCCTGCAGCTATTTTTTGAATGTTCGATTATCGATTTAAAGAAATGTTTGAAGTCCAGTTATCGAGCTGGGAGGACGGATTACTCGAGCACCTTTGCATGGATCGCTTTGAAATTTTGATAGTAGCTTCACAATTACATTCTCTATGGGAGTACATAGCCGTTAAAATTAAACGTGAACGTTTTTTTTTTTATAAACAATTTACTGCTTATTTTTTGGGCAAAAAATCGATTTATTTCGTTCAACGTGGGCGATTTTTTTTTAATATGATTTAAAAAAATCCCTACGTAGTCCCATAGCTAATAATATATAGATTATAATTTTTTTTTTCGTTCCCGGTCTTATCCTTTACGAGAAAACCGTCCTCCCGTGAAGCTATTCGTTAATTTTTTTAATACCTTAATATGTGTCAAATAAACCCTCTCGAAAGAAATCCTATTCCTTTTTTCATACTCCCGGAATAAATTGTCATAGTCAGGCCTTATTTTCTGGCGCTAGAGTGGTGTTATCCGTTAACGTTTTGCGCTAGCGAAAAATAAACATCTTTTGTTCTCCATCGCGTCCGACTTTCCACGATGTTTTACAGGAGAACGAGAATTACGAAAAATGCAGCAAAGTAGTGCACATTCCGGCCGCTGCGAGCGCTGCAATTCGTTCTCATTCGCATAGCACGTAGCGAATAGGTGAATTAAATTTGGTTCAATCTCGAGTGGAATTTGTCAATTCGGTGGAACTGTATGTCGGCGCGGAATACCTTTCTGCGAAACGGAAAGCAGCCACGATTCTCGTTGTTCGCCGGTGAATAATTGACCAGGAGATCCGGAGTTGGCGAGCTGTTGGGCCCGAGTACATTGAGCTCCTTGAAGCACTCGGTCTCGATCATCTGCAACAAAGTACGTATAGATGAACCTGAGAGGGTTTTTGATTCCCATGTCACGTAGGAGCCAGAGTTAACGATCCGGCGAGACGGGGAGAGAGAAATAGGGAGAATGCGTGGGCGAATGTAATTTGGTAGACAGAATATTTTCCGTCTCTCTCTCTCTCTCTCTCTCTCTCTCTCTCTCTCTCTCTCCCTCTCTCTCTCGCATAAAAAGAATCACAAAATCGCCAAGAACCGCCATAAAAAGAATCACAAAAATACAGAAAAACAATAAAAACATGGCCGCCGGAACTCTCCAGCCACCGTCCAGAATAAAAATATTTTTGGAACCTTTCTGTTAAAAGAAAATGCGTTTCTTTTTTCACCAGCAGTTTCCCAGAAAAAAAAACGAAATTTGGCCATTTTTTTTCGGGCCTCTGGGTAGATGTAGCCCGTTAAAATCAGGGTCGATGCCATTAGAGTTTCATCGACGTATCCGAGAGTGCTTTGGCTTGCAAACGAAAAATAAAATAAGGAGAAAGAATTTTAATCGACCTCCAGACGTACGACGTGCGAGTCTCGGTATCTTCATACGTCACCGTTTCAGTGTCGCTTTCGTCCAGTGTGTGACTCGACGGTACGCTAGAAAATACACGGGTCAGCGGAGAGCAGTCCTTTCCCCACGAATAAAATACGAAGAACACGTGTGGGCCATTCCACGTCAAATCGAACTGCCTCTACATTTTCCTGTTTTCATTATGGACGAAATTGTAGCTTTCATCGTTGGAATGCAATGTAAACCGTTATTTTTCATTTGTTCAATTTTTTTATCGCGAATCTTCGCCAAGGTCCTTCAAACATTTTTTATATATTTATTTTCGAGACCTAGAATTTAAATATGCAAAAAATATTTTGTGGAACACGAAACGTAAGAAAATAACAATATGAAAGAGAATCTTCGATGCTTTCCAACGATGCAAACTTTATAATCATCGTTGGGAATCTTTTTTTACGGCAGCAAAAAATCGAATGGTTCCCCCTGTCTTTTCAGTCAGCCTTTTTCGAGGTCACGCCCAATGGTAATTCAACGTTGGCAAACGAGGGCCATTCGGCGCAGTTCGATTGTCATTGATAACGTAGAAAAAGAGAATTTCATATCTCACTTCAGTCTGCCAGGGAATCGAAACGGATCCCGTGTTGAATTTGCTGTAGAACGTGTCGTCTGTTGCATCAAGGTTGACTCCTTTGACCGTGGAGAATTGTTCTATGTCGAGTACATCCTTGGCGTAGACGGCGTGAGGCTGCGGAATTTCGAGACTTTTCAACCATCCGGACAACGAGAAAATAAAGTTTTCGCCAATGAAGCGAGCTTCGCCCAGCAAAACGTGGTAAGCGAGAGCTTCATCCCCCAATTTATTATTAAAAACTACGATTCTATGTGTGAACTATGTTAAGCCGGAGTCACAATCGTGCATATTTAAAAAAATTGCTTCGTTGAAAATGACAATGCACATTGATACAACTGCATTTCTCTTTGATTTACAAATGAATAACTACGAATATTGAAACAGGTACAGAATAACGAACATTTACTCTATTGTTCACATTTCTCTCTGCATGAATTTATTTGATTAAAACGTTTTACTTTTAGAGCCTTGTTGTATTCATAAATTGGCAGAATAATTGTATCGTTATTTACATCCCTATACTCTTATTACGAGTAATAAATGAATGATTACATTTTTTAATCAATAATGCTTCGATGTTAGAGCGATTACTGCGTTATGAGGCAGAATAAATGAATGAATTGTTATTTGTATATTACGAATCAAATATCAACAGTCATTCGGTGCCCTTTTTGTTGATTTTTTGTATGAACCGTGTTGCGATGTAAGCTACACATCTCCACTCTAACTAAGTTACTAACAACAATGTCATTCTTTCTCGAAAAAGCGAGAAAAAAAATTCTAAAATCGTTTTTGGATGATTGAAACACGATAACAAACAAAAGCTCGGTCAAGTTTTAGCCAATATTGTTTATTTAAAGAATTTTTTTTTGCTTGAGATCAACCAAGTGTCAAACATCAAATACACCGTTGAGTCCCTCACGAGATTGTTTATAACTTCTTTACTTAATCATCTTTTTTTTAATTTGGAATAATTTTTTTGTAATTTGCGATCCTTTTTTTAAATTTGGAATCGTCTTTTTTTTTAATTTGGTACAGAACTTTGTTAATTTACATACAAATGAATGTCCAAAAGATTTTGCAATAATCTTACTTATTCCTCCAACACTATTTTTTCCAATTGAATCCTGATTTTCGAGTCGTCAGAGCTGCCTGACCCCTTAAATTGCACGGCGGATACTTTTATCAACTCAATTTTAAAAAACGACAAAAGAAAATTACAAACCGTATTTATTTTTCTCTCTATTTCAAAACTAATGAGGATCTGTCTGAAGCTTTTTCTTTCGTCAAAAGTCTTGTTCCTTTTCTCCCACCCGTTCCCTTTTTCTTGTGCCAGTGCACAAAGGGTCTGGAAAAGTTTCACGCCCGCTCAAAGGCAGCAGCCGAGCGTTGCTTAAACGTCAGTGGCAAAGTGACGTTGGACGTCGAGACTATTCACGTATCCGGTTAGGTAGGAACGAGAAAATTTTGACGCCACTCGAATGTACGCTTATATTACTGGCGCGACGAGAAGCGCAGGGAGAGACGCGACGAAAAGTGAAAAACGGAAAAGTAGGAAGAGAGGAAAAGCGAGAGAAATAGCGAGGAGAGAAACGTCAGAGGGGAGGGAGAACGATGTTAAAGCAGGCATGCTTCAAATTGTACTTTCCATAATGTAATTACGAGCGTGGGCGAGTACATTATTTCTCCCGCGCGAATTCACTTCTTTAATTGCGCGGTGGATTTGCTCGCCGCGTATAGACCCAAACAAACACCTTGTTTCAAGCGAGGGTGAAAAGAACCAATCAGCCGAGCGCAAACCTCATGTCATTTAAACGAATTGCAAAAGAAGAAGAAAGGAAGAAAGTGATTCGGATTTTGGCAGGTTTTGTTCTTTAATATGGACAAAAGGATTTAAGGATCGGCAATTTTAAGGGCAGTTTTTAAGGGGAGAATTTTTGAAGAGGCAATTTTTCGGCGTTTACGCGTTAGGCTTTGAGGGGAGAATTTTAAGGGCGGGATTTAAGGGGGCGGTTTTAGGCGTTCAGGCGTTAGGATTCAAGGGGGAATTTTTAAGGCGGGATTTTAAGGGGAGGATTTAGAGCATTTTTAAGGGGGCGATTTTTGGGCGTTTAAGCGTTAGGATTTAAGGGGCGATTTTAGGCGTTCAGGCGTTAGGATTCAAGGGGGAATTCTTATGGCGGGATTTTAAGAGGGAGGATTCAAAGGGAGCATTTTTAAGGGGGCAATTTTTGGGCGTTTAACCGGGGCGTTTAACCGGGGTTTAAGGGGGGATTCTAATGGCGGGATTTAAGAGGGAAGGGGTTAAGGGGAGAATTTTTAAGGGGCGGATTTTTGGGCGTCTAAGCGTTAGGATTTAAGGGGGGGGGGGTTTAAGGGCGGGATTTAAAAGGGGAGGTGTTGAGGGGGCGATTTTTAGGTGTTTAGGCGTTGGGATTGAAGGGGGAAATTTTTAAGGCGGGATTTTAAGGGGAGGATTTAAAGGGAGCATTTTTAAGGGGGCGATTTTTGGGCGTTTAAGCGCTAGGATTTAAGGGGCGATTTTAGGCGTTCAGGCGTTAGGATTCAAGGGGGAATTTTTAAGGCGCGATTTTAAGGGGAGGATTTAAAAGGAGCATTTTTAAGGGGGCGATTTTTGGGGGTTTAAGCGTTAGGATTTAAGGGGGGATTTTAATGGCGGGATTTAAGAGGGGAGGGGTTAAGGGGAGAATTTTTAAGGGGCGGATTTTTGGGCGTTTAAGCGTTAGAATTCAAGGGGAAAATTTTTAAGGGGGTGCTCTTTAGGCGAGGAAAAAATGTGCTGATTTTCATGATTTTTTTTTTTAAGGAACCATTTCTTCGCCATTTTTTAAACTTCAGGTATGTTTCATTACCATGCTCGTTAGGCATTATTGACCGACTTTTCCAGGTTTTCCGCACGGGTTTTCTAAATATTCTCGGGAGATTCCGGTCAAATGAAAAATATAACTTTTTTTAAGATCGAATACATGAAAGCGTTAAATATTGAAATAATTTTTTTTAACTCGACAAATAACAAACACTGTGAAGTAAAAAATATATATATTAAAAGCAAATACAAAACCTATCTTTATTATAAACAGAATTTTTTATGTCGGCGCCAATAAATGAAAAACGAATATAAACACTTATCTACGATAATAATTGTGTGGTTGTGGATCGACAAATTGAATGCAAATGTATAGAGCTTTAGAGTAAAGTAGTTTTCAGTTTTCGAATTTTTAAATGTTTGGCACTGACACAACTTTTGTTTTTTATAATAAAGAATAATATAAATATTAAAAATAGGCAAAATTATTTATTTTTATACTTTTCCGTTTTTTTTACGTCCGCTTCGTTCTTCGTTATTCTCGGAAAAGTTAATTGTGGATAAATTTCAGAGAATTTTTCAAATTCCCTGATTATTCCGCGAGGAAATAAATTTTATGATTTTCCATTGTTTTCCATACGCGTAACAGCCATGATTGATACTTTTATTTAAAAAAAAATGAATCCTTAAAAATGGCGAAGGTGTGTCACGGTCTTATAAACTGAATTGTGAAAAATGGCGTGACGTGTACGTAAGAAAACTAATCGACCGATTTTCACGAATTTCGGTTTAAAGATTCAAACCTCGTTGTCATGAATTCTTTTCATAGGTTTATATTATAGACATTAATTAAAAAGCTGTTACCCTTAATGAATACACTTTCGAAATGCATTCTAAAAAATGTTCTTTTTTTTTAGTCACTATTTATAGACGAAAACGGTAGTTAAAAAAATGGCCTAAAAAACACGTAGGTCTACGCTGTTGATAAAATCTCGGAGATGGATAATCCGAAACAAAAAATCAAACGGTTTTAGATTAAGTATGTCAATGGCTATAGCGCATATCATACAATTTTCTATCTATGCAAAAATAATCAAATAGCTAAAATAATAAAATAATTTTAAAAAAAGTAAATAGCAAAAATTTTAGTAAATAGCAAAAAATTTTAGTAAATAACAAAAATTTTGTTCAATTTTGTTCTTTATGTTCATAAATACATAAAGATGTTTTTTAAAACATATTTCGAAAGAGTATTTCTGAAGGGCAACAACTTTTATATCAATATATATATATATATATAATATAAACTTATCAAAAAAATTCATGACAATATTCTTTTTCAGCGTCTAAAGTGAGAAGACCCCAAAACAAGTGAGTTGACAAGACTAAAGTAAAAGCGAAAGAGACGGGGTCGTAAAACAAAGAACGTAAACTAAAAATAGGAGAAAATGGATAGAAGCTGTAGGTCAACTTAAGGGATTACCCCCCCTTGCGATTTTGAAAAAATCGATTTTTTTTATTGCATTTTTTTGAAGTATAAGTATCTGAGAATATGTCCTGAAAATTCCAAGTCGATCCGAACAAAATTCACTGAGATATGAGCGTTGAAAGAGAAGAATCCGTGAATTGAAGAACTGAAATTGAAACTTTAAACGCGTTTTTCTCAAAATGGCATTTCTGAAGTCGGTGACCAAGATTACTCGAACACTAATGAACCGATCTTCTTGAAATTTTGCAGGCTTATTTAATACATAAAAATGTAGTCTTTAATCGTTCGATTTTTTTTTTCGAAAAAAAAATGGCCGTTTTATAGCCAAAAAACGGCCGTTTTTTTTCGTTAAAATCGAACCATTAACTTTGACTGTCCGCCATTTTGTGAAAAATGAATATTTTTTAAAATCCTTCGATTAAAGACTAGTTTATACTTATATTTGACTAAATCCATCCGCATTTTTTTTTCAGATGATCCACTTCGCCGCAATGTTGGTCACCGCAAACCGTGTATATAAAAACATTATTTCATTGACGGCCATTTGCCACTAAACAATGTAATATTTTTCAATAAAAAAATTACTGAAAGTTCTTCAAGATGTGTTCTTTAAGATGGTATATTGATCGATTAAAAAAGTTTTGTAGTTTTCTTTAAAAAAATTCATGAAAAAGGCCTTTTTTTGCGCTACAAGTGGGGGTAACGCGTTAAAAAAAAATCCGACCAAATCTTTCTCATTCTCACGAAGTAGAAGAGTAAAACGAGTAATTTCGTTTTCCCATGGAATACAAGATGCCCGAGTATACGAATATACGACTGACGAGGAACATCACTTCGGTGTTCCCCTCCGATTTTCTTGAAACTTTTTTATGTGGAAGAGCATCAAAAACTGAGAGACACGTATTTTTTTTTCACGGCGGAAAAACGGTTTTAAGGGGTAAAACACACCCTCGAAAATAGGAGTGTTTTTCGTCGACAACGTATATCGTTCTCATCTCCAATGTATAGAGTACGCGAAAAAATAAACATTGTTGCAATTTGAAATGTATTTATATCTCGTACCGTTAAAACGTCATCGACGAAAAAACAAAAAACATCCCCTCAGGTGACAGCCTTCGATTTCGTTGAAATTTGGATATCTTACAAAGCACCGAAAACTAAGCGATACGTATTTTTTTTTATCGTCGGAAAAACGGTTATAAGGGGTGAAACCACCCCTCGAAAAAGCCATCTCTAGGGCTGACATAGCATTTTCACACACAAGGAGACCACCGATCTTAATGAAACAAAAACGAAAATTCTTCTCGTCCGAAGCAATGAAAAATCCGCTATAAGGTAAATGTCCCAATTAATGAACACCTAAGGATCTGGAGGATCGAATTCGGTGAGAAAAAAATATAAAATCCAGGAAAAACCATCGATTTCATGTTCAAATGATACTTTGATATTTTTACTTTCGGTAAATCACTCTTTAAATTATTTTTAAATAATTTCAAGTGAAAAAAAAAGAATAACAATGTGAAGCATGCAAATGTCCGAATTATTGAACACTGGAAGTGCCTATGTCCCTAATATTGAACAGGCATGCCCCAGTTACTGAACACTCTCGAGAATTCTCTTTCCCTCTTGAAATTTCGTCCCTGAAATATCGGAGAGCAAAAAAAAATGACCATTACATTCGTATTTTTAGGTTACATTTACGTTAAATTCTCTTTCTACTTTTCTTTTTACGTTTATTGCCCAAAAATACAAATAAAAAATATATTCGACGATCTTAGAGTTATTATTAAAAGAATAAAGGTAAGTTTATTCAGGAGCTTAGATTTTTTGTTCGAATAAATCCGCTTCGCACGATCTGTCACGCGTTAAGGGAGCTTTCCAGTGTGAAATTTTCAAAAAATCGATTTTTTTTTTGCTTTATCGAATAGTATACACTCTTCCGAATATTCCCTGAAATTTTCATGCCGAAATTCAGATTATTTCGGTTACTGTACAGCATTTCTTGGAAGAAGGCAACGGAGCGCTACAGCTACAGCGAAACTTTGAACGCGTTTTTCTCGAAACAGCATTTTTCAAAACGGTGTCCAACTTGGAGGGCAGAGTTTTAAAGCTATCGAGTTGAATTTTTTACACAATATTCTTAACGTCATTGTTTATCGTGCTATGGAAGCTTTTTTTTTTTTGACATCTTCCTATTTTTTTGTAAAAAAAACTGCCAAAAAAAATGCTAAAATCGATACTTTTTGTTCAAACCGGCGCCATTTTTGCAAAAAAAAAAAAAAATAAAAAAGCCTCCATAGCACGAAAGCCAATTATATACCGATCAATAATCTTTTTGTGTTTTTTGTTTCAGATCAAAATTGTGACCCCCAACGTGGACACCACATCCAAGTGCATTTTCTGCAACAATTGTTTCATCATTTTTATAGATATTAATTAATAAATAAATCGATCTTTAAAAAATTGTTTTGTATTCTTCAATACCCAATTAATATACAAAAAAAAAACCAGACCGATTAGATTATTTTTTCTTTAAAAAAAAAAATCGCGAAAAACAGCGATTTTTCGGGCTGTCACACTGGAAAGCTTCCTTAACTTTCTCGATGTTTTGTTGGGTTTAATGACGCCATCTTGGATAATTCGAGTGTTCAATAAATTGGGACACACTGCATTTTCTATGTCCCGACGATCGAGCACCGTATTTTTTAACAAATAACTAATTACAAACATTTTTTTCAAATTGTTATTTGTAAGAAATTTTCTGAGGAACCCCAAACGCCTTTACTTTTTGAGATGCGACAGTTTTTTTATTTTTCATGCCCTCGCGCATTCAGCGGCGCGTCTCAGCGAAAACGACAAACAGTTGCCGCGAGACGTCAAATCGGGTCACCGTTGCCGATTAAATAATTTTATTCTCTATCGATGAAAGCCTTTTTTGCACAAGTAAGGTGACATTTCGATATCCAAAAGTTCCATTTTTATAATTTTTATATTTATATTCCAAATTATAATATATTTATATACGATACATTATTAATTATATATATATCATATACACAATATATATAATATATATAATGCACGCAGGTGAATGAGAAATAATACAAATACAAGATAGTGTTCAATGATTGGGACCTGTTCAATAATTGGAACATTCACCTTAGTGACATTGCAAAAATTAAAAGCCGAACCACCCTAGAGATGCCTTTCTTCGAGGGGTGCTTTTCCACCCCTCAGAACTGTTTTTCCCTCGATAAAAAAAAACTACGTATCGCTTATTTTTCGGTGCTTGACAATATATCCAAAATTGCACCAAAATCGAAGGGTGTCCGCACGATGTTTCTCGTCAGTGACAAGTGAGGATTTCCGGCTTGTCATCTGTTCACCGTAGCTGCGCGCTAATTACTCAACATCAAACGATCTCCGTGCAGTGCCGAACGTCGAGTGACACCTACTTACATCCGGAACGAAGGGCGGCTCGGCCATACCGGCCTCCACCCTCTTCCAGTTCAAGCACTGAAAGAAAGCGTGCAGCTTGAGCTCCTTGGCTCCGTGTCTGCCGCTCTTGCAGCCCAACCGATGCTTGGGATTCTTCTTCAACAGTTGTTGGCACAAGCTTTTCGCGTCCTCGGTGAATTTGTGCGAGTACTTTTCCTGGTCCTCCTTGACGCGTCTGTCGACCTCCTCGCGTTTGACTTTCTCCTTGCGCGCCCTGAACGGCGCCTGGCCCTCGATCATCTCGTAAAGAAGACAACCGAAGCTGAACCAGTCGGGCGAGAAAGTGTACTTCTCGTTGTCGATTACTTCGGGCGCCATGTAGCCGACGGTGCCGACGCGTCCTCTCACCATGTCACCCTCCATTATTTCCACGGCGAGGCCAAGATCCGATATCCTAACGTGGCCGTGATCGTCCAGTAGTATGTTCTCCGGTTTGCAGTCGCGATAAACGATGCCCTGACGATGAAGATGCTCGAGACCGCACGCCACTTCGGCGCCGTAAAATCTCGCCCTCGCAACGTCGAAGCCCGGCTCGCCGCCCATGTTGTAAATGTGGAACTTTAGATCACCGCCGTTCATTATCGTCAACACGAGGCACAGCGCGTCCTTCGTCTCGTACGCGTATGCCAACGAAACGACGAATTTCGAATTGATCTTTTGCAGTATGTTCTTCTCTATCAGCACCATAGCCTCGCCCTTTCTCTTCTTTATGCGCTTCTTCTCCAGCTTCTTGCACGCGTACATCTTTCCCGTTGCCCTCACCTGACAGGCGCAAACCTCCCCGAAGCCGCCCTTGCCCAGCACGCGATACATGCGAAACGTCTTGTACGTCACCGTCTGAGCCTCGAGCCACTTCCACTGGAGATACCTGCAACGAAAATCAATGGGGTTAGGCACCGGTAAAAGGCATAAAATCATGTGCCAAATTTGACAATTCTTCTTTTTTTTTTTTTCGTACACTGAAAAAATAACATTCGTTCATTCATCCGAAATTCAGTTGGTTCGATTGGTGACGAGTTTTGTTTTTCTCGTTGGTGCGACAACTTCAAAATTCGCAAAATTTACTTGACTTTACCGGTGTAAGTATTTATCTGACGAGGAAACGTTATAAAGGTCTTCGACGGAACTTTTGCTCTTTATAACATTGACAACTTTTACATTTACAATTTTATTTTTACATTGTATTTTTTACATTTACAAGTTGTAATTTTACATTTGCAACTTTATAATCTATCTATCTATCTATCTATCTATCTATCTATCTATCTATCTATCTACCTATCTATCTACCTATCTACCTATCTACCTATCTACCTATCTACCTATCTACCTATCTACCTATCTACCTATCTACCTATCTACCTATCTACCTATATATCTATATATCTATATATCTATATATCTATATATCTATATATCTATATATCTATATATCTATATATCTATATATCTATATATCTATATATCTATATATCTATATATCTATATATCTATATATCTATATATCTATATATCTATATATCTATATATCTATATATCTATATATCTATATATCTATATATCTATATATCTATATATCTATATATCTATATATCTATATATCTATATATCTATATATCTATATATCTATATATCTATATATCTATATATCTATATATCTATATATCTATATATCTATATATCTATATATCTATATATCTATATATCTATATATCTATATATCTATATATCTATATATCTATATATCTATATATCTATATATCTATATATCTATATATCTATATATCTATATATCTATATATCTATATATCTATATATCTATATATCTATATATCTATATATCTATATATCTATATATCTATATATCTATATATCTATATATCTATATATCTATATATCTATATATCTATATATCTATATATCTATATATCTATATATCTATATATCTATATATCTATATATCTATATATCTATATATCTATCTATCTATCTATCTATCTATCTATCTATCTATCTATCTATCTATCTATCTATCTATCTATCTATCTATCTATCTATCTATCTATCTATCTATATATCTATCTATCTATCTATCTATCTATCTATCTATCTATCTATCTATCTATCTATCTATCTATCTATCTATCTATCTATCTATCTATCTATCTATCTATCTATCTATCTATCTATCTATCTATCTATCTATCTATCTATCTATCTATCTATCTATCTATCTATCTATCTATCTATCTATCTATCTATCTATCTATCTATCTATCTATCTATCTATCTATCTATCTATCTATCTATCTATCTATCTATCTATCTATCTATCTATCTATCTATCTATCTATCTATCTATCTATCTATCTATCTATCTATCTATCTATCTATCTATCTATCTATCTATCTATCTATCTATCTATCTATCTATCTATCTATCTATCTATCTATCTATCTATCTATCTATCTATCTATCTATCTATCTATCTATCTATCTATCTATCTATCTATCTATCTATCTATCTATCTATCTATCTATCTATCTATCTATCTATCTATCTATCTATCTATCTATCTATCTATCTATCTATCTATCTATCTATCTATCTATCTATCTATCTATCTATCTATCTATCTATCTCTGAACATGAGGAAGTAGTTAACGGGCAAGAGATTCGGGACCATCGATTTATCAGCTCCGCACGGTTGACTCATATCGACGGGACTCAAGTATTACGAAAATCCATAAACTTTTGCTCCGTTCACGATACCGGGATTATTACAGATTTGATGTATGGATACTTTGATACTTTCATAGCGCGAAACTCCCTCGAATAACAGAAGCGCGAAGCGAATTTATGGCTCCGCGTCTACTCGAGCAATTCCGGGGGTCGATGCTTATTGGTTTCCAGCGTTTTAAGGATTCACAAATTAAATGTTGTCTTATGGAAACTGACGTAACGTTGCAATAAGTTTTTTTTTTCGACCTCGCAATTTTGTAATATCTACAATATACTGAAAGCAACGGAAACAAAACGAAGTTTATTGATATCTTTTTTTTTATTTCTTTTAAAAATTGTTCTTAACAAAATGTTAATTTTTTAATAACGAGCTTCCTAATCGTCGTGAAATTTTAACACGGACTCTTAAATACTTCATACAAAAACACGAAATTTTCCGAATTTTCTTACCATATTTTATTTCAACCCTTAAGGAGGTTGAAGTAATGATGATAGAATTCGTATAATTTGGTATGTTTTTACATGAAGTATTCCGGAGGTCGTGTAAAAATTTCATGACGATTAAGAAGCTATTAGCTCATAGGGACTCAAAATCCTTAAATATGCTCAAAATTTCCTTCGGAATATTCAGAGACTCAACATGTCCACAAAATTTCAATAATCCAGAATACGTATTTTCGACAGGAGAAAATCTTGAAAATTCGCTCATTTTCATCTGCCTGGAGGGACCTTCCTCTCGACGAAAGCACCAAACGACCATGGTAGAATTCTACCACAGTCGTTTGGCGCTACAAGCAGGGTGAATAAAAAGTACGATAAATAAAGAGCGATATATGTATCAGGTTGTTAATTGCTCGGTTGGAGACCGTAGGCAAGTGGGTGAGGCAAGTAGAAAAAGAGCGGAGGGAATGTCATTCGTCTGTACCAACATTGCGGGCAGCCCTCCACCAGGATGTTGCCTGGATGCGAGCCAAAAAAAGTCGAACCGCAATTTTGCGGTTTGGCGTTGCGCGGGGCAAATAAAAAGTTGTTGTTTCTCCAGCGAGGACTTTCGGCGGCGAATGTCTCGCTCGTTCTCGCCGCGAGTCGAGAGCACCGCGCATCTTCCGGGGAAGGGTTGACGCTGTAGATAACAAGGCGCATCGCGACGCTCGGTAAGCCATCTCGTTGCAGTGGCCGACGAGACGAGCGAGAAAAAAACCGGGAGGGGCAGTCGCGACACACAAAGAGGGATTCGCGACCTGCTTTTGTATATGCATATACATCGATATATACAAATATTGACGCGAGTTCGAGTTCAGCCCGAAAACTACAATTTGTTCGGCTCACGAGGCTCCGCTCGTCCAATTTGTCCCGGAAAAATACTTTTCCGTGCTCTTACCCCGTGACCCCCCCCCCCCCCCCCCCCACACGTAACGGAACCGTAACGCCTGGCCTGACCCCCCCCCCTATTCCGTTACGTAACGGGTGCGTTATCGTCAATAATAGCGTTTGAAAGAAATAACTAATAACGAAGGGATCGGGTTTATCCTCATTTTATGAATTATATATTCATCTAGTTTTGTACGAATTTTTTTTAATTAGCCCGGATTTGGCGACGAAAAAAAATTCTCTTCGTTGTCCCGTCGATATCTTTATGAAAGGTTCTATGATCTTTATGATCTGTAAATAAAACGTCAACCGTTTGTCGATATCTATGCAAAGGTAGCTATCGTTGTGCGTATCCGTTTTTTTATTTTGGTTTTTTTTACAAAATGACGACTTTTGGGACATTTTTTTTTCTATCTCAAGGCCCTTTTTTGTACTCAAGCAATGTTTAAAAATAGTAATGATGAAAATTTAAAAAATCGGCCACGTGCAACCTTAGTCAGCGTGATTACGAAAATGTTTTTAAAAATTTGATTTTAATTCGTCTTAAATACGAAAATATTCACAACTTGTTTTGTGAATTTTTTTGTATTTACAATTGTTTTGTGAATACACTTGCATTTAGAGATCGTGATGTGAATTTTTTTTAATTCACAGGATTTTTTGTAAATATTCACATTTTTTGTGAATACCCACAATTTTTTCTGTGAATCTATTTGTATGTTCAGAACATTTGTGAATACAATTGTGTTTGTATGCATGCACGTGGATACAAATGAATTCGTATTCAGACTTGTGAATACGAATTTATTTGCATTCGTATTTACGATAAGTGAAGTATGAATAAATTCGTATTCGTATTTACAAATAGAATTACGCCCAACTCTGCTATAAACGCCCATAACTCTGTAAATTTTGAACGGATCGATTTGAAATTTTCAGAGAATATTTCCGAAACGTCACATTTTGGCAATGGGTAAAAAAAATCGATATTTCGAAAAATTTCGTTGAGATGAAACTCTTCCTGTTTTTTCAAACGCCTGCTAGAAAATTCACCGACACACTCACCCTACATTGATTTGTCGGATTGAAAATTGGCGATTTTTCAAATTCAGTACCTATTCGCGTGAAATATTTGGTTAAGCTGGAGAGGCGACGGAAATCGAATGAAAATTTTACGAGATTCGACGAGACTTGCACAAAATTTATGCGATTTATATGGCTCGTATATAATTATGGTCCATACCTGTAGAAGTAGACGCTGTTGAGAAATAGCGTGAACGGTTCGCCGGCGAGAAAGTTCTTCACCGTCTGGGACACATCGACGAAAAGTTCTTTGCCCCCGGAGCCGAGACGCTCCTCGCACTCGGCAATCAAAGAGTCGTTCAGTATATCAACCACGTCCGAGCCCTCGTCTCTGAGATACTGCTCGAAGAGATCCTTCGCCAGTTCCATTCGATTTTCATCCATTTCGATCTCGTACCTTCCGAGGGCGTCCAAAAAAAGTATGTATCGATGAAACGCTTGATGCTTGTCCTGGCAGAATTGTCGAAACAGGAGGCGACCGATTGGTTGCTGATCGACCACATAGTTGTAACTTATGTCTGCAATAATTGTGAAAAACATTCACGTTTTACAGTAACGTCGAGTGAGTGATTATTGGAATTCGTTTGTGAAAAAGAAAAAATCATTCTCAAATAGTCTTTTCGGGAAAATTCATCGAGATATGGGAGTGAACCCAAGGTCATTCTCAAAGGCTGTCAATATGCTTATTAAAACGCCCTCACTAACAAGGAACATCACACTTTGGTGTCCTCCTCCGATTTTGTTGAAACTTTTTTATGTGGAAGAGTATCAAAAACCAAGAGACACGTATTTTTTTTTATCGGCGGAAAAACGGTTTCGAAGGGTGAAATGCACCCTCAAAAATGGGTGCGTTCCACTAACGAGGAACATCACTTTGGTGTCTTCCTCTGATTTTGTTGAAACTTTTTTATGTGCAAGAGTATCAAAAACTAAGAGACACGTATTTTTTTTTTATCGGCGGAAAAACGGTTTTGAAGGGTGAAATGTACCCTCAAAAATGGGTGCATTTCATTAACAAGGAACATCACTTTGGTGTCCTCCTCCGATTTTGTTGAAACTTTTTTATGTGGAAGAGTATCAAAAACCAAGAGACACGTATTTTTTTTTATCGGCGGAAAAACGGTTTTGAAGGGTGAAATGCACCCTCAAAAATGGGTGCGTCCCATTAACAAGGAACATCACTTTGGTGTCCTCCGATTTTGTTGAAACTTTTTCATGTGGAAGAGTATAAAAAACTAAGAGACACGTATTTTTTTTTTTGGCGGAAAAACGGTTTTGAAGGGTGAAATGCACCCTCAAAAATGGGTGCGTTCCATTAACAAGGAACAGCACTTTGGTGTCCTCCTCCGATTTTGTTGAAACTTTTTTATGTAGAAGAGTATCAAAAACTAAGAGACACGTATTTTTTTTTTATCGGCGGAAAAACGGTTTTGAAGGGTGAAATGCACCCTCAAAAATGGGTGCGTTCCATTAACAAGGAACATCACTTTGGTGTCCTCCTCCGATTTTGTTGAAACTTTTTTATGTGGAAGAGTATCAAAAACCAAGAGACACGTATTTTTTTTTTATCGGCGGAAAAACGGTTTTGAAGGGTGAAATGCACCCTCAAAAATGGGTGCGTTCCATTAACAAGGAACATCACTTTGGTGTCCTCCTCCGATTTTGTTGAAACTTTTTTATGTGGGAGAGTATCAAAAACTAAGAGACACGTATTTTTTTTTATCGGCGGAAAAACGGTTTTGAAGGGTGAAATGCACCCTCAAAAATGGGTGCGTCCCATTAAGAAGGAACATCACTTTGGTGTCCTCCGATTTTGTTGAAACTTTTTCATGTGGAAGAGTATAAAAAACTAAGAGACACGTATTTTTTTTCATCGGCGGAAAAACGGTTTTGAAGGGTGAAATGCACCCTCAAAAATGGGTGCGTTCCATTAACAAGGAACATCACTTTGGTGTCCTCCTCTGATTTTGTTAAAACTTTTTTATGTGGAAGAGTATCAAAAACTAAGAGACACGTACTTTTTTTTATCGACGGAAAAACGATTTTAAGGGGTGAAACGCACCCTCAAAAATGGAGATGTTTTTCGTTTTTTCTCGATAACGTTTTAACGGTACGAGATATTAAAAAAATTCAAATTGCAACAATGTTTATTTTTTCGTGTACTATACATTGGAGATGAAAACGATAACGTTATCAACGAAAAACGAAAAACACCCCTATTTTCGAGGTTGCGTTTCACCCCTTAAAACCGTTTTTCCGCCGTGAAAAAAAAAATACGTGTCTCTTAGTTTTTGATGCTCTTCCACATAAAAAAGTTTCAACAAAATCGGAGGAGGACACCAAAGTGATGTTCCTTGTAAGTATTGATGTCACTCAAATAAAAATTCGCGATTTCGGCGATTCCGCAAAATTGACCAGAGTCGATTATTATTTTATCGACTTCCAAACCATTTCAAGGGTCTATCTAATAGGAAATTTTCCGCCTATCGTAAAAATCACCGAATTTGTGTCGAAAGCTCAAAGTTACTCTTTTTCCATTCGATTGAAGAAGATACCAATTTTTCGTCCACACGACATCAGCCCATGAAATCGCTTGGGTGTGAGGACTAATTCGATATTACCCTCGGTCGCTATTTTCCTCTCCTTCCATCCCGCTGCCCCCTTCAATTGCTTCTCCGGTGACCGGTAAGCTAGTCACATCCTACGAAACTTTGTTACGATGCATTCACGTGGAATAGCGTCATATATCCTTCGGTAATCAATTTGCGGTATGTATGGATGGTTAAAATGCAAACTTTCAAACTACCGTTCTCCTGGAACGCCACACTGCACTCTCGTAAATAACGATCGCCCTCTGATTTGAACCGCAGTTACCCCGAGCGAAACCACCGGACTTTAGCATAAAAACGATGCAAAGTTCATTCGGAAAATGACATTTGGTGGTATCTCGTGTCGCGTGGTGTGACGACGTACTCGAAGCCTTGCAGGATTCTTGATCATCGCACAAGTCCTGCACGTGTGCAAGGCACGTAACGTGTCGAAGTTCGATAAACTATGGGATCAAATAATCATTAAGGCCTTAGGCCACACTAACGGGTATAAAATCATGTGCAAATTTAACATTTTTTTTCGTATGAAAAAGTGATTCACTCATAAAATTAATTACACATATATTTTGTATAAATATCAAAACTTTAGAATTTTTTTTTTTCGATGTACGAAATGGCCGACTACTCGAAACTTCTCGAAACAGCTTTTTTCCAATTGGCGTGAAAAATAACTTCAACAATTTTCACTCGATTTACTTCAAATTTAAAAGTTATGTTCCTAATTGCATTTCGCAGAGAAGTACGTGCGGAATTTATGATTTATCGAAAACTTTTTATTTTATGAGCAGTTTATGAGCAGTCATAACGAAATTTTTCACTGAAAATTAATTTCTTAAGTTCAAATACCTATGACTTTTGAATCGAACAATATTTTTTAAACGCCGTACGTACTTGACGTATTCTACTTGACGTACGTACTTGACGTACTAGGTATTCTAATGTAGATTGACGAGAATTTTTGTTTTTTGTTCTAGGTAAAAAATTTCGGATGCTAAATGTCACGCAGCGGAGCGCCTTAAAAAAAAGATAACAAAAGAAAATATTAGTAATTTGCCATTTTGTACATCGAAAGAAAAAATATATGTATATATATATTCTAACAGCTTGATATTCATACTAAATAGATGTGTAATTAATTTTATGAGTAAATTACTTTTTCATACGAAAAAAATTCCTAAATTCGCACATGATGTTATACCCGTTACTGTGGCCTAAGGCCTTAATTATTTGATTTGCTGATTATCGCGATTTTGTTTTCAAGAAACGATTTCTTAACCATTTTTGGCACTTAGTGTATGTTTCATTACTACTTTCGGCTGTTACATTGTATTTCTACTTATTGAGGGATAGCACCACTCTAGGATTTTGGAAAAATCGTTTTTTGGCTTAAAAATATTTTGCGGTCATAGAAACAATATGTCCTGTAGCGAAGTTTTTTTTTTTAAGTTTAGCCATCGATTGAAGCTTAATGATCGATTTTGAAAAAAAAAAATTCCAAACTGGAAGGATGGATTACTCGAACAACTTTTGCTTGGATCGATGTGAAATTTTAATAGTATTATAGCTCGACAATTACATTTGCTATGGGAGTACGTAGTCGTTTTTTCATTAAATGTAAACTTTTTTTTTTATATATAATTAACTGCCTATTTTTTGGGCAAAAAATCGATTTGTTTCTTTCAAAGTGCGCCACTTTTTCAAAATTTTATAAAAAAAATACCCTCGTCATCTCATAGCTAATAATATATAGATTATAATGTTTGTTTTGGTTTTGTTCCGGGTCTTATACTTTACGAGAAAACCGTCCTCTCGTGAAGCTATTTGTAAAAAAAAACCTTTATCAAGATGGGCTCTGTCGTCGCCATTTTGTATGAAAATTATAATAAATTGTTTTTTATATCTTGATATGTGTTAAAAACACCCATGCAAAATATTCCTATTCCCTATTCCTGTTTTCATACTCCCAAAATAAATTGTCAAAGTGAGGCCTTATTTTCGGCCGCCAGAATTTATCCCTTAATCTTCAAAAATGGCGTTGCATTTTGGAAACTGGGGTGACGTGTAGCTAAAAAACTAACCGATCGATTTTGATGATAATTAGGATACATCTTTCTAACCTTATTGTCCAAAACACGATCCGAAATGTTTTTGAACATTTGAAGAAAAAAAAAGTGTTTACAAAATGCAGCTATTTTTTTCGAAAAATTAAATCTCCTTTGTTGCAAAGTGTACCATTTAATCGCTTTTCAACCTTCATAGCTTTCCCTTGTTTCATATTCTACGTACGAGTGTTAATGAAAGAAAAATCTTCGGTGGTTTTTTTCGGATCAATCCCACCGACGCTACGTGTCACGCCATCTGACATCCGCCATTTTTAAATATCGATAATAAAAAGTGCCATGTTACCGCCAAAAGTAGTAGTATAACATACCCCTTGTCTCAAAAATGGTAAAGAAATCTTTCCTTAAAAAAAAAAAACCATGGCCATCAGCAATTTTTTCCTCGACGAAGGGTATCCACCCCTTAAGGTTTAGATTGGTGTAAAAATTAGTTTGGGTTGAGAATTTTGGATTGGCGTAAAAATTAATTAGGGTTGACAATCTTGAATTGATGTAGAAATTAACATGAATTAAAAATTTTAGATTTGTGTGAAACTTAATTTGGGTTGAGAATTTTTAATTGATGAAAAATGAATTTGGGTTGTGGATGTTGGATTGGTATAAAAATTGATTTGGGTTGAAAATTTCGAATTGCTGTAAAAATTGATTTGGATTGAGAAATTTGAATTGGTGTAAAAATTGATTTGGGTTAAGAATTTTAGATTGGTATGAAATTTAATATAGATTGAAAATTTTAGATTGGTGTTAAAATTAATGTAGGTTGAGAATTTTAGATTGGTGTAAAAGTTCTTTGGGTTGAAAACTTCGGATTGGTGCCGAAATTAATTTGGGTTGAGAATTTTAGATTGGTGTTAAAATTAATTTGGTTTGAGAATTTTAGATTGGTGTAAAAATTAATTTGGGTTGAGAGTTTTAGATTGGCGTGAGCTTAATTTAAGCTGAAATCTCTAGATCGGTGAAAAAATGTCATCAATGGTTAAAATGAATGAAGCTTCATTGAACGATGGCTTCGAGTTAAGCAGTGGTCAACGATGGTACGAATGACAAGTGCTTGCCATCAGTGGTTGCATGTGGAACGAATCCAACGATTCCCACATATTTGTCTGCATCTAGGAATCTGAGAGGGCGATTTCTTATCGAGAAAAACTGAGTCGCCGATGACGTTTATTCCATCAACGAGAATGGTGACGGATAAGTTTCTCGGCATTCCTGGAATGCATCAACCAAATGGTCACGCCTTTTGTGCTCCAATGGTGAATCGATTGAAATAAGTATCGCAACGTTGGCGATTCCAAAGGTGTGCTGAGCTGGCAAATTTCCGTTTTCCACGAACGCACACTCACCGTACTCGATGTATGACCGCGGACGCGCGCGCACGAATCCAACATAAACCGCGTGGAAAGCCGCAGACTCCATGTAGGGATAGACGAATCGACAAACTCGCAGACACGAGGAAGCGAGGGTTTCACGAAGATTCGATAATCCTCGACGAGGTCAACGGAGGGTCGCGTGTCGATTGACTGGGAGATTAAGAGGGGATCTCTCGCCATCTCTCTTGGGCACCTTGGCTCGAATCGACGAGCCCAACACGAGGAAGCGAGGTGAGTAACTTAAGTGTAGGGAATGGATACGAGAGACGTAAAACATGTTCCGAGACAGAGAGGGAGACGGAGGATGATTGATGGTGGATATTGAGGGAAAAAAAATTATCTCTCACTCTCGGTTCACTAGTTTCAGCTCGAATCGTTCTTCGGGAATTTCCGAGCCGATGCGCCTCCCTCGGATCTCTCGATTTTGCCGCTTGACTCGCTTTTGCTACACTTCGTAGGGGGCAACACGACAAAAAGGAAGAAGGAAAGCAGATGGAGGAGGATACAGAGGGACGTTCTTATAGAATTTTACGACGTTTCACTTTAAAATACGTACTGCATTCATGCGTTGTATATTTTTTCCCACTTTTCCACTCATTTCACGTCGAAGCCGTGTCATCACACTTACTACCAATCAGTGAGCATTGTTCGTGATTTTACTTGATGGTAACAGTGATATGCAAATTTTCATTGATGGATTTCAACACTCTTCCTAGGTGAATTTAAGGTGAGATCCTAGGGATTTTAGGTGAACTCCTAGGGATTTTAAGTGAACCCCTCGGGATTTTCTAGGGAAATTCTAGGGATTTTAGGCGAAACTCTAGGGATTGCAGGTGAAATTCTGGGGATTTCAGGTGAAATCCTAGGGGTTTAGGTGAAATTCTAGGGATTTTAGGTGGGATACTAGGGAGTTTAGGTGAAATTCTAGGGATTTTAGGTGAAATCCTAGGGAGTTTATGGGGGATCCTAGGGATTCTAGGTGAAATGCTAGGAATTGTAGGTAAAAACCTAGAAATTCTAAGCGAAATCCTAGGGGATTTTTTGTGAACTCCTAGGGATTTTTTTTTGTGAAATCCTAGGGATTTTGGGTGAAGTCCTAGCGGTTTTAGGTGAAATCCTAGGGGTTTAGGTGAAATTCTAGGGATTTTCGATGGAATCCTAGGGAGTTTAGGTGGGATCCTAGGGATTTTAGGTGGAATTCTAGGGATCCTAGTTGAAATCCTAGGGATTTTGGGTGGAATCCTAGGGATTCTAGGTGAAACCCTAGGGATTCTAGGCAAAGTCCTAGGGATTTTTGTGAACTGGGCATTTTTTGGCGGAAACCTAGGGATTTTGGGCGAAGTCCTAGGGAGTTTGGGCGAATTCTTAGGGATTTTGAGCGAACTCCTAGGGATTTTAGGTGGAATCCTAGGGATTTTAGGCGGACTCCTAGGGATTTTGGGTGGAATCCTAGGGATTTTGGGTGGAATCCTAGGGATCTTGGGTTGAATCCTAGGGATTTTAGGTGTACTCCTAGGGATTTTAGGTGGAATCCTAGGGATTCTAGGCAAACACCTAGAAATTTTAGGCAAAAACCTAGAAATTCTAGGCGAAGTCCTAGGGATTTTTGGTGATCCTCTAGGGATTTTTGGCGAAAACCTAGGGATTTTGGGTGAAGTCCCAGGGAGTTCAGGCGAATTCCTAGGGATTTTGGGTGAAATCCTAGGTTTTTTTGGCGAATGCCTAGGGATTTTTTGTGAGATTATAGGGATTTAAGGTAAAATCCTAGGGATTTTAGGTGAACTCCTAAGGATTTTCTACAGGATTCCTGCAATTCCTCCAGGAAATCCTGTAGGTTACCTGTAGATTTCCTACAATTCGTCCGGAATATCCTGTAGATTTTCTACAAGATTTGAATTTTTTAAGGCAGAGATACCTTCCACCGCAAACCGTTTCGTAAAGCCTAACATATCCTCCGCCATTTTCAAAGACTAATAACATTTTTTTAAATACCATGCTAGGCAAAAGTAGTGATAGAAAATACCCCAAGTCTCAAAAATGGTGACAGAATCTTCCCTTTGAAAAAAAAGGTCACGAAAATCACCAATTCGTTCCACGCCTAAGCCCCTTCCTTAAGATCGTCAAAGAGTACCCATAGGGAATTTCTATGGATTCCGCGATTGGTCGATGAACCGTGAACCGAGAATGCCCGGTATCGGGTTACAAGGTATTTCAAGTACCGACCGATGGTCATAGCTCTTCGAATTTTCTCTCAGCTGCCCCAACTTCGAGGAAAGATTCGGAGCTCAAGAGCTTAACTTGTCAAGCCCAAGATCGGATTTTTGTCCCCGAGATCCAATATATTTTTGCAAGAAATTGGATAAAGTATTCGCGGTAGAAATGAGGTTCGAATGGGAGATCCGGAGAGTCCGAAATAGCATACAACCAGCAACGAGTGAAGGCGAGGGGTACTAAATGAATATAGAAAAATGAGGGTGACCGCCATGGCGGCCTGTCAGCTTCAAATCTGTGCTATGGCCTAATCTAAAGAAATTTCCTTTCGTTCGTATACGGTGTCCCTATGGATCGGAGCTCGCCGTCATTCGTGCGGTTTTCCATCACCCAAGGGAAATTCATCCGTCGTCAATAAACGTCGCTTTGCTCATTAATCTACACGTTCGTTTGTCCCACGGTGGGGCAAAAAAGGGTCCCCTCGTTTTTATACGTCGCTTTGGTACTTCCGTTGGCGCCACGACCCGCGGAAAAAATAACAACGTAATTTCCGAACGATCTTGGCGTATGTGGAAAAAATTCGCCCAGCGGAAGTTCAGCGGAGCACGGGAAGAAAAGAAAAGGCGCAAGCGAGGGGAAAAATACGTATGGGACGCCTGTGAAACAGGAAACGGGGCATAATAAGAGATGTATACCCGAGGGATACAAGAGAGACCCGAAGACACATCTGCGAAGACATAGGTGCCAATATGGACCATCGTGACGTTTGAGGTCGAGCTTGAAAAATATCCAACTGGAAACTTCCACCTGACTTCCCTCTTATTCTATTCCGTTCAAGAACTTTCACTGTAGGCGAGTCTTTTCCTTCTATGCGTCATCAAAAACGGAATGCTAATTTCCCAAAATTCCCAAAAGTCCCAAAATTAACTGACCTTTTAATTTATTAATAAAACGTATTGCTTATTTGAAAAGTATGAATATTTTTATTTTAATACAAGGTACAAACATGGAGGTTACGTGTGGATGAAAATATCCGATAAATGGATATTTTTCCGCCTCGTCCCTGTTTGCAAACACTCACGCTTTTGACGAAATTTTCAATAACATTTTGGCATCATTGCGGACCAATTTCATTAAGGGGTTACCCCCACTTGCGATTTTGAAAAAATCGATTTTTTTTATTGCATTTTTTTGAAGTATAAGTATCTGAGAATGTGTCCTGAAAATTTCAAGTCGATCCGAACAAAATTCACTGAGATATGAGCGTTGAAAGAGAAGAATCCGTGAATTGAAGAACTGAAATTGAAACTTTAAACGCGTTTTTCTCAAAATGGCATTTCTGAAGTCGGTGACCAAGATTACTCGAACACTAATGAACCGATCTTCTTGAAATTTTGCAGGCTTATTTAATACATAAAAATGTAGTCTTTAATCGTTCGATTTTTTTTTTCGAAAAAAAAATGGCCGTTGTATAGCCAAAAAACGGCCGTTTTTTTTCGTTAAAATCGAACCATTAACTTTGACTGTCCGCCATTTTGTGAAAAATGAATATTTTTTAAAATCCTTCGATTAAAGACTAGTTTATACTTATATTTGACTAAATCCATCCGCATTTTTTTTTCAGATGATCCACTTCGCCGCAATGTTGGTCACCGCAAACCGTGTATATAAAAACATTATTTCATTGACGGCCATTTGCCACTAAACAATGTAATATTTTTCAATAAAAAAATTACTGAAAGTTCTTCAAGATGTGTTCTTTGAGATGGTATATTGATCGATTAAAAAAGTTTTGTAGTTTTCTTTAAAAAAATACATGAAAAAGGCCTTTTTTTTGCGCTACAAGTGGGGGTAACGCGTTGACCCCCTCGTTGGCAGAGAGAATTCGACAAAAAGTGCCCAAAATGGAAGGGAATTTTTTTTTATCCTGAAAACTTGTACCCTGGGGTTTTTGAGGGTGTTGATTACGAATCTGAACTCAACATTCAGGAATTCACAACGACGAACAAATATGGCAAATGAAAATACAGATAATACAGATTGATTTAGATGAAACTCGGTACTCAAGCTTCATATATATTTCCACCTATTTATTGTATTATGCTCAATGTTGTTGAATTCACCATGAAAAATGCCTTCATTTTGAGGACACTCTGCGTCCCCAAAAACCCCCGAGTACCAAGATTTATCCAAATCGAGCTGTTTTTTGTACTTTCGTCCGCCATATTAGATCCGCCATTGAAATTTTTTGAATTTTGTGTTCAGATTCGTAATAAGCAGCCTCGAAAATCCCAGACTACCAATTTTCATCCAAATCAAGTAAAATTTTCAATTTCGGTCCGCCATTCCAGCGCCGCCATTTTGAATTTTCAAAATCAAAGTTCAGATTCGTAATAAGCGACCTCGAAAACCCCAGACTACCAATTTCCATCCAAATCAAGTAAAATTTTCAATTTCGGTCCGCCATTCCAGCGCCGCCATATTGAATTTTCAAAATCAAAGTTCAGATTCGTAATAAGCGACCTCGAGAACCCCAGACTACCAATTTTCATCCAAATCAAGTAAAATTTTCAATTTCGGTCCGCCATTCTAGCGCCGCTATTTTGAATTTTCAAAATCAAAGTTCAGATTCGTAATAAGCGACCTCGAGAACCCCAGACTACCAATTTTCATCCAAATCAAGTCAAATTTTCAATTTCGGTCCGCCATTCCAGCGCCGCCATATTGAATTTTCAAAATCAAAGTTCAGATTCGTAATAAGCGACCTCGAAAACCTCAGACTACCAATTTTCGTCCAAATCAAGTAAAATTTTCAATTTCGGTCCGCCATTCTAGCGCCGCCATTTTGAATTTTCAAAATCAAAGTTCAGATTCGTAATAAGCGACCGAAAAAACCCCAGACTACCAATTTTCATCCAGATCAAGTAAAATTTTCAATTTCGGTCCGCCATTCTAGCGCCGCGATTTTGAATTTTCAAAATCAAAGTTCAGATTCGTAATCAGCGACCTCGAAAACCCTAGACTACCAATTTTCATCTAAATCAAGTAAAATTTTCAATTTCGGTCCGCCATTCTAGCGCCGCCATTTTGAATTTTCAAAATCAAAGTTCAGATTCGTAATAAGCGACCTCAAAAATCCCGGAGTACGAATTTTCATCTCAATCGAGTAAAGTTTTTGCTTTTCGGTCGCCATATTGGCGCCGCCATTTTGAATTTCCGAATTTTGGCTTCAAATTCGGATTTACCGAGTCCAAAACCCCCGAGTGACGCTCCGAACGTTTTTTCAAAACTCCACAATATCCTCGATTTCTCCATAACCCTTCATGCCCACACATTACGATAAAAGGCTCCGCGACGAACATTTCCCGTTACCATTGAGTACCTGCCAATCGAACTGGCACCTCCACAGAGCGGTGAGGCAAATTCACCAAACGAAGTAATTGCAATTAACGGCGCAATTGCACTGGGCAATGATTTTTTTCCAACCATTCGTTTGCCAAAGAAAGGACACCTCATGCCTTAAAGCTGATCCAACTATAACAATCAAGAGGTACGAATTTCCACCGAGTCCTCGATTCGTTCGTTCGTATTTCTTTTGCACGGGGGAAGAAAAAAGGAAGAGAGTTTCGTGCGAGTTGGATGGAGCAAGAGACGCGGGTGTTACGATGTACAAGGCCTGAGGCTTTTTAAGGGCAATGGCATCAGCAGGGGACAAACGATTCACTCGAGGCCCTAATGTGCATACCCTATCAAGAACGCCTAGTCAATTTCGTACCACCGAGAGAGGGTGCGAGAGAGAAAGCGAGAGGAAGAGATAGAGAAAGAGAAAGAGGGACCCCCCCCCCCGCCGCATTGTCTGCTCTCCACGAGCTCTGCAGCGAAACTTCCTCTTCTCCGAGCAACTCTCGATATTCACTCGTATACGCCTATACAGATGGTATTGAAGTTTGCATCGTTGGAATGCAACGAAATTATGATTTTTTCCCCCCCATTGTCCAATTTATTTTACCACATTTAGACTACAAATATTATTCAAATATTTGTCCAGATTCTCATTGAGGATTTACAGCTTAAAAATGCAATAGAGAAGTTAAGAGTTAAGAAAAATACATAAGGATTTCATATGCATTCCAACGATGCAAGCTTCGAATGGTAGGCTCCGCATTTCCCATTGCCCAATTCATTTTGCCACATTTAAGCTACAAATATCATTAAAATATTTTTCAACATCCTTATTGTAGATTTATAACCTAAAAATGCAAAAGAAGAGTTAAGATTGCCATGAAAATGAAAAAATGAAAAAATAAATAAGGGTTCTCGTTGCATTCCAACGATGGAAACTTCAACATCATCTATACAGTCGTTTCGAAGATTTTATCAACAAGCCGCCGAAAAACGTTGTTTCGAGAAAAACGCGTTGAAAGTTTGTTTGGGTTACATAAATACATCGAATTTTTTTATTATTTATCTCGAAAGTGTATTTATCAAGTGTACCAACGTTTATATCAATATCTATAATATAAACCTATAAAAAAAATCATGAAAATGGCCCTTTTTAGTAGGGTCTAAAGTGAGAAGACCCCTTAATCCCGCGTCGCGTCATGCCGTCTGCCAAAATCCGCTGCAACCCGTTTGGAAGATCGTGCCATACCTCCGTCATTTTCAAATATTGATAAAAATGAAAAAAAATACCATGTAAAAGCGAAAGGTAGTAATAAAACATACCCTAAGTCTAAAAAAATAGTGAAGAAATATTTCCTTTTGAAAAAAAAAAACAAAAAAAAACACGAAAAAACGGCAATTTCTTCCTCCCCTTAAGGGGCCAGACCAGAAAATTTCAGAAAATCGTCTGCATTGAAATTAGACAGAATAATTTTCCTCAAAAAACATTTGTCCCCTATAATAACAAGAAATATGGCAACACCGCAGAACAGTATTGTTCAATATTTCGAGAAAAAAAAAATAATTATCGTGTTCCTGAAGTAAAAAGTGTTGTCATAAAAAAATATTTTCATTATAAATAATAATATTTTATATTCTTCGTGTTATATTTATTAACAAACAAAAGTGTTGGTTTATTAATAACTAATTAGAAACTTTGTTCGATGTTCGAACATTGCCGGTAATGCGATAATATAAAGCCCACACTGGGTATTTCCATCTACTCTCCCCCATACTATCAACGAAAGGAACGTCTCTTCCGTTTCCCGCTCGCGTCTGGCAATTTGGAGTAAACAGCACAAGGCAATGACGATAACGGGTGCGCTATACGCGTCTCGAGTTGCGCAAACTATAAAGTCCGCTCTTGATCCGTATGGGCGCGTGTGTTTTATTCGCGTCACGATATATCGCGATAACGTACGCGGTTCCGGGCACTTCCTTCTCCCGATAACTGACAATGAACATCACTCCGTCACTTGACTCGCGTGTGAGAGATTTCTCTCCTCCCTCGCCCATGGCTCTCCCTTCGCTTTTATGTATACGACGAAGCCTACCCCGGACTTATCGACTTCATCGAACAATCGCTATACCACACGACCTACATATCTACGAACAAATAACAGACCCACATGTGTGAACGTCTGTATACATTTATTTACCCATCCTGTGAGTGCAAAACGCTGTCTAGAATCTGCAGTCATTTTCGGAGATACCTCATAAGTATGACGTTGAAGCTTGCAATATTTTGCCTTTCGGTTTTTCTTGTGGTTTTTTTTCTTTCAATTTTAAATTCTTTTGGGAAAATTGAGCTACGAAAATTACGGGAACATTGTTCAGAAATGTTACTTAACGATGTCCACCATAAAATATGATTTTTATATGCATGATTTTATGATTCAATATGATTTTATATGATTTTTTGAAATATGATTAAAAAAATCATTTTTTAAATCAATATGATTTTCAAAAATACTATTCTTTTAAATATGATTTAAAAAAATATGATTCTTTAAAATATGATTTTTTTTAATATGATTTTTTTAAATATGATTTTTTTAAATATAATTTTTTTAAATATGATTTTTTTTAATATGATTTTTTAAAATAATAATGTGAAGAAGAAATTGAAAAGAGTTTTCGTTGCCTTCCAACGATGCAAACGTCAACTCCATCCGATAGCAACTATCTGCAGTAATACGAGTACGCTATTTAGGCAATTAGCAAAGAGAAATGCAATCAATAATGCCACTAAAATAATATTATAATTCAGAGTTGGTTTTCACTCCACCCGAGGCATGTTTGTACACTAACGTTTCGGTCCAGAAAGCGTTCATTGGCACGAAAACACGACGAATTCGGTGGCATTTGAGAAAAGGGATGAGACATCTCACAAATCAAATTGACGAAAAATGAGGCCTTGTTTTTAAATTGGGAATTTTTTTTTCTCTTATTTCTATAAAAAAAAATTTCCGCATAGAAAAATGAAGACACTGATTTTTAATTTATAGATAATGACATAGGGAGCTTGCATTTACGCGTGAACCAATAAAAAGTGTTTTTTTTTTCTTCAATATTTGTAGCGTTTGTACGTGCATGGAGTGTTGTAATTACGTCGGTAATAGTAGAGTAATGATTATATTCGTCGGAGGAGTGTATTGACTACTAATTATAACGATGAATTTTACTCACCGAGCTTATCTTTTAAACCTATGCATTGCGATATGTGGGGGAACTGGAGTATTTTCCGCCATTTTTTACTCTTCCCCTTGTTGCTGTCACCACCTCCTGAAACACGATAAAAAGGTAATAGAGAATGGTGGCATCGTTGGCCATTCAGCTCTCGAATATCCCGAGAAGCACTTTGCTATTTTTCGATTCCCATTAGCGCGCGGAGGAAATATATATCGCACGATGTAATTGCATCCCATCCGCCGTGCGTGTACGCCCGCCAGTGGCAATGATTATAAACTGGTAAAAAGCGGTCGAACGTGTGCCAAAACCTCGTGCACGCAACTTACGAAAAAAAAAGGGATATTCGTATTACTAAAATTAACTGAATGTATTATTTAAATATTATTCAAGTATTATTTTTAAATAAAATCAACGAAACGTATTATCTAAATATTAATATAAGTATAATTAAGGGGCTTGGGATAGTGTCGAAGTTTTGAAAAATTGTTCGTCGCTTGAGGCAACTGAAATTGAGGAAAACACGTTCTTCTCGAAACTAACTTTCTCAAAACGGTGTACACGATGTCTCCATATCTAATGAACGGATTGCCTTGAAACTTAGTACACTTATTAAGTGCAATAGTAGTTTAGTCTTGACCGACGTTTTTCATCTTAACACTTTTGCTCATTGGTAATACGCAACAATGGTGTCATTCTTCCGAGAAAAGAAAACGAAAAAAGGTTCACAATTTTTATTTATTGATTGAAATACCATAACCGAAGAAAGTTGGGTCAAGTTTTGGCGAATATTATCTATTTTAAGGAAAAACTCGTTTCTTTTGTTTGAGATCAACCGGGTAGCCAAAATCAAGTACACCGTTGAACACCTCACGTTCGAAGGTCCTTCACGTTCACAACTTCTTCAATTATTAAGATTTTCAATGAAATTAGACACACAACTTTCGTAATCTGCATTCAAATAAACGTCCAAACGATTTTTCGATAATCTCACTTATTCCTTAAATGTTTTGTTTTGTTTCAACCAACCCCGATCTTCGGATGACGAAGTTTGCATCGTCAAACCGCAACGAAAATTCTATTTTATTTTTCATTTCATCATTTTTGTTCTTTTACAAAATCTCTCTTTCAAAGTAATATTCCAAATCTCTGCGAGACTTAAAAAATAATTGAGCCCTTTTCTCAACGAAGATTCGTCGAAAGGAATTCGAGCACTTGAAAAATAATAATTTTCATTGCATTCCAACGATGCAAAATTCAATCTCACAAAACCAACAAAAAAAATGAAAAACAACTCCAATCGTCCCAACCCCTTAACGAAACGCACTCAAAAAAATTTTTCCCGATCATTTCAAAACAAAACTAACATTCGTATTCTTCAAATACCAATCACCTATTCCTCTGGAACAAAACGAACGAAACGTCGTACGTGAATATTCTCAACGTATTATTGGAAAGCAAAATTAACCAAACGCAATTAAGAACAAACGTTTTTTTTTTTTTTGGTCGACGAGATTGGTCCGTAGGAGAGCGCTTGACCGTATTTCACGTCACGTCAACCGGGTGACTCAAAATGCATGAAAATTCTTTCGGGCTTTCCACTCTAACGTACGAGAACTGAGGAATGAAAAAAGGCGATGAAATAAAACCGCATCGGGTGTAATCGCTCATGTAGGAACGCACGAGCACACGTGTGATGACGTTTGCGATGTGAGAGAGAGATAGAGGTTGGAACAACGTCATCGGGCTGAATACTACTGTTACGGTATCGCAATAAACATTATAGTGACATATACAACGGAAAGCGCAGCGACCTCGTTATGGATAGACGCCGGTATGTTTGCCTATTTTAATATATATATATATATATATATATATATATATATGAGCGTTTATTTAACGAGCTACGTGCGAACGAACGCGACGGTGTCGGTTAGTTATGTAATTCCATCAAGCCGTCGTGTATAGAGCAACGAGAAAGCTCGCTCTCGATGGCATTCGATGCTCGCACTGTATACCCATTTATATCGAAGTGGTACAAAGAAACGTACTGTTTCAATTTTAATTAGATTTCGCTCGCTCATACCTGACTTACCGCAATTTAAAATAGGCTAAATATATTTATCAAGGGCGGATACTTTCCGGCGCGCTTGGGAAGCTCAGAAAAGTCACAACATTGGAGAGATTCTTGCGAGACGCTCGGTGGAAGATCGGAGGTCGAGAACCTCCGGCCCAAACGCGAGGAAAAAAAAAGCTTTCTCCTTGCCGCGCGCGTCTCTCGTACCGTGCAGCAGCAGCAGCACGAGACCGACCGTCGCGATAAAACACGCGCGACTGTACATCGCAGGCGTGAGCGAGGTCGTGGGTATCCGGGTGAATTGAATTTTATTCTCGAGGCGCCAGACTATAGATGAACGAGGGAAAAAAAAACCTCGAATCACCGACGAATACACGTCGAAGAATATTCCTCGCTGTGTTCCCCTCTCGCAGGCGCACTCTTTCTGAGATGTGGAAGATGCTTTTTTTATGTTGGTATTTGGCCAAATTTAGCGCATCCAGAGGCGATTTTAGTGTCTCCGGAATGTCTCGTTTCGCGTAAGTTACGAGCGAGGGAAAACGCGTTAAGCTTCCCGAAAGAACATTACGATACAAAAGCACGCCGACGTGAATTATTATTTGTTTGTTTGTAAATACGTACGCAGCTGTTTGTGCGTGTAATTTTAGTGACTCGTGCGACGCACAAACTTATAAAATGAGGTTTATAGTCGGAGATTCGTAAATGTAACGATGAGGCTATCGGAACTTTTCACATGGACGAAGCAGCCCCGGAGGATTTCGATCATTTCGGCGGGGTTGAAGTATCATCGTTGGAATGCAACTGACGTGTTTTTTAAAGGGGTTAGGCTACTGTGAAAACGACGAGCAACCGTTCGTCCCTTGAGGAGCCTCAAATCGAATTAATATTTTTTAATTAACCTTCGTACCCAACTTTCTTAAATGCAAATAAACGTCCAAACTATTTTTCAATCGTCTTGTTCCTTCAAAATTCATTTTTTTTTAACCCTAATTTCCGCGTCGTCACAGCAACCTAAAGCCTTGATTTCTTATTCTTATTATTATCCAAAAACATGTTTCGCAAACGTGTTGTGCCAAATGAGAATACTGGCAAAAAGATTCGCCGATTTTCGCAGCTTGAATCTGCCAAAAGAAGTTGCGGAATAAAAAAACTCATTTTTATTCGATTTCGACGATGCAAACTCCAACGACATTTCGATAGAGTGTCACGAAGGCTTTGAATAAAACGCGATAAGATCGAAGCAATAAATGCGATGAAGTTCAAACGGTCGCATCTGGAAAGTTGCGGACAAGTGAAAGGAAAACTGTCGAGAATGGAAGAAAAGCATCTCCGTGTTGACTAGACTTTTTAGTTTCAACGAGTCCTGGATCCTTCTGTGCCAGAGCTTGACACATTTCTCGCTGTAGTGCGTGTACGCAGAGAGACACTCTCGCACTCGTGCACATACTGAATTATAGATAAGAATGTTACACGGTAGATAAACAGAGAGAGAGAGCGAGAGAGAGAGAGAGAGAGAGAGAGAGAGAGTTCTCTGGAGCGTAAGTATGCTCCTTAAGGATGTTGAGTCCCAAATCGCAAATGATGATAAAATTCTGAAAATTTGGTATGTTTTTGTATGAAGTATTTCAGAGGTCGTGTAAAAATTTCACGACAATTAGGAAGCTCGTTATTGAACAATTAACATTCACAAATTAAATGTTGTTTTATGGAAACTGATGTAACTTTGCAATAAGTTTTTTTTTTCGACCTCTCAATTTTATAATATCTACAATATACTGAAAGCAACGGAAACAAAACGAAGTTTATTGATAAATTTTTTTTAATTTCTTTTAAAAATTGTTCTTAACAAAATGTTAATTTTTTAATAACGAGCTTCCTAATCGTCGTGAAATTTTAACACGACCTCTTAAATACTTCATACAAAAACATACCAAATTTTCCGAATTTTCTTATCATTTTTTATTTCAACCCTTAAGGAGGTTGAAGTAATGATGATGGAACTCTGAAAATTTGCTATGTTTTTACATGAAGTATTCAGGAGGTCGTGTTAAAATTTCATGACGATTAAGAAGCTATTTATTGAACAATTAGCATTAACATGTTTCATAGGGACTCAACATCCTTAAGAGTGCCGTGCAAGTTTTTCTACTGCATATGCATATTCTTAATTAAAGCTTTAAGTCACAGTAACAGGTATAAAATCATGTGCGAATGTAACCATTTTTTTTTTCGTATGAAAAAGTGATTCACTCATAAAGTTAATTGCACATCTATTTAGTATGAACATCAAGCTACTAGAATTTTTTTTTTTCGATGTACAAAATGGCCGACTACTAATATTTTCTTTTGTTATCTTTTTTTAGGCGTGACATTTAGCATCCACAATTTTTTACCTAGAACAAAGAACAAAAATTCTCGTCAATCTACATTAGAATAGAGTACGGAATAAAAAAATATTGTTTTATTCAAAAGTTGTAGGTATTTGAACTTAAGAAATGAATTTTCAGTGAAAAATTTCGATATAACTGTTCATAAACTGCTCATAAAATGAAAAGTTTTCGATTAATCAGAAATTCCGTACGTATACTTCTCTGCGAAATGCAATTAGGAACATAACTTTTAAATTTGAAGTAAATCGAGTGAAAATTGTTGAAGCTATTTGTCACGCCAATTGGAAAAAAGCTGTTTCGAGAAGTTGCGAGTAGTCGGTCATTTTGTACATGGAAAAAAAATGGTAAGAGCTTGATATTCATGCTAAATAGATGTGCAATTAATTTTAAGAGATTTTTTATTAAGATTAAATTAAGAGAATTTTAAGGGATCACTTTTTCGTACGAAAAAGAATTGTTAAATTCGCACATGGTTTTAAATTAGTTTACATAGACTATATAATAATAAGAATAATAGAACAAAAATTAAATAAACATTACTATACAGTAAGCAAATATTGTTGAAACTAGTTCATGATAATAAAGATAACATTAAAATTGAAAATTCGGATTGAATATTGAAAGTTTCATTATGCTGGAATCAGCTCATAGACTCGTTTGACAATAACCAGGTTGAGATACGTTCAAACATGAGACGATTTTTACAGGCTCTGATATGAGGGTCTATATGGCATTGAAGTTTCCATCGTTGGAACGCAACGAAATATTTTCATTTTCTTATTTCTATAATGATACCACATCTTTTTTGCAAATTTCAATTGCAGACCTCCCAAAAGGCATAAAAAAAAAGTTGAGGGATTTTGGTGGCTCAAATCTGCTAGAAGAAATGGGAGAAAGGAAAAAATAATAATTTTCGTTGCATTCCAACGGTGCAAACTCCAGTTCCATGGGGTCTATAGTAATCCAGAGGGAACGCGAGGTGATGCAGAAGGACCTAAGATGGTAGCTCGTCCTACAGTTGGGTACAGTGAAGTCACTGCTTTCACAGTGGCCGCCGAAGACTATGCGATGGTATTTGCGGAGGCGCACAAATCGAGAAAGAAAAAGAATTTTTATGACGTTAAAGTTTGCACCGATGGAACGCATATTTTTTTTTTCTTTCATTGCCGACACATTTTTCTTCCCCGATTCCGGTTATGAAAATCACTCCCACTCGTTTACATATATTTATTAGAGATTTGCGAACTCGTCCTGCAAAAAAAGTTCACGAAAATAAAATCGTTGCGTTCCAACCATGCAAACTTCAACGCGACGAATTTTTAGCGACGAGAGTGAGAACGAAGCCGACCCGAAGAGGGCCACGCAAGAACTTATTTGGTCAGCAAAGAATGCTGAAGACTACATGGAATTATATGTTGCCTTCGAGCAAGAGAAAATTATTTTCTCTTATTTCCCAAACTTCCGCAGGCAGTTTTGAGCTGCGTAAATAACGCAAAGGTTTTTTAGGATTCTTATTCATCGATAAGTGAGTTGGGATAGAAAATGCTCATGGATATTTTTTTATTTTGCCCTACTATAGTAAATTATGTATTTAGAAGTATGAAAGCGGAATTTTTTAAGTATTTTTTTAAGCGGAGTATGAATGTGTAGAAGTATGAAAGCGGAATTTTTTCGTAATAATTACACGTCTGTTGTTTGAAAATGATACAAACGAACGGAGACGGCTTTCTGCGTCACATTCAATTGATTCGCGAGTTCTTGTTGACTCTGACTATTATCTTCATCCAATAAGGCTTGCAATTCGTTGTCTGCGTTTTCAACAACTAATCTGCCGAGGGAGTCGATTTTTTTTTCATTTTTCACTATACCGTAAATGCTCAAATTCGAACCTCCGAATAAATGTACTTTTTGGAAAGGAGGTCGATACTTTTCCTTTTCTCGTATCTATAAACCTTCCTCTTTAAAAACCTCAAGGGACTTTTTTCATATTTTGGAAAAAAATGATCTTTTTCGTGCGAGTACTTATTTTTTAACGAACCTCCCACTCTGAAGGAAACTTATTCTTTGTTTTTTTTTTTAATCAATTTTGGGCCATAAAATAAGGATCGTTGACTACAAAAAACGTTTCTCCAAAAGAAAATGCGCATTTACCGAAATGCAACGATCTGAAAACCGTCTGGGGTCGGATCGACCCCATATGCAGTCAGAGGTTCCTGGCGGAAGTGTGCAGTCGAAGGGTTAATACTTTTTAGTTCAATTTCTTGGCCGATTTAGCCTGTGAAAATCACTCAAACGTTTTTACCTACCTTTATTATAGATTTGCGGGCTTAACAAAAGATAAACACTGCCGGCCAAAAGTATGGATACACCTAGAAAAATTTCGCGCCGCACTAAAAGTTTGATATCTCTGTGAAAAAAAAAGATATCCGGATTTCCAAGGCAGCATTTTAAAAGGGACAAATGAAGCTTCACTTGGCGTTCGGGAAAAACAATGTTGATTTTTTTAGACCCGGGGCGTCATTTTGAAAATGGCCGTTGTTTGGCTTTTTTTCGGCTGTTTAAAATCGGCTGCACGTCTTCAGGACATTTTTTTGGCATTTTTTTTCCTCAATGAACCTTAAAAGATAGATCAATAGCTATAGTTTCCTTTTTTAGAATGTTTCGTACGATTTTTTTTCACCGAGTTATCGATTTTTTTCTCAAAAAGGCAATTTTGAAAAGATGCTGCTGAAATGAGAAACTCTGGGGTTTAGAGAAAATTGCCAAAAGGAAAAAAAGTTGCGTTACATTGTATTGAATCGAGCAGAATTTTTTCAAATTTTTTTTTCACGAAGATTACGAAGATTACTACCGTGTCGTCGACAAACGAATTTTCCAGTTTTTATTCGTTCACGTGCAATAAATTCATCATTTACCACAACATTTGGCACACCATAATCGATAATACGAATAATCAAAATGAGTAAACATCGATCAGAGCAGCTGTGGGTAAAATAAATTTAGACGCTTTTTTGACCCCGTAGAAGTGATCGTACCACCTTAACGTCATCCCTTCGATCCTTCCACCACCGTGCAATCTACAGATATTTTCGCGTTGACGAAGTACCGCGATGAAACGAACGAGTGAAAGAAAAATCTCTACGTGCTTTTTTTTTAATCCTCAACGACCGCGTTCTTTTCTTCCTCCTTCTCTTTTCCTCCACCCTTGCAATTTCGTAAAGCGGCCTTACTCGTCGCGCACGTAGTGTCGCGTTCGCGAGGCAAGGAGGGCGAAAGAAAAGAAATGATGAATGGGTCCGGCGCGTGAGAATTGTTTGCGCAAAAATTATTACGAATAGTACGCGAATATACGAGGCGCCGAGCGTATCGTTCAACATCTGGGCAAATTAGAGATTCTTCGCTCTAGACTGGCTCGAATGACGATATCGGAGGTGCGTAACATATGCGATTAAACGTAATGTCAACGTATGACGTTTCGAGTTTACTCGGAGGGGGGGTCGAAAAAAATGGCAAAAATGTATGGGGCTTTTCGGGGAAATGGGGAAATTCGCAACACAATTTAAACATTATAAAGTAAAAAAAAAAAAGACATTAAAAGCAAATACAGAACCTGTTCTTCGTTATAAACAAAAGTTTGTACGCCGGTGAAAATAAACAAAAAATAAATATAAATACTTATCTATAATGATAATGATGTGGTTGTGTATCGACAGATCGAATACAAATGTATTTTTGTAGCTTTACTTTTAATTTACTTCAATTTACAAATGTAGCTTTACAGTAAATTAGTTTTCAGTTTTTTAAATCCTCAATGTTTGGCACTGACGTAACTTTCTTTTGTGTATAATGAGGAATAATATAAATATTAAAGATATCCAAAAATATTTATTTTTATACCGTTCAGTTTTTTTTGTCAAGTCGGTTTCATTCTTCGTATCTCTTTCAAAAAGTAAATTGTGAGAAAATTCCAGAAAATTTCCAAAATTCCCTGACTTTTACCTGATTATTCCGGGAGGAACGAAATTCCCTGAGCTCTCCAGGTTTTCCCTATGCGTAACAACCCTGAACATCGCATGCACGCGATAAATTTCATCTCTATTGATCGATTTGATCGAAATTGGGGTTCAAAATTTCGAAGTGGTCGAAGCGTGTGTCGCATTTCCTTAATAATAATAACAATGACAACGGTGCTGTCTAAAATGGTTTGCTCGATACACGGAGATAATATATATGTATATATATATATATATATACGAACCTTCTCTGGCTTTGAGGTACACAGTGTTGGCCACGATATTCTCCAACTCCATCAATTCCAGCTTGATAGAGTTTGAGAGGCCTGATCAGTGAGAACGCGCGCTGCTTGAGGCGACGCGTTTCAGATTCGGCCAGTTCAACGATAATATTTGTTCTACGAAGCCCAGCGTAGTTACGTTTATGCTTTCGTTCCTCGCACGAACGTGAAATATTATTTAGCACTTGTCCGGGCTTGAGCACCCAGTCGGCTCCTGGAAGGCCCGCTCCCATCTGCGGCCCCGTCGCACCGTGTGTCCGTTGGTTCTTTGTTTTTGTTTTCGCGCTTCTTCTCGCTCGATTCCCTCGCTTTGTCCCGCACTCTCGTTTTTCTCGTAGTTCGCTCGGCGATGCCAAAATAGGCGTGTACACTTGCGTCGACGAGGGATTTATAAACACACGACGAGACGAGAGTATCGTCGCCGTCCGCCAGAGGGAACACGCGCGGAGTGCACGAAGCTTCGCACACACGAGGCGACGACGGGAAGTCCTGGCGGGAGACCGGAAGACGCGGCTGGGGAGAGACGCAATCTCGCGCACTAGGACGATAACCGCAGGTCCTACTAATACCTCGCGAACGTTTTTTTTCTTCTTCAACCCCCCCGCCCCTCCCTTTCGAACACTGCCCGTCGAATTATTTTTGTCTTGTTCAATGCAACGTTGTTCAACGCGCTCTTTCGACTCTCACCGATCTCCCATCGTTTCTATCTCGGCTGGCCTTTTCCCTGTCAAGGCTGTTGCTTCCCCGAGCATCCTGGACAGGGACGGACGAAAAGAGAGACGGACATTTTAAAGATCAGCTTTGTAATGACACGGTATTACGGTACATACTATACGGCGAGGAAAAATACGTGTGTGAGTCTGCTCGTGTCGGTGTGTAAATCCAGCCGTGTCGAGTACTCGCGGAATCTTAAGGGGCCTCCCTTCGTAACGTAAACGTCCATATATTACGTAACGCAAAATTTCCACATTTTTTTTTATATATTAATTTTATATTTGATTTAATTTAATATTTGATAGCCACAGTTACTGCCAAACGTATAGTACTGCTTATTGATATTTTAGTAGCTTCATGAATTATGCACATACGTTAACCGCGAGCACCAATGCAACAAAGACACGTTTATTCTTTAAGGGGTTACCCCCAACCCAAACAAAATTATAAAGATTTTCATCGGATGACTACGTGTAAATTATTCTTCCGGACAGTTTGTTTAACAATTTAAGGGGTTTAGTATAAGTATCTGAGTATAAGTATAAGTATCTGAGTATCTGAGTATAAGTATAAGTATCTGAGAATATGTCCTGAAAATTTCAAGTCGATCCGAACAAAATTGACTGAGATATGAGCGTTGAAAGAGAATAATCCGTGAATTGAAGAACTGAAATTGAAACTTTAAACGCGTTTTTCTCAAAATGGCATTTCTGAAGTCGGTGACCAAGATTACTCGAACACTAATGAACCGATCTTCTTGAAATTTTGCAGGCTTATTTAATACATAAAAATGTAGTCTTTAATCGTTCGATTTTTTTTTTTCGAAAAAAATGGCCGTTTTATAGCCAAAAAACGGCCGTTTTTTTTCGTTAAAATCGAACCATTAACTTTGACTGTCCGCCATTTTGTGAAAAATGAATATTTGTTAAAATCCTTCGATTAAAGACTAGTTTATACTTATATTTGACTAAATCCATCCGTATATTTTTTTCGGATGATCCACTTCGCCGCAATGTTGGTCACCGCAAACCGTGTGTATAAAAACATTATTTCATTGACGGCCATTTGCCACTAAACAATGTAATATTTTTCAATAAAAAAATTACTGAAAGTTCTTCAAGATGTGTTCTTTAAGATGGTATATTGATCGATTAAAAAAGTTTTGTAATTTTCTTTAAAAAAAATCATGAAAAAGGCCTTTTTTGCGCTACAAGTGGGGGTAACGCCTTAATGCTATATCAAATAGTAGGTTTTCATGAAATGGATATGCCCTGATACGATAAAAAATTGACTTCCCCAAGATTTTAATAGCGAAGCGAAATATATATATACATTGATTAAAATCGTTGTCTGTGATTTGCGACCTGCTATATGCGTGTTTGGTGTGTTATTTAAATATTTGTGTTTAATATAGTATTTGTACGCCAATTTTGACATAGCACTGAATTAACCATATTTATATTATCAAGCCTTTTACTATAGTGAATAACCATTTCGGGAATAATGGACAGTAAAACGCGCCACCCAAATCGCATGTTTAGTTACACCATTCGCTTATAATCCTGTTAAGCATATTATGATTGCGGTGTCAATAAACTATAAGGAATTTTACTATCCCTCCCTTTACCATGGGCGTTTGTTGTAAATACCATGGACTTCTCAGTGTATTATTGTTTTTTTATTTTTCATTATTTTGTTTGTCATTTTTTTTTTTTTACTATCATTACTCTCGTAATTTGTCTTATTACCGTGCACGCTGCGTCATCGCCGAACAAGGAACGCAAAAAGACCCATTGCAGGAATAAAGAAGACGATTTCGTCCGCCCAATTGAAGGCAGTAGTCGAATGCAAGATCGATACACGGAATGGCTCTAGAGAGTTGACGATACGACGACGCATACGATACCGAAGGTACGAGCGCTCCCGTCGCGATCCTTACCAAGGACCGAAGAGCGAAACGTCTCGAGTTTTCGTCTCCTATATGTACATACGTACGTTCCACATGGTTATAGGCGGGATTTAACGACACCTCTCCGTTACTGGGAATGGCGATCGGGCACAAGAGCGCACGTACGAAGCTTCGATGCGCAAAAAATTCCTCGTTCACTAATGACGCTTAACGCGGAATGCGGCTCGGTAAGTAACGAAGAGTGTATCTGACTAAACTCGCGTCTAACGCTGACTCATTCGTCGAATTATCGTGGGAAGGTCAGGGGGGAGGCAGAGACCATCGAAACTTGTAGAAATCCATCCAGGTTTGCTGCCTTTCGACAAGTAGCGAAATAAAGTCTTTTTTTCGGTAAATCGACGCGGATGATTTTTTTCTCTCTGTTGGATGGTGAGACGAAACGAGTGAAGCGGAAAGCGTGTTTTATTATTTTGAGGAATTATTCTTTGATTATTCTCGGATGTCATAGAAATACGATGAATCATTTTGACCGTCACATTATTTTATTCGATTATTTATTTTATTTTATTATTTGTTTTATTTCATTAGTAATAGCAGGATTAACATTTATTTATTCCTTGTATACCTTTTCCAAAGGTGTTTACATAAAGGCCTCTCCCTTCTCATTTACATCATTTATTTGATATTGGTTTTCTCATTTCCGTCCTAGTTGCTAGTTTCTTAAATTATCTGATGTAATCGCATAGTTTCTTTGCCAGTTGCATCGTGGTTTTTTAAATTTATTTTATTATTATTATTTTGATATATTTTGTTAAATATATCAAAATATATTTTTATATATATTTTAAATATATATTTTGTTAAATATATCAAAGTAGGGCTAGTTATCAAAATAATATCGCTGAGGCTAGCCGTCCGGTTATCGGACGAATAAGCGTATGTCATTCGTCCGGACAGCGGCTAATTTGACGCGGTTCACGCTGTACAACGCCCCAAACACACAAACCCAAACAAATCAACCCAAACCCAAAATAACAAACGCAAGCAAACCCAAACAAAACCAACCAACCCAAACAACACACGCCCAAACAAACAAACCCAAAAAACCAAACAAACCCAAACACAACTAAACCAACCCAAACACAAACACAACCAACCAACCCAAACAAAATTATAAAGATTTTCTTCGGATGACTACGTGTAAATTATTCTTCCGGACAGTTTGTTTAACAATTTAAGGGGTTACCCCCACTTGCGATTTTGAAAAAATCGATTTTTTTTTATTGCACTTTTTTGAAGTATAAGTATCTGAGAATATGTCCTGAAAATTTCAAGTCGATCCGAACAAAATTCGCTGAGATATGAGCGTTGAAAGAGAAGAACCCGTGAATCGAAGAACTGAAATAGAAACTTTAAACGCGTTTTTCTCAAAATGGCATTTCTGAAGTCGGTGACCAAGATTACTCGAACACTAATGAACCGATCTTCTTGAAATTTTGCAGGCTTATTTAATACATAAAAATGTAGTCTTTAATCGTTCGATTTTTTTTTTCGAAAAAAAATGGCCGTCTTATAGCCAAAAAACGGCCGTTTTTTTCGTTAAAATCGAACCATTAACTTTGACTGTCCGCCAGTTTGTGAAAAATGAATATTTTTTAAAATCCTTCGATGAAAGACTAGTTTATACTTATATTTGACCAAATCCATCCGCATTTTTTTTTCCAGATGATCCACTTCGCCGCAATGTTGGTCACCGCAAACCGTGTATATAAAAACATTATTTCATTGACGGCCATTTGCCACTAAACAATGTAATATTTTTCAATAAAAAAATTACTGAAAGTTCTTCAAGATGTGTTCTTTAAGATGGTATATTGATCGATTAAAAAAGTTTCGTAGTTTTCTTTTAAAAAATTTATGAAAAAGGCCTTTTTTTGCGCTACAAGTGGGGGCCTTAACACATTCTGTCCGGACAATTATATATGTGTACGCCCACTGGAAATGCGGCGCGAACTGAGCCGCTATCCTGACGAATAACATACGCTTATTCGTCCGATAACCGGACGGGGAGACACTCCGAAATAATATTGATTGTTGTTATCTCTGTTAGTATATTTCGCACCTGTTGGAGCGGAGGGAAATCGGAGTGGAAACCAAACTTTTGACTATGTAAAAAAATAGTTATTCCATTATTGATAAATATGATTCAAAAGCAAAGAGATTACTTTTATATCGATAACTAATATATCGATACTAATATATCAATATTGGTGTTTTTATCATGATAACACCATGAAAATAACTATTATAGAATTATTGAATCTCACTGGCAATATTATCATCATCATCATCAGCATCATCATCATCATTATTATTATTAGTATTAACAAAAAATCAAAACGTATTATTTGAACAATCTGAGTCTTCGCATAATAGTGTAAAAATACTATTTTTTCTTCTACCCCGAGGCAATGAAGGAAACAATCCTAACATTTTCATCATTGGAACGCAACGAAAATTCTTTTTTATATCATTTATATTATATTATTATTATTATTAATATAATTAATCTATCTATATAATTTATTTATCTATTTATATAATTTATAATTTATATAATTTATTTATATCTATTTATCTATTTATATATCTATTTATATAATTCATCTTTTTTGCATGTTTAAATTCTAGATCTCCAAATAAGCCACATAAATAATGATTGAGGTATTTCGTGCCGAATGTGTGGCCAAAAAAATCGTACAATCGCCAAATAATAATTTTCATCGTATTCCGACGACGCAAAAACTTCAATCTCACGGGAAGGGAACAGAATGGTTTTTCAAATTCCTATCACGTACATTTTCACGGTCAAGTTTCTAGTTTTTTTTTTTTTCTTCGCAATGACGCAAACGCAGACCGCTCTCTTTCTAAAACGGTGGAGGAAAGTGGCGAGAGCGAGAACGTTGTAGAACGACAACGAAGAGTGGAATAAGAATGGAACGAGATAAGCGATAACAGTAACAAAGTCCAAGTATGCGGAATGGGACGGTGAGGTGAGAGAAAGTACGTGAGAACACTTTTGCAGAACGAAATGAGAGTGGGCGGGGGAGGGGAGGGAGAGAAAATATGTGAATGAGCGAGTGAACGACCGGAGGCATCGGAGTAGGACGCGAGGGGAAATCTTGCGAAGGTTGCGTGTGTATACAATGTCGAAAATAAGCGAATGGCAGAAACAAGCTGAAACAACGGTATTTCCGTATAGGTCTCCAAGGACCGATGAAAAAGAATGGATTTAATCATTATTACGGTAAAATTAATCACAAAGAAAACTACAAGCCGCTTTACACATTGCTAAATTTAGTACACTAAATTTAGACACATCACTTAAGGGGGGAAATCACAGTAAAATTTTCAATTTTGCGAAAAAAAAAAAATTTCGCTTAAAAGGTGCTTTAGGGTCTTAAAAATAATATACCAAATGATGGAATACGGCAAAAGTGTCCGAGTGCCCAAATTTCTTGCGTTGAATACAACGCTTTTTCACGACGCTTCACTTTCGTGCATACATATATAACATAAATAGTGATAAAAAACAGTGATATTTGTAAAACATTGTCATTATGAGTGACACATCGTCGAGTCGTGTTAGAAAAGGGACGAAAAAGGATACTGCGTACGAAAATCGACTGTACGGTGCAGGCATTGCAGATTAGAGGTATATGAAATTTTCATATGGTTTCTCAGTACTTAAAACTTTAAACGCGTTTTTCTCGAAACCACTTTTTTTGAGCTCGCCGAAGACATAACTCGAGCAAATTTTTACCGATCGATTTGAAATTTTGACAGTAGCTTCGAAACATCTTTCTCCACGGAGCTACGTAGGATTTTTTATTTTATATGGCTTAGTTTTTTTTTATCGACGATTTTATGGCGTTTTTTTTGTTAAAAATTTAACTTTATTTTCAAACATGCACCATTTTGCGAAAAATCAATATATCGAAAAAATCCTACGTAGCTCGCTAGCTGTTGTTATATGGAAACTAAAAATTTTTGGTTTTTTCTTCCAGGTCAAAAATTAAGGAGTCTACGTCTTCGGCCATCGACACGCTTTCAAAAATAGGCGCCTTGGGGCACATGCTGCGCAGCCGCCACTTTTAAATATTTTTTATTGCAAAAATTACATTTTGTACTTTTTTAGTATTGCTATAAAACCTACTTTACAGATTTTCGATTGATACTTTTATTCAGCCAAAATTATCTCCCGAAAATATGCCTATTTTTTTGTGTGCTACTGTGATTTCCCCCCTTAAGTGTCCGGCTCCGATTTTGTCGAAACTCATACATGTTATGAAGCAGTGAAATTTATCAAACACGTATTTTGTCCTTTGTCCTTCATTCTCCTATTTTTCTTTTTAGATGTTTGTTCATTCTTTCTAGTTTTCTAGTTCTAGTTTTCTAGTGTTCTAGTTTTAACTTCTTCTTTTTTTATTATCATTTAGTTTGTTTTTTTTTTTTTTTTTCGTCGATCGAGATCGCGGGCCTCCACTAAAGATGGTAAAAATCATTCGAGTGATTTTTGCACCTCAAGCCAACCGGGGTAAATGTGGGCTATTAAAGGAAAGTTATCTTTCGTTGCATTCCAACAATGCAAAGTTCAACATCGCGAAATTACGACATCGGAAAGAATACGAAGATAGAGTAAAATAAAGAGAGGGAAAAAAAGTAATGCACGGAGAGATACAGAGAAATGCAGCAGGCAAATATTTAAACGGATAAAAGAAGATAAGGGAAAATATACATTGAGGCAAGCGCGCACATGCGAAAAATTGTGATAGCATTTTTCAAGATCGCAACATGAAATTCTAGCGATAAAGGCGATTATCGGGATAAATAAACGGAGTCGGTGGATAACAAATTCTCGTTACGTTCATTTTTATCTTCCTCTCTCCCCCCTCTCTCTCATTTTCGGCTGTGCCTTTTCCCTTATTCGTGGGATTGGCAAAACACTCACTACAAATTAATCCATGCATTGCGAACCATTTTGGGTCTCAAGTTTGCATCGTTAGATTTCAACGAATTTTCATTTTTATATTTTACTTTTTTCGTGTATATGCTGTCTATAGAAAATCGAGGAGGCCCTACAAAACGTTCAATAAAATGGGGGCCACCCTTATTGAGGGGTAAAAGTAAAATTCGGGCCTGGCGATCCAATCGAGTTCCCAACACCCTTGTCGATGCAAAATCATCCGCTGATTACGAATTTTCCAGGTAGAAATCGATCCAAAGCCAGACCAAATCTCTCGATCCGGAAAAATGTCCGGAATAATTTTTACAAATAAATAAGGACAGAAAATACTCGGTAAAAAGTTCAATTTTCAGAAAAAACATTTGCTATTTCTAATCATTTTCAACACGGGCAATATAAAAGAAAAAAAAGGGGCTGACTAAATTCGCTGTTGGGGGATGCTAGCGAATTATTTATTTCAAAAAAATGCACACGAGGTTATGTTAAGAATTATTTATTCCATCGAACTAAAAATTGCTTAATAGGCAAACATTTTAGTTTTTTATCACAATATTTCGTTCGCTACATGTGAATGAATAATTTCGTTGATCCAAGGGATTTTTTTTAACCTCCGTGTACGTAAGAGTGCAAGAGTGAACAAAAAACACTCCGGTATTTTAATTGCCGATGTAGATAAACGTAATCCCAATAAAAGTTCACGCCCGCATTTTCGATGAGTTTCGTCGGGCAGTCTTCGACAACGAAAATAAATATCTGGGTCATTCACCTCGGTCGATCGTTAAAAAACGCGAACAGGAAAAAGCTCAAACGTTAAATCATTTTGTTCCTTCTTTTAAATCGACGTGCTTGCCATGATAAATTCGACAAATTAATCAATTCAATAAATAATTCACTCGATGCCGATAAATAATCGAAAAGAGTCAATAAAACGCTACAATTTTTCAAAATTATAACGTACCATAGAAATATAATCGACGATCGGTCGAAACAAACATGACGTGAGTCAGCGAACGCGGCGATCCGCAGTCTTCTTTCTTTTCAAGTAGCATTGGAGCGTTTTTTTTATTAAAGAAAAAAAGGAAAAAATCGTTCGTCCGCTCGAAGGGACCGTAGCTTGGTAATAAAATTCGAAAAGCTCATTCGTGTTTTTTCTAGCCTCCCGCAAAAGTATCTTGAAAAATGATTGAAAATGTTTTTGTAGGCAAAACATGGCAAAAGAAATTAAGGGGTCTTTTCACTTTAGACGCTAAAAAAGCTAAATTCATTATTTTTTTTTTGATAGGTTTATATTATAGATATTGATACAAAAGTTGTTACACTTAATAAACACATGCTCGAAATACATTAAAATTTTTTTTCAATGTATGTATGTAACCAAACAACATTTTTTCGACGGCTTGTTGATAAAATCATCGAAACTACCGACCCGATCCTTACGAAATTTTAACCACATATTCTTTACAACTATAGCTATAGCGCATATCAAGGATTAAACTTTTTTTTTGCCAAAACCGGTGAAAAAACCCGGTTTTTTTGTTTTTTCGAAATATGTCCGCCATTTCGTTATTTTTGCATATATCAAAAATCGTACGATATACGCTATAGCCATTAACATACTGAATCTAAAACCCTTTGATTTTTTCGTTTCGGATGATCCATCTCCGCGATTTCATCGACAGCGCAGACCTACAATTTTTTAGAACATTTTTTCAACTACCATTTTCGGCTATAAATAGTGACTAATAATTTTAAATAATTTTAAATAATTAATTATAATCAATTACATTAATAAATAATTAATTATAATAATAAATAATTTTAAATAATTAATTATAATTAATTAGATTATTTAATAAATAATTAATTATAACAAATAATTTTTAATAATAATAAATAGTGATAAATAATTATTTTTTTATGTATTTCGAAAGTATATGTATTAAGTGTAACAGCTTTCATTATATCAATATCTATAATATAAACGTATCAAAAAATGAATAAAAATATTCTTTTTTATCGTCTTAAGTGAGAAGACCCCTTAAGGTTAATCAAAAATATTTCTTCTCGTTACGTTTGATCGGTACAGTCAGCGATTTTTTTTTTATTTCACTACACCCTGGAAAGCCGAAGAGGTGAGCTTTTAGTCGACGAGTCTTCGCGTAAAAAAATCAGTATTCTTAAACATTCACGAGTGAAACACTCTAGCCTCCTTAAGGGGTTACCCCCACTTGGGATTTCGAAAAAATCGATTTTTTATTGCATTTTTTTGAAGTATAAGTATCTGAGAATATGTCCTGAAAATTTCAAGTCGATCCCAACAAAATTGACTGAGATATGAGCGTTGAAAGAGAAGAATCCGTGAATTGAAGAACTGAAAATGAAACTTTAAACGCATTTTTCTCAAAATGGCATTTCTGAAGTCGGTGACCAAGATTACTCGAACACTAATGAACCGATCTTCTTGAAATTTTGCAGGCTTATTTAATACATAAAAATGTAGTCTTTAATCGTTCGATTTTTTTTTTCGAAAAAAAAAAATGGCCGTTTTATAGCCAAAAAACGGCCGTTTTTTTCGTTAAAATCGAACCATTAACTTTGACTGTCCGCCATTTTGTGAAAAATGAATATTTTTTAAAATCCTTCGATCAAAGACTAGTTTATACTTATATTTGACTAAATCCATCCGCATTTTTTTTTCAGATGATCCACTTCGCCGCAATGTTGGTCACCGCAAACCGTGTATATAAAAACATTATTTCATTGACGGCCATTTGCCACTAAACAATGTAATATTTTTCAATAAAAAAATTACTGATAGTTCTTCAAGATGTGTTCTTTAAGATGGTATATTGATCGATTAAAAAAGTTTTGTAGTTTTCTTTTAAAAAATTCATGAAAAAGGCCTTTTTTTGCGCTACAAGTGGGGGTAACGCGTTAGTTCGTGACGGAAAGTGCCTAACGCGTCCTACAAGAAGTTAAGAGTGTCAGGCACGTCAAAGCGAGAGGCTCCGGCGTTCTTGAATCGCGAAACGCTCGCATAAATGCGGAACTACGTACGCACATTGGGGAATATGCACACAGAGACGGTCGCGTATCTATCACGATACACGCGGTGACCACGAGGCACTCAAAACTTGCGCGTATGCCACACACGTGTGACCGTTGTCTCTTGACGTAGGCGAAAAGCGATTCTGCTCCGAAACGTTCAGAGGCCTCGAAACCATCAACGCGCCCGCAATTATTTGAGTATGTGCATACGAGCAGAACAGGCCACACATTTATTTACCTCGAAATAGCATCTTTTCAATTATTATTTTTAGTTTTTTACATTAATTTTATTCTTCGGCAAATTTACTTTATTTAGTAAATTCGATGTATTTGAAGTTTCTTTTATTTTTTCTGAAATTCGAATTATATTTTCTCCAATTTAATCAAGTTAAGGAATCTTATTAATTTTTTAAATTAATTTTATTCTTTCTCAAATTTAATTTAGTTAAGAAATTTTGTTAATTCGTTAGATTAATTTTTTTTTTATTAGTTTTTTTCTTAAGGCACACGCTGTTCGCGTTTTTTACCTATTGTATTCTTTAGATTAGTTTCATTCTTTCTTAAACTGAATTAATTGTAGATTTTTTCGTATATATTCGGAAGTGGGGCTCCTGCTAAAATCAGGCTAATTTTCTTTAAGCCTTCAAACAAACCCAAACAACCCCAAACACACCCAAACAAAAAGTAGCCTGATTCTAACAGGAGCCCCACTTCCGAATATCTACCCAATTTTTATTTATCTTTTCAATCAATTTTAGTCTATGTTAAATTCAATTTATCCAAAAACTTTTATTTATTATTTAAATGGTTTTTATTCAAGAAAGAATAAAATAGATAGATAGATTTTATTCCACACATGTTCAGCTTTCGCTTTTTACATTCACCCATCTCTCGCCTTATGTTCTAGTCCTTATATCTAAACGCCACACACGCCCCATCCTTATCATTAACAATAAAAAAGAAGAAAGCCAATATATCCGCCACGCTCTTTACTATTTTACCCTATTTTCAGTACCCCTCGCACGCCCCCGTACTACTAAAAGAATAAAATAAATATAAAGTATAAATGATATTACTCATTGTTCCGTAGTATACGCGATAAATTATTTTTTAAATTGAATTAGTCCAAGAATTTTCCGTTCATTTTTAAAGTTAATTTAATGCGAGAAAAAATTAACTACTTAAAAAAATGTATAAAAAGCCTCAAATAAATTTAATTTGAGAAAGAATAAAATTATTTTCAAAATCGAATAAAATTACTCTTTGGCCAGTAATATGCGCGATGATTTTTTATCCATATTTGAGGAACCTCTCAACATTTCCATCTTCTCTAGCCCGCAGAAGTCAGAATGCAGTTTAGTTCAAATGAAAGTAAATTAGTAAATACGCGGTTAAGCGGTCACCAATCCAAGTACTGGCCCAGGCCAACGCTGCCTAAGGTGCCGCGAGGCAAATATCTGGCTTATTCGTGGTGAGACAATTTTTCACATCGTGTTCGAAAAAGAAACAAAAACATTCATTTATACGGATTGGTCAGCAAAGGGTAAAAATCCGCGTATGTCTGAGTGATTGATAGTACAGTTGGGAATAAACAAACAATCGAGTAAGCAAGTCGAATTTTTTAGGAACGATCTGTCGACCAGAGTAAGATTAATGGAACACACATTAGCATAAAGAATATGAATACTCAGTAATTTCATTCATAGAAGGAATGAAAACAAATTGGATTGTATCCAAGCCATGCAACCTCCAAGCGTAATTGCTTTTTTATCCCTTTTCCGGTTACCGGCCTTCAGGGAAGTGCCATCTTGCTGCATTAAGCGCTTTTCCGACTCAACTATCATTTTTACAGTTTCGTGACGCCCTCAATTTTACGATCGATAAATCCAACTGTCATTACACGCAAGATAGTATTTTTTTTTTTTATGGCGACGTCGTAATTCGTGGTCAGTTGAGCTCGTTACGTCCATCGTTCCTATGATTATTGAAGGCCCTTCTCGTTCTTGGCCCAGTTCATCTTCATATCTAATTTAGGGAGGTTGGAACGTTAGCCACAATCCAAGGTTTTAAGCTTTTAAGGACGGGGAAATTTCCATTTAAATCGATTTTTTTACATGAAAGATATCAATGAAATCGATGAATTTCTCAATTGGAGTCCCAAGCCTAACTGCTGGTCGACATATCGACCAGCCCCGTCCGGACCGAAAAGTCCAATTCTAAAAACGTATATAAAAAAAAAACGTTTGACAGCGTATTCCTATGTAATTCGGTGCGCTGAATACGGGAAAAATAATGAAAAAAATCCTGGTGGCATCCTTGACCTTGAAAATTGCCATTTCAAGGTCAATTTTTTTCTCTGCTAGTTTGGCCTCAAAATTTATATTTTTAACCACCCCTCGAAAAAGGCATCTCTAGGGGTATTATAGGAGTTTCACGCACAAGGAGTTCACCGATTTGAATGAAACAAAAACGAAAATTCTTCTCTTCCGAAGCAATGGAAAATCTACTATAGTGACATTGCAAAAAAATTAAGAGGTGAACGACCCTAGAGATGCCTTTTTTCGAGGGGTTTCACCCTTTAAAACCGTTTTTCCGCCGATGAAAAAAAAAATACGTATCGCTTACTTTTCGGTGCTTTATAACATATCAAAATTTCAACAAAATCGAAGGGTGTCGCCTGAGGGATGTTCCTTGTGAGTAAAAAAAATAAGCATATATATTGTAAATGTCATCCTGAAGAATATTTCAAGGACGCCAGTTATTATTCGTATTCAGCGCATCAACAAAGGAATGCCAACTTTTAGGTCGAAAAAAATGACCTTGAAATAGCAATTTTCAAGGTCGAAAAAAAAAAATCCAGACTTTTTCACAATATTTCAGCCACATTCGATATATGAAATTTTCCGTGCAACATAAAACATTCCGTGAAACATTAAATATTATGTGCCCCCCTGGCTGGTCGATATATCGACCACTCCCGTCCTTAAAAGGTTAAATAATATAAATATTTATTTAAATAATTACTTAAATAATTATATTATATATACATATATATTGGATTGGTTAAATAATATATATATTTATTTGAATAATTATATAATATATTTTTTTTTAATTATAATATTGTACTAAAATAATTATATATATATATATATATATATATATATATATATATATTGGATTGGAAAAAGTGCTGGCACAAGTGTATTATATCTGAGGGGAACTACTTTGAAGGGGACAAAATAGATATTGATGAACAAATAAATATTAATCGAGAAGAATAAAAGTCACCTTATTTTTTTAACAAACCTCGTATGGTATTATCTAGACTATACTGACAAGTAACATCACTTTGGTGTCCTCCTACGATTTTGTTAAAACGTTTTTTATGTGGAAGAGTATCAAACACTAGGACACGTATTTTTTTTTATCGGCGGAAAAACGTTTTTTAAAATGACTTTTAAAATAATATTATAAAAAATACTTTTCAAAGTTGGCAGTAACAAAAGTTTTTATCTGCGCAATAAAAATATTAAAATGCATAATTTTGCTCTTTGCTGGTATATTTTTATGAAGCTTTAGCATCTACAGAATAAATCGATACCTCGTATGCACAATTTTGAGGTTCATTGCAAAGAAAAAAATGCCTGAACCGTCATTTGACTCAACTGGACCACTTCAACCTGCTTAGACAGGGTTGTCACGCATTATTGTTTTTCAGACTAGCCAGATTAGGGTCTCAAATAAAGAACACTTTCTTTTCATCAAACATATAATTTTTTAGTTAGAGTAGTCTTTGCAAACGTTACAAACAATACGGGAAAATTGTATACACAAAAATAGCAATGGCTGATTTTTGTGAAAAAAAAACAATATTTTTAACCGACTTGAACAAACAAAGGAAATTCTCAACTCGATCCTTCTATTGAAGAATTATGTTGAACTGGATAACATAATTTTTTTAAGACCAAATATATGGAAATTCGATAAAATTTATATTTATTTTTTAACTGAAATTCGAAACATAATTAAAACATTATAAAGTTAAAAAAAAGACATTAAAAGCAAATACAGAACCTGTTCTTCATTATGAACAAAAGTTTGTACGCCGGTGAAAATAAACAAAAAATAAATATAAATACTTATCTATAATGATAATGATGTGGTTGTGTATCGACAGATCGAATACAAATGTATTTTTGTAGCTTTACTTTTAATTTACTTCAATTTACAAATGTAGCTTTACAGTAAATTAGTTTTCAGTTTTTTAAATCCTCAATGTTTGGCACTGACGTAACTTTCTTTTGTGTATAATGAGGAATAATATAAATATTAAAGATATCCAAAAATATTTATTTTTATACCGTTCAGTTTTTTTTTGTCAAGTCGGTTTCATTCTTCATATCTCTTTCAAAAAGTAAATTGTGAGAAAATTCCAGAAAATTTCCAAAATTCCCTGACTTTTACCTGATTATTCCGGGAGGAACGAAATTCCCTGAGTTTTCCCGATTTTCCATACGCGTAACAACCCAGTTAAAGCTCTCTATTCGGTCCAGAGTATACTTTTGACCCTCGATTTCGTAACTCGTCGAGATAAAAGCACCGTCGACAGGGCAACATTTGCTCGAACAACCGTTCTCTGCTTTTCATCACAATGAAAACTTTTACGATCGGTAAATTTGGACCGAATCGTTATGGCGTACAAATGCGAAGTTTGTCCGACCATAAAAGTGATTCCTAGCTTGGCTTGCTTCGTTCCACGGGACTCCCGAATCTTTCAGTGATTACTTCAATTCGCCGAATTTTTCGTTCGTATCTGTTGCACGGAAAGCGACTGGATCCTCCACTGAGGCGTGTTAAAGAAATTTTCATTGAGAAAAAAATAGAATATCGAGTTTGTGTTTTGGGAATTATTAATTCCATGGGTCTGAGAAATTCTCCGAATAATTGAATATATCAGTGTCTCATTTCAATATTTCGTCGGCATTCATATGCGAACGAACACTTTCATTGATCCGAGGGATTTTTCATTTCCGTGTTCGGAACGAGTTCCACGAGCTCCGCACTCGTGAACATTGGACGTTACTGAACTGGACGCTAGGATCGAGAAGGCCAGTCGCTTCGGATGGTCGAGAACTTTGCACGAAATTTTATTTTTATATTTTTACTTCGTGGCCCTTAAGTTTGCATAGTTGGAACGCAACGAAAATTCTTCTTGTTTTTCTCTACTTCGTCCCGCCTTTCTTCATTTCGTTCTTCTCAATTTTTTAATTTCATTCAGCAATGAATTATTTGTCCCACTTTGGGAACACGATCTTCGATAGTTTCACTAACAATTTATGGAATAAAAAGAAATTCGAATTCTCGAGTCGTCTAAACTGGTTTCCTGCCTTAAGGCGTCTTCTCATTTTAGACGCTGAAATAGGCTGTTTTCATGAATTTTTTAATAGGTTTATATCATAGATATTCACATAAAAGTTATTACACTTGATAAATACACTTTCGAAACACATTTTAAAAAAATTGTGCAAAAATGTGCAAAAATAACAAAATGGCGGACATTTTTCGAAAAAACAAAAAAAAAACGTGTTTTTCGCCGTTTTTGGCCAAAAATATTGAATATCAAAATTTTAAAAAAATCCTTGCTACGCGCTATAGCTATAGGTGTAAAGAATATGTGGTTAAAATTTCGTAAGGATCGGTTCAGTAGTTTCGAAGATTTCATCAAGCCGTCGAAAAACGTAGTTTCGCGAAAAACGCGCTCAAAGTTTGAGCGGAGCAGATGAACGTGCTCAGGTAGTAAAGTTCGCACGAAAATACGGTTAGACTCCTTCGATCTTCATAAAATGTTAGTATGATACTTTTGGATATGTATACTTTCGAAAAATGTTATTAAAAAAAAATCGATTTTTCGAAAATTGTAAAGTGAGAAGAGGCCTTAATTTTATTTATCATTCGTCTCAACCGAGCGAAAGACCGGAAGTAGCGAAACCGGAAGACCAAGTATTCTCGTATTCCCAGGCTGAGCGTAATTCCTCCGAGTCCCGATTTTACGATCATTCCCTACCCTCCCCAGCTCCCCATTGTTCGACGTATCGAAACCTGCGGCAAAAACGCTCCTCGAGGAGCGTTCGATCCTCGGCGCACATCTCAAGCCTTCCCAGGGAAGCGAAGTCTCTCGATCCTTTCTCCCGAGTTTCCGGAAGTGGCAAGTGGCGATCAGGTGTCCCGCGAGTATTTCGCCGACTCACGGGACACTCGATACGCACGAGCGGCGTTGCCTCGAGAGAGAGAGAGAAAGAGAGAGAAAAAGCGTGAATGTTTATTTCGTACTCTGCAGCTAGTGCTACCCAAGAGTGCTGTGCGTGTGGATATTGAATCAATGAGCATGCTGTACGACTCTAATCGATGCCATTGAAGTTCGCATCGTTGGGATGCAACGAAAATATCTTTTTCTCTGCACTGCCCAATTTCTTGGCTCCATCCAGGCTACGAATGTCACTGTGACATTTTTGAAGATCTTTATCAGAGCTCCAGAACCCAAAGCGGGCAAGAAAGGGTTTAGATACAAGTAAAAGTAAAGAAATGAAAAAAATTAATAAGAACTACGACGAGAGTTAAACTACAGCTGTATAAAAATAATATTGATACAGAAAAACTAACGAAACGAAGTCTTCAGGCTTGAAAGATTCCAAGAAAAAAATCAAACTGAGAGATCGAGATAGAGATGAAGAACAAGGGGGTCGACATCGCGACGAGGCAAGCCCGACGCGAGCGAAGGCACACGGGGACGAGGCTTTCGAGGAGGCGGAAAGAGACGTGCCCGCGCAATGGCCGACAATCGAGCGGCAGAAACTACACGGGGATACGCTTCGACGATATTTTCGCCCCGTACGTTAGTCTTCGACGACAAGGCGAGGTAAAATATTTACAACTTGCCGCGATTGCGACCGGACGCGCCGGTTCTCATTTATCGCGGTGCTTTGAACCGGCGTGGTGCACGCGCGCGACTACCGTACGCTCTCTGTTCGATTTGCTTCGCGCACACTTCCGCGACGAGCCAAGAAAATACCGCGGCGATAGATAGCGTCAATGGAAATTCACGCGGATATCCTTTCGAGGACATTCGCGAGGATTATCCTCCCTCCCTAATAATCGTACCTTCCACACACACACGAGAGCGCGCGCGCGCATGGCCACACGGACAAAAACGTTCAGGGTCGTTCACGCCTGGCGCAGGAGCCTTCGCGGCTTTTCCGACCAACCCTTTTCCTCCCTTCGTAGCGATTCTTTCGTCGCCAGCTCGGCCCTCCGCCCTTCGCAGGGCGGCTTCAGAGCCTGGGAGGACCCTTCGGCGTGCACTTAACCGTCGCTAATTTTACTTCGGACCACGTTTCAGTCTTCATCGTACGCGCATCCGTTTTCGGTCTCGTCTAGCGTTCATCCACAGTGAACGACTCCGCAGGCGTTCTCCGAGGGCCTGCCCTGTGCTCATACACGCGCCTACATATGTGTTTGTGTGTTTGTGTGAGATTTTCTTTTTTTTTTTTACCGTACCTAGGCACCATGGGGTAATGATTCGTGAGGTGATATTGGCACAATCGCGAACGAGCGAGGGATTTTATTCGCGGCGTCTCGCAAGATGAGAGCGGCGAAAAAACGTGCGTTACCTCCGCGTCGGGTCTGCCCGTGCACACTGGCCCTCTCGCCTGTGCCCGATGCCTCTGTGGCGCGGTGCGAGCGCCAGCAGACAGGCAGAGACAAGGAACGAGCGACGGTTGGTAGGAGAATCACGAAACTTGGCGAGCGCGGTGTGGCGCGCGTTCCGAGGCTCCCCCGTCAGTCCGCTCTCGTCGGTCGGAACGGCGGGGGTGGGATCGCAACGACCAGGAGGGGAGCGGACGAAATTTCGATAGTCCGTACCCGAATTGTATATTCGGAACGAGTTACTCACTCAATTGTACACGACACTGCTCTTCACTTTGATTCGCATGTGTCGATGAGCATTAAAATCCAAAATCATTTCACATGAAGCCGAAAAGCGCCTTATGAATGCGTAAACGCGCGTGTACATTTTTCGGGCAAAATGCACGATTTAGAGAGGACCAGAGACGACCGCCAGATAGCGCGATTCTTTCAGATGGCCCTTCATTTTGTTGGTTTAGGAGACGAACGTTGTGATCCAAAATTTGAAAAAGAATATATTTATTTTATCGTGTAGACTGTAGCGAGGCGGAAAAAGATTTGAAATGTTTCACTACTAAACATTGGGGATGAAAAATAGTTTAAGGTTAGTGCAATAGCCGCAATCGGGGATTTAACTTTTCGGAAAAATGTATGTTATATAGCCTACAACGATGCTTTACGATAAACAAAAATGTACTACATAATACCAGTGATAAAGAACAGGATTAACGCAATTTTTTGGCTATTTAACACCAAAATAAACCTTTTCAACAACCCCATCTTGCTCGTCATAAACTACATATATTCAATATTTAACCATCACGTTTTAAAAAATTTTGTTTTTCACGTCATCAAAATAGAAAAATGCATTATTTTGCCCTTCAATGATATATTTGATGAAAAATGACCATCTGCAGAATAAGTCTACACCTCGTATGCATTGTTCGAGGTTTATTGAAAAAAAAGTCGTAAACCGTCATTCGACTCAACTGGACGGCTCGAACCTTCAAAAATATTCACCTCGATGTTTTGGAATAGTGTCGAGAGATTCGACTGTAGCACGTGCGCGGAGATGTAGGAGCGGCGAAGGTAATATCGCAATAGTGATGCACGTTCCCTAGGTTAGACCAAGGGAAAGGGAAGATGGAGAGGAACGACGACAGGACGTGGCTGGCGGGAGAAACCCTCATATCGAGTGCACAATGCACAGGGCTAGGTGGAGCGAGGGCGTTATAGCGAGTGAGCGCAAAGGGTTCTCCCTCCATCGTCGCACCGTACAGTCGCGAATACTAAGCGTTCCCCATGACCTGTGGAAGCACTTTTTTCATCTCGCTTTAATGTCGCTGGGTTGCTGCGCGCGTTGCCGGCAGTGTCAGGCAAAAGCTTCATCCGACTTACGCTGCGGCCGTACGGACTCCGCAATAGCTCGCGCTCCGCGCAACCTCGCAGCGCCGCGCTGCGGTCTCCACCGGAACTAACGCGCGTTGCACGGCACCGGCGACACGCTTCGACTTTTCGCGCGACATTCGAATCGGGCGTCGATCAGACAAAATGAAATATGAATCGGCAAATGAATATATGCGAAATATACGTAAGCACATAAATATATGTGACAATGATATTTACACTTGACTAATAATAACAATGTATAATGATAATAAGTATTATTATTCTTATAACTTATAAATGTAAATGTCATAAAATGCAAAGCTAAGATGGACAACGTCACGATGCGAAAACTAGAATGACTAGGATATCGAACAAAGTAGAATAGCAATTAAAAGTAAAAACGGCAAATTGTGCAAATACGTAAAATAATTTGAAAATACTCAAAATTAGAATGTTAGAGTAATTGTGTGGGTTGCGCGGGTGGTTGTGAAATGAAAACTAGGGTTAATTAGAAATAGAAAATATATACATATAAGAAATAATAAAAAATCATAATATTTATAGAACTAATAATAATGCTCAAAGAGCAATCATCCGATTGACTTGAAATTTGAACTGACTACTCTTGAATATATTTACTCTACAATGACGTAGGATATTTTCGATTGGATGAAAATTGACGATTTGGCATTGAAAAAAACGACCAATTTATAGGCAAGAAAGCAGACTTTTTTTCATAACTACACCATTTTGTTAGATTTTTATATTTTTCGAAAATCCTACGTCATTGTACAGGAAATACCTTCTAGTTTAACGACATTTTTGCCTTTTTCGGTTTCGGATACTCAATCGGCCGGAATCGTGTCAGCAGTGGAGGAACTTTTTTTTTGGCGCCTTCGAAGGCAGCGCATAAGTCGCTCGGATCTCAATATTTTTCTATGAAAAAATTACGTGCTATAGGTCAAATATAGCCAAATATATTCTTAATTTTTCGAAACATTTAATTGGGTACTTTGCTCCCAAAAAATTCCCGAAAATCACCAAAATTTTCAGCGTTCACACTTGTATAGCCCCTTAAAAAATAGTTTTGTACAACGTCGCCCTCTGATTCGCAAAGCAAATAAAATCAAGCGCCTCGAGGTTTGCACAAAAATACGTGAATAAGCCGGTTTCGTTTTGGAAAAAACGTTGTTTGGAGTGGCGAGAGCAAGTTTGACTTAAAGTGCAGCACTTTAAATGCACTTTATTCATCAATACCAACAATTTTTATATTCATATCTTTTGTAAAATCCTCAACAAAAAAATCGCGAAAATAGCCTATTTTCGTGGCTCCAAAGTGGACTGGCCCCTTATAAGGACGACGTAACAAACAAAGGAAAGCTTTTTGATGCTTCGCGGGAGACCTGGGACAATATCGACGAACAGCGAATCCACAATCTTGTAGAAAGTACGCCTCGGCATTAAGGGGTTGACCCCACTTGCGATTTTGAAAAAATCGATTTTTTTTATTGCATTTTTTTGAAGTATAAGTATCTGAGAATATGTCCTGAAAATTTCAAGTCGATCCGAACAAAATTGACTGAGATATGAGCGTTGAAAGAGAAGAATCCGTGAATTGAAGAACTGAAATTGAAACTTTAAACGCGTTTTTCTCAAAATGGCATTTCTGAAGTCGGTGACCAAGATTACTCGAACACTAATGAACCGATCTTCTTGAAATTTTGCAGGCTTATTTAATACATAAAAATGTAGTCTTTAATCGATCGATTTTTTTTTTCGAAAAAAAATGGCCGTTTTATAGCCAAAAAACGGCCGTTTTTTTCGTTAAAATCGAACCATTAACTTTGACTATCTGGCATTTTGTGAAAAATGAATATTTTTTAAAATCCATCGATTAAAGACTAGTTTATACTTATATTTGACTAAATCCATCCGCATTTTTTTTTCAGATGATCCACTTCGCCGCAATGTTGGTCACCGCAAACCGTGTATATAAAAACATTATTTCATTGACGGCCATTTGCCACTAAACAATGTAATATTTTTCAATAAAAAAATTACTGAAAGTTCTTCAAGATGTGTTCTTTAAGATGGTATATTGATCGATTAAAAAAGTTTTGTAGTTTTCTTTAAAAAAATTCATGAAAAAGTCCTTTTTTGGCGCTACAAGTGGGGGTAACGCCTTAACAGGCTGGTATCGAAGCAAAAGGTGGCCAGACAAAATATTAGATGCGCGATGTGATGACATATTTTCTTTTTTTTCTTCGAACGCGTACTTTTTTTTTGTCCAGCCTAAAATTGCCATCCTACGCGTTGAAATTGTTTTCGTTCAACTTTCGAATATTTTTTTATGACGTTTCAGTGAAAATGTAAACGCGAACTTATAAAGTATCGTTGAAACAACTGTGGAAGTACTCCATTGACTATTTTCGTAAGTATAATAGCACCAACATTGAATTTTGAACGGTGTATACTTTTTTTTGTCCCGTACTGTATACACAGTATCCATCTTACTCTGCCACCCGAAATAACTGGGTAATTATCGACGTCACAAAAAAATTTTCCAAACGAAAGTTGTACCGTGTGAAGTGGGCCATCGATGCTCACCTCTACTTATTTAAATGGGATGGTACATTTTTTTTCCAACCATCTTGTGGAGCACCCCAAGCCGCATAAAAAACGTTCGGGGGTCAAAGTCGTTCAAGGTCATTCAAGGTCAGTATCGAACACCTATCAAAATGAAATATAAATCTTCGAATTTCATTTGACGACGCTAAAAAAAAAGAATCTAAGAAAAGTCATATGGAGCGCAGTGAGAGGATAATTGTAAAAATCCAAATGAGGGATACAGAATGTATGCTCAAAAAAGAATTTATAATGATATTTATATAGACCATAATAATGCGTGGTAATAGGATTAATATTCATTTTAATAATAATATCAATGATGGTTAAATAGAAATATATTTAAAATATTACAAATATGAAAAACAAAAATACTACCAATGGATTAGATCAGAAATAAATTTAAAGCTCAATAAAATAGAAATAAATAATTAAATAATTTTATACGATTTATTAAAATATGAAAAATTAATTTTTTTATAAATATAATTTATTTATAATAAAAAATAAATAAATAAATAAAAATAAATAAAATAGAAAACTAAATAAAACAGAAATAAAATAAATAAAAAACAGAAATAAATTTAAACGATTATTAAATATTGATAATCAAAAATAATAGTAGTCAAGAATGGTATAATTATTTTACCATTCTTGACTACCGTCAATAATAATAATAATAACAACAACAACAACAACAACAACAACAATAATAACAACAATAAGAATAAGAATAACAATAACAATAACAATAATAATAATAAAATAACAAAATAACAAATAAAATAATAATAACAATGATGATAAAATAGAAATATATTTAAAATATTATAAATATAAAAATAAAAATACTACCAATAGATTAGATCAGATTTATTTATTTTGCCATTCTTGACTACTGTCAATAATAATAGTAATAATAATAATACTAATAATAATAATTATAACAATAAAATAACAAAATAAAATAATAACAACGAAATAATAAAATAATAACAATAATACCAATGAATAATAGAATTAGTAGGATTGTTTATCGAATCGACTTCTCGAACATTCGAATAATATTTCTCCGAGACTCAAAGTGGTATTAACATTTTTTTTCGGGGGGGAGAGACAAAGTTTCAGCGTAGAGCCCAAAATTATCGATGTTGAAAAACGTCATTTCAATCATTTTCGACAAAAGCCTGTCCATTTTTTCCGACAATGGAATCGACCGTATCGGCCGGCGATAGATTTTCGATTTTGGTATTGGAGCCACTGACAGTATCGGCAATAACTTATCGCCAATGCACATACATCTTACAACATTCGGAGGGCTTTGTGTCCAATGGCAAGTCCACGGAATTCCCCTCTATACCAAGACTACTCTCTCTGTCAACAAATCTTTCATTCCTTTCAGTCGTTATCGCTTTTTCGAGACTCGAACAGGTCCCGTCGATATTTTACGTTCACCAGCGGCATACTCTTCATTCTGCCCCAAAAGTCACATTTACGCAAATGCGGGGACGACGCCGTTTATTATACGCCGCCTGGAAGACACCGGCGTACAATAAAATCGGAAAGTTTTACGACTCTCTGCCGCTCAATGTCTGTTTTTTCTTGACCTTCGGATGACATTCCCGGACGAGAGTTAGAGATTCGTTTGAAAAAGGAAAAACATCGGTGTGGTTTTTTTTTTTTTCGTGAAGTGAAAAGCGTCGATCTCCCGACCACGGGGAAATTGATTGCCCGTAAAAATGGATTTGTGAGGTCGGAACCCTTTTATCCTCGCTCCGTCTGGTTACCATTGTTCTTCGATCGGAAACTCCTCAAGCATCTTTTCGGACAATTGGACAATCGGTGGTCGCAATCGGGAGGGTAATAAAAATTTTGACCCGGATGCTCGCGATGCCGGCTTCCTTTGACAAGGGATTAAGGGGGATTGTCTTTTTTTTCGCAAAATTTGCCGCTTTTTGGGAATTTTTTTGTGAAGAAACTATACAACGGAAAACTTGTGAAACTTGGCATATAGTTTTATTGATCTGTTTACTACATACAGAAAATTTTTTAAACAATTTCATTAAAAAATCCGCCTCCCACCCCCCTCGACGCGCGATGGTCCTTTTTTGATGGTGTGCACGATTACAGCCTTCACGTTCATCCTGCAACAAAAACCCAAAAAGCATTTTACTTTAGACACATATAGCTATCGTTCGATGAAGGGGGAAAAAAAAATTGACGATTTGGTGACGTTTTGAACTTGAAGTGTCGATTTTTCGAAAAAAATTGATCGATTTTTTGTTATAAATAAAAAACTATTAAACGTATTGCTTTTTTGCTTCATCAAACGATAGCTATATGTGTCTAAAGTAAAATGCTTTTTGGGTTTTTGTTGCAGGATGAACGTGAAGGCTGTAATCGTGCACACCAGCAAAAAAGGACCATCGCGCGTCGAGGGGGGTGGGAGGCGGATTTTTTGATGAAATTGTTTAAAATTTTTTTTGTATGTAGTAAACAGATCAATAAAACTATATGCCAAGTTTCACAAGTTTTCTGTTGTATACTTTCTTCACAAAAAAATTCCCAAAAAGCGGTAAATTTTGCGAAAAAAAAGACAATCCCCCCTTAAGGAGGGAGAAACCTTTGGCGAGAAAAACAATTTGCTGTTTTTCGTGTTTTTTTGTTGTTAAGGAATGATCGCTGCACCATTTTTTGAACGTCGGGTATATTTTATTACTTCTTTTGGCTGTTATGTGATATTTTTTTATTTATCAGTCTTTGAAAATGGCTCGGGCGTAATACGGCCTTCTAAACTGCATTTTCGAAACTGGCGTGACGTATAGCTAAAAAATCTACGGATGTTACACGAAGTGCAGCGGGTTCATGGCAATGGAAATGTAATTAGACTTTTTGGGTGATGAAAAAACAGGTACATGTAGATAATATGGTTTTTATTATTTTTTTTACAAAAATATTGATACATTGAGATGTATAATTTGGTTTGATTGGGTTCGTTTGGGTGTGTTTAGGTTTTTTTTGGGTTTGTTTGTATTGTTATTTATTCAGCCATTCTTGCCTCTCGGGCTTAAAAATATTTTATGAAATTACAGCAGTCACATTCTTTTTGCTTGGGTTTGTAGAATAATTACATTGTTTGTACAATAATGTACAACAATAATTGTTATAAAATTTTCGTTATGTATTTGTAATATAAGTAGTAACATAACTTTTAAATTAATACGAAGGTTTGAATTGGAAGGGGAGAGGGCATCTTTCAAACAATCACAGGCATTCAGCATGTCGCAGCTGCCCCCACTCTACTGGCAGTGGAGTGGGGGTAGCGGCAGTTTCGTGTGACATCCAGCTAACTCAGACATTTTCAATGCTAAAACTAATCTACCGATTCTGATGTAATTTGGTACAGATCTTTCGCACCTCAATGTCTGAAACATGACCCTAAATGTTTTTGAAAACTAAAAAACCTATTTTTTTTCGTGCAAGATGTTGCATTTTTGTCCGAAAATTCAGTCCTTTTGTTGCAAAGCGTACCATTTAATCGATTTTCAACATTTGTTGGTTTTTCTTGGTTCATACTCTGCGCAAGAGTGTTAGTGAAAGAAAAATCTTCGTTGGTTGTTTTTCAGATTAATCCCGCCAACGCTACGTGTCACGCCGTCCGACAACATCCGCCGCAACCCGTTTGGAAGACCGTGCCTTACCATTTTTAAAGATTAATAAAAAGATATAACATGTAACAGCCAAAAGTGATAATAAAACGTACCCTACGTCTCAAAAATCGTGGAGAAATCTTTACTTTAAAAAAAATCATGAAAATCGGCCATTTTTTCCTCGCTTAAGGGTTCTTCTCACTTTAGACGGTAAAAAAGGCTCGTTCCATGATTTTTCTTGATCGGTTTATATTATAAATATTAACATGAAAGTTGTTACACTTAATAAATGCACTTATGAAATACATTTTTTTAAATTGTATTTATCTAAGTCACTTTTTATAAACGAAAATGGTAATTAAAAAAATGTCCAGAAAAAATGGTAGGTCTGCGCTGTTGATGAAATCTCGGAGATGGATAATCCGAAACAAAAAAATCAAACGTTTTTGGATTCGGTATGTTAAAGACTACAGCGCATATTATACGGTTTTTGATATCTGCAAGAAAAACAAAATGGCGGACTTTTTTCGAAAAAACAAAAACAAACGTGTTTTTTTCACCGTTTTGGCAAAAAAACAATAGTAGATATCAAAATTTTGAAAAAATCTTTGATATGCCCTATATCGATAGTTGTAAATAATATGTAATTAAAATGTCATAAGAATCGGTTCAGTAGTTTCGAAGATTTTGTCAACGTCGAAAAACTTTGCTTCGAGAAAAACGCGTTTAAAGTTTGTTTGGGTTACATAAATACGTAAAAACACGATTTTAATGTATTTTGAAAGTGTATTTATTAAGTGCAACAACTTTTATATCAATATCTATAATATAAACCTATCAAAAATTCGGAAAATAAACTTTTTAGCGTTTAAAGTGAGAAGACCCCTTAAATGTATCTCCCCCCTTAATCCTGAGACGATGTATTTATATCGTGCTCCAAGCGCGCACTTTTTTCCGTTCAACATCGACACGATCATTCGATGATTAATTATTTGCGTAAGCGTATTTCACCGCTTTTGAATTATTTGCGACGTTTCCGATGACGCATTTCCGAACATTGATCTTCAGCCATCGCTGTGGTTTCCATTGAGTTTCGCCGGGAGAGAAGCAGACGGGAGGACGAGACGGAGCGGGCCAAAGGCGGAAGGAAGAACAGAGAAGGAGAAAGCTGGAGAAACAAGATCCTGGCTGTTCTCTGGACGCTGGACGGAACAATTTGGAGGAGGATGAGGAGAGAAACGCAGCGCGGTTGAAGGAGGAAAAAGTGCCGAGAAAAAGGAATAAAGGAGGAAATGAAAATCGAAAACGACGAGAGAATTGCCGTTTCTGCCCAAATTATGGCCGGAGAGTGCAGAAATTGTCGTACGGATCAAATTGCTTTCCCATTTTTGTCCCTACTTCGTGATAGGGATCCAATTGGTCATCTCATTGGATCCCTGTGCTCAATCGGCACGCTCGTACATTGGATTCTAATCTGGATTCCCCATTGGATGTACCAGCCCAATTTTTCCCTCTGTACCAATTCAATATAAATCTTAAAGTATTTTAAAAATATTTATAAAGATGCTTCAAAAAGTATCTCAAAAATAATTATTAAGATACTTAAATAAGTATCTCAAAAATAATTATTAAGATACTTAAAAAAGTATCTTAAAAATACGTAAAAAGATACTTAAAGAAGCTTTAAAAAAATACGTATAAAGATACTTAAAAAAGTATCTCAAAAATACTTATAAACATACTTAAAAAAGTATCTTCAACATACGTAAAAAGATACTTAAAAAAACTTTTAAAAAATACGTATAAAGATACTTAAAAAAGTATCTCAAAAATACTTATAAAGGTATGTAAAAAAGTATCTCAAAAATACTTATAAAGATATTTTTAGAAGGTATGTTAAAAATACTTATAAACACTTAAAAAGTATGTTAAAAATACTTATAGATGTACTTTTAAAAAGTATCTTAAAACTGCTTAAAAAGATACTTAAAAAAGTATCTCAAAAATACTTATGAAGATACTTTAAAAAGTATCTCAAAACTACTTATAACGATACTTAAAAAAGTATCTCAAAAATACGTATAAAGATACTTAAAAAAGTATCTCATAAATACTTATAAAGGTATGTAGAAAAGTATCTCAAAAATACTTATATAGGTATGTAAAAAAGTATCTCAAAAATACTTATAAAGATACTTTTAGAAGGTATATTAAAAATACTTATAAACACTTAAAAAGTATCTTAAAAATACTTATAGATGTACTTTTAAAAAGTATCTTAAAACTGCTTATAAAGATACTTAAAAAAGTATCTCAAAAATAATTATTAAGATACTTGAATAAGTATCTCAAAAATAATTATTAAGATACTTAAAAAAGCGTTTAAAAAATACGTATAAAGATACTTAAAAAAGTATCTCAAAAATACTTATGAAGGTATGTAAAAAAGTATCTCAAAAATACTTATGAAGGTATGTAAAAAAGTATCTCAAAAATACTTATAAAGGTATGTAAAAAAGTATCTCAAAAATACTTATAAAGATACTTTTAGAAGGTATGTTAAAAATACTTATAAACACTTAAAAAGTATCTTAAAACTGCTTATAAAGATACTTGAAAAAGTATCTCAAAAATACTTATGAAGGTACTTAAAAAAGTATCTCAAAAATACTTATAAAGATACTTTAAACAGTATCACAAAACTACTTATAACGATACTTAAAAAGTATCTCAAACATACGTATAAAGATACTTAAAAAAGTATCTCAAAAATACTTATAAAGGCATGTAAAAAAGTATCTCAAAAATACTTATAAAGGTATGTAAAAAAGTATCTCAAAAATACTTATAAAGATACTTTTAGAAGGTATGTTAAAAATACTTATAAACACTTAAAAAGTATATTAAAAATACTTATGAAGATACTTAAAAAAGTATCTCAAAAATACTTATAAAGATACTTAAAAAATTATCTCAAAAATACTTAGCAAGTTACTTAAAAAACGTACCTTAAAAATACTTATAAAGATACTTAAAAATATATCTTCAAAACACTTATGAAGATATTTTAGAAAGTGTCTTAAAAACACTTACGAAGATACTTAAAAAAGTATCTTAATAGCACTTACGAAGATAATTGAAAAAGTACCTCAAAAATACTTATAAAGATACTTTTAAAAGTATCTGAAAAATACTTATAAACATACTTAAAAAGTAGCTCAAAAATATTTGTAAAGATACTTAAAAAGGTATCTCAAAAATACTTATAAACATACCTAAAAAAGTAGCTCAAAAATACTTATAAGTACTTTAAAAAGTATCTCGAAAATATTTATAAAGATACTTAAAAACGTATCTTCTTGAAAACACTTATAGAGATACTTAAAAAAGTATCTAAAAATTGTACAAAACAATTTGACTCATATCGCAGAAAATTCACTTTAATTATCGCTCGTTGTTTTTTTTTACTGCACTTTGACACGTCACCACACGCGTTTACGTGACTTTTCACATATTTTCGATTCGAACGTGGTAAGAATTTTCAAACGGTGTTCATCGGGATGCAGAGTCCAGTTGGACCTCAATGAGGCCTCCCTTTGCGCGGTGTCCCTGACAAATCCCTATAGAGATGTGGGTGAGTCTTGGGACTCACCCACATCAAAAGGATTTTTTTTTAACACTCCCAACAAATTGCGTTCGATAATTTTTCATTTTTAATTCTCCAATGACGTCAATCGGGAGATAGCGCGGTATCCACTTGGATTCCAATGTGGACTCGCTACGTGCGGCGTTGCTATCGAATCCCTAAAGGGATGTGGTGGCGTGTGGGGGCGCCCCAACAAACTCCTCCGCGGGACGGTCGTATTCGGTGTGGGCCTGTTTTCACCACCGCTAGACAAGATAATTGCTGCGCCACTTCGGGAACCTTGGACGTGAATGCCTATGACAGCATCGTACACTATATATAGACCAACTATGTGTGCCCGTCTGTTCCGTTAATTATGCACTTCTTTTCTCTCGCCACGAGCGCATCTCGAGCACATAGAAGCGCGTTAGATGCATTCGTGAGATGCGGACCGAGACCGCGAGGTCGTGACCAAATATAGTCTCCGACAAACCCGAGATGCAAGATTTAACTCGCACGGCCAGCGATAAATCGATCTCAAGTGGTTCAGCACTCTGGGCAAACAAAAAAGAAAATAAAATAAAAGAAAAACTGAGATACTTCGCAGCGCCTATTTACAGCCCTTGCAAACCGACTGCCAATTGCATCTTTCGATTACGATTCAGACGTATGTACTGAGAGGCAAGTTCGAGAATAAACGTGAAATTTATTCATATTCTTTTTTCTTTTTTTAATTTTACTTTTTTTATGATTTATTTTCTTTTTTATAATTTATTTTCTTTTTTAATTTTACTTTTTTATGATTTATTTACTTTTTTAAATTTTTGTTTATTTGGTTATTTATTTTTATATAGAGAGAAAAAAGTTGAAAGGCTTCGTGGCTTTTTGGCCACTTGACAGCAATGCTATTAGGCGGGGTAAAATTTGATGCACTATCACCTCGTTTGTTCCGAGCCTGCATGCACGATTTTGGATCGATCCAATGATCCACTGGAAAATTACACTGTTAAAAAAGTTTTTTTCGATTTATCTAGCATCTTTATTTGAGGCAAAGATTTTTTTTCCATGCCCCACGGTCTACTACGATTCTATTTGTTTCATCAATCTCTCATTCCATAATTGCAGTGTAATTGAGTGCACATTAGACTGCAACTGGTTGCACTCATTCGGCCCTCCCATACGGGGTCACCAAAGTGCATGGGAGCGCTGCTAACAGTCGAGCAGCTTGAAAGTCCCTGCAGGTTCGAGGCATGTTCACTCTCAAAACTTTCGTCCTATTAATTATAAATAAATAAAATAAAATGGGGAATGGCAAGAAAAACATTTGTAACGGGAAATTTGTGAGTCGGAGTACGTACTGTGCCACGGCTTATTTTACGTCCAGGACAGCTTCGAGAATGTCGAATTTTTTATACTTTCGCCTGAGATTGGATCCCCCATAAAACGGTAGAGAATATTACAGCAATTGTATATCGAACTTTGCTTATTTTCGCCGTACAGAAATCTCAATATTTTCGCTGACTGATGGGATAAACCGGAAGCGGTTGTAAAATCTTAATCTTATTCGGAAAAAATACGATATGAAGAATACTCCGGGGGGAGCAGAGAACACGACTGGGGTGGGGAGAATAACATATTATTCTCTTATTCTACAAATGTTTTTACCCTTTTGTCAAATAAGACAAAAATAATGGACGAAAAATACTGGAATAGGGAGAACAAAACATTACTCTCTGTGTAAAAATATTCGTACATTAAGAGAATAACTTTTTATTTTCTCAATATCAAAATATTTTTACCCCATTACCAAATAAGACAAAAACAATCGACAAAATATACTAAGATAGCGAGAATAAAATATTATTCTCTCATTATAATAATATTTTTACCCTTTTATCAAATAAGACAAATATAATGGACGTAATATTGTGTGGTGGAGATCTCCTTATTTGATAAAAGGGTTAAGGGGTTACCCCCACCTGCGATTTTGAAAAAATCGATTTTTTTTATTGCATTTTTTTGAAGTATAAGTATCTGAGAATATGTCCTGAAAATTTCAAGTCGATCCGAACAAAATTCACTGAGATATGAGCGTTGAAAGAGAAGAATCCGTGAATTGAAGAACTGAAATTGAAACTTTAAACGCGTTTTTCTCAAAATGGCATTTCTGAAGTCGGTGACCAAGATTACTCGAACACTAATGAACCGATCTTCTTGAAATTTTGCAGGCTTATTTAACACATAAAAATGTAGTCTTTGATCGTTCGATTTTTTTTTTCGAAAAAAATGGCCGTTTTATAGCCAAAAAACGGCCGTTTTTTTTCGTTAAAATCGAACCATTAACTTTGACTGTCCGCCATTTTGTGAAAAATGAATATTTTTTAGAATCCTTCGATTAAAGACTAGTTTATACTTATATTTGACTAAATCCATCCGCATTTTTTTTTCAGATGATCCACTTCGCCGCAATGTTGGTCACCGCAAACCGTGTATATAAAAACATTATTTCATTGACGGCCATTTGCCACTAAACAATGTAATATTTTTCAATAAAAAAATTACTGAAAGTTCTTCAAGATGTGTTCTTTAAGATGGTATATTGATCCATTAAAAAAGTTTTGTGGTTTTCTTTTAAAAAATTCATGAAAAAGGCCTTTTTTTGCGCTACAAGTGGGGGTAACGCGTTAAAATATTTTTACACTAAGAGAATCATGTTTCATTCTACCCACCCCAGTATATATTTCGTCCATTATTTTTGTCTTGTTTGATAAGAGGGTAAAAATATTAATATTTTAATAATAATATCAATATTACGAGAATAATTTTTGATTCTCTTAATATCAATATATTTTTACTCTTTTATCAAATAAGAGGCAAACAGTAGGCGAAATATACCAGGGTAGGGATAATAAAATATAACTCTCTCATTATAACAATATTTTTACCCTTTTATCAAATAAGACAAAAATAATGGACCTAATATTCTGAGGTGGGGAGAACATATGGCGAGATATGGGTAAAAATAATAATATGGGAAGAATAAAGGTAAAAATACTATTCGACGAAAGTCGATACCAATCTCGCAATGACGAGTGGTCGATACCAGGATATCGAATAACAAACCGCACCGAAACTCTCTGGCGGCTGTAGCCGCAATAATGAAGTTATGGTTCGATTGCACGAGACTCTTTTTCGCATTACGTATATACATATATATTTGCGATAATATTACACGTGATCTTTCCGACCATCGTTTTACTGTACAATACAGAATATTTTAAATTTTTTGTCCGTACGATTGATGTGCAGTAGGAACTTGTTTAAAAACTTCTCAATAATTTATTCCACAAATGCAGTGCAATTGATTGGGACGTACGAAAAATCTGCATATGGATAAAGAGCATCCTGTTTATTTTAACCCCTTCGTCGGCAGAGAGAATTCGACAAAAAGTGCCCAAAATGGCAGGAAAATATTTTTATCCTAAAAACTTGTAATCTGGAGTCTTTGAGGGTGCTGATTACGAATCTGAACTCAAAATTCGGGAATTCACAATGACGAACAAATATGGCGAATGAAAATAAAAATAATAGAGATTGATTTAGATGAAACTCGGTACTCAAGCTTCATATATTTCCACCTATTTATTGTATTATGCTCCATGTTATTGAATTCACCATGAAAAATTCCTTCATTTTGAGTTCAGCATCACACTCAGCGTCCCCGAAAACCCCCGAGTACCAAGATTTATCCAAATCGAGCTGTTTTTTGCACTTTCGTCCGCCATTAAATTTTTTTGAATTTTGTGTTTAGATTCGTAACAAGCGGCCTCGAAAATCCCAGAGTACCAATTTTTATCTAAATCGAGTAAAATTTTCAACTTTGATCCGCCATTCTAGCGCCGCCATTTTGAATTTTCAAATTTAAAGTTCAGATTCGTAGTGTGCGACCTCAAAAATCCCGGAGTACTAATTTTCACCTAAATCGAGTAAAGTTTTTGATTTTCGTCCGCCATATTGGCGCCGCCATTTTGAATTTCCAAATTGTTGCTTCAAATTCGGATTCAGCGAGCCCAAAAACCCCCGAGTGAGGCTCCGATTTCATATGAGAGCAAGTTAAAAGGGAAATAAAGGTTGACGCACTATTGCGTCAATGCCACACAGGGCACGGAATTATTTGACGCACTACTGACGTCAATGTCAACGAAGGGGTTAAGGCATTGAAATAACTCAAGAATAGCGAAGTAGATCGAAAAATCTCGACATCAATATCGAGTCAAACTCCAAAATCAGATTCATTAAAAACGGAAAACATTTATTTTTGTCGCGCCATTTTTATTGCACGTAAAAAAATAGCACACTTTTGTCGGAAACATTTTTTGATCGGGCCATGATTGTAGGTCTTATCTATTTTTTTTTTTACAACCACGAAGCGATTTTATAGTCAATGGCGTGGGCTACTACGATTTAATGAGGAACATTATGGGTGCTCTTATTCGAGATGCTTGTCTTACTATCCGCAGACTCTCTTTCTAGTTTGTCACTCATTTATTCGCTGAAGTAATTTAGTTTTTAAAGTGTAAGGCCATCATTTTGAAAATCTTCTATAAGAAAAACACAAAAGAGTGCCTAGTAAAATAATGTTTCGGTCAAAAGCCGCCCGTTTAAAACGAAATTTTGTCTCTCAATATTCACAAAATCACAAAGTATGCACGAATTTAAAAAATCATCTCTTATATGACCAAATGTTCACTAAATAAAAAAATTCTCTTTCATATTACTAAATATTCACTACATCACTAAATGTTTACTAAATCACTAAATATTCACGCACTCACGAAATATTTACTAAATCAGTAAATATTCACTAATTCACTAAATCACTCAATGTTCACTAAATCACTAAATCACGAAATATTCACTAAATCACTAAATCACTCAATGTTCACCATATCACTAAATCTCCACTAAATCACTAAATATTCACTAAATCACTCAATGTTCACCATATCACTAAATGTCCACTAAATCACTAAATATTCACTAAATCACTAAATATTCACTAAATCACTAAATATTCACTAAATCACTAAATGTTCCCTAACTCACTAAATATTCACTCACTCACGAAATATTTACTAAATCAGTAAATATTCACTAATTCACTAAATCACTCAATGTTCACTAAATCACGAAATATTCACTAAATCACTCAATGTTCACCATATCACTAAATGTCCACTAAATCACTAAATCTCCACTAAATCACTAAATATTCACTAAATCACTAAATGTTCCCTAAATCACCAAATATTCACTAAGTCACTACATATTCACTAAATCACTAAATATTCACCATATAAAAAAAATACCTTTCATATCACTAAATCATAATTGAATAATAAAAATGATCAAATCGTCGAAAAATAAATGGGACACCCTGTCAACTCTCGTTCATTGGAAAGGAAAATATAGTCACGTCAGCCATACTACGATTGCACCACCAATAAACTGATATCAGTTTCCCCATACTATATTTTACCACGAACCATGAATATACCACGAATGTTTTTTTTTTCTCGTATCACTTGAATACAGATATGTCGTATATCACGAGCAAAGAAAATATCATCGTCGAAACTCGGTAAATGTTGGATAATGGCCCGCGACGAATTTTCGTTCGCTACGTCGCAACTTTTCATCCCAATAGCCGGAGAATTTTCGTCGAACGAATTGTATCCGATAGTTCGAAGCGAAGAAACGAAAAGTAGTTTTGAAAACACCGTGATCCTCGCACACCAGTATAAATCCATGTGTCCGCGATGCCGGGGAAACTTGAAACTTAAATACGTGGGCGCTTGGGAAAGACATCGAAAAGAAGTATATCCCGATGAGCGTAAAGACGAGACGAAAAAGTAGGCGCCTCAGAAGAGACTAGTTGAAAATCGATGAGAAACCGAGGAAAACAAGGAATATTCGAAATACTTCAGTTCGTCAAAGCTCCGATCCCTGGTGGTCCAAATTTGAAGAAGTTGGTAGGGCGTGATTTAAGGGGACAGATAACTTTTAAAAAAAAAATTGCTGATTTTCATGATTTTCTTTTTTAAAGGAAACACTTCTTCGCCATTTTTGAGTCTTCATGTATATTTTATTACTCTTTTTGGCTGTTACATGAGTTAATAAAAAATTATCTTCAAAAGTGGCAGAGACATGGCACGGTTTTCTAAACTACATTTTCAAAACTTGCACGATGCACAGCTAAAAGACTAATCGACTGGTTGAGATGAAATTTAGTATAAATAATGCTAATCTCATTGTCTAAAATATAACCCTCAATGTTTTTTATAATGAAAAAAAAGTATTTTTTTACACTGTAATGTAGCCATTTGTTTCGGAAAATTTAATCTTTATGTTCCAAAGCGTACCATTTCATCGATTTTCAATATTTCTCACTTTTTCTTGGTTCATATTCTGCGTATGAGTATCAATGAAAGGAAAATCTTCGTTGGTTTATTTTCAGCTTAAGCCCGCCGACGCTACGTGTCACGCCGTCCGACAACATCCGCCGCTACCCGTTTCGAAAACCGTGCCATACCACCACCATTTTTAAAGATCAATAAATAAAAAATAATACCACGTAACAGTCAAAAGTAGTAATAAAACATACCCTAAATCTCAAAAACAGTAAAGAAATTTTTCCGTTAAAAAAAATCACGAAAATCGACAATTTTTTTATTAGCAGCCGAAATATTTTCAATCAAATCCGGCTCCAAACAGCTCAAAATTGGTAAAAATTGCCTTTTTGGGCGAAATATCAGTTTTTAGGCACAAAAGAAAGTAAAATTTGGATAAAAATTTAATTTGACCTAGTACAAGTTCAATTTTGTTCGCCAGCTCCTCAGTGGAATTCCGCGTGCACTCACCAAGGAATTTTCACAGTAGATCTTCAGTTGTTAGGTCGTAACATTTTTGTACAACAACTGGCGACTCCAAATTACCAATTTGACCGCTTCGGAACATGAGCTTTATTCTTTGAATTTTTTTTTCGCCTACTGTGATGTTTGTACATCGCTACTCGTGTGTGGTGTTGAAAATAATTCAAAAAAATGTTTGCCTACTCTTGTGATGTTTATACATCGTTTAAGGGGTTACCCCCACTTGCGATTTTGAAAAAATCGATTTTTTTATTGCATTTTTTTGAAGTATAAGTATCTGAGAATATGTCCTGAAAATTTCAAGTCGATCCGAACAAAATTGACTGAGATATGAGCGTTGAAAGAGAAGAATCCGTGAATTGAAGAACTGAAATTGAAACTTTAAACGCGTTTTTCTCAAAATGGCATTTCTGAAGTCGGTGACCAAGATTACTCGAACACTAATGAACCGATCTTCTTGAAATTTTGCAGGCTTATTTAATACATAAAAATGTAGTCTTTAATCGTTCGATTTTTTTTTTCGAAAAAAAATGGCCGTTTTATAGCCAAAAAACGGCCGTTTTTTTCGTTAAAATCGAACCATTAACTTTGACTGTCCGCCATTTTGTGGAAAATGAATATTTTTTAAAATCCTTCGATTAAAGACTAGTTTATACTTATATTTGACTAAATCCATCCGCATTTTTTTTTCAGATGATCCACTTCGCCGCAATGTTGGTCACCGCAAACCGTGTATATAAAAACATTATTTCATTGACGGCCATTTGCCACTAAACAATGTAATATTTTTCAATAAAAAAATTACTGAAAGTTCTTCAAGATGTGTTCTTTAAGATGGTATATTGATCGATTAAAAAAGTTTTGTAGTTTTCTTTTAAAAAATTCATGAAAAAGGCCTTTTTGCGTTACAAGTGGGGGTAACGCGTTAAGCAAAAAAAAAAAACGATCGACGTTTTTGTTTCTACTCAGATGTAACGCCACCCAAGTTCCCACTGTTCTTCGTATATACAAATCAGTGCATTAAGATAGGAGTGTGTACGCTCTGAGATCACTCGCATATGCATACAATCGCGAAATGCATCGGGCAAAAGGCAAGAAACCGATGCGAGATCGTTGCGCGTATGCACAAAGACGTCAAGATTTGCAGGCGGTATAACTGTCCGTGACGAATGTACCGAGCATCAGTACTCGGCTGAACACTACGGGAATTGCAATGGAATGATCGTCATCCATTGAGAATTGGCCCGAGATCATGGAATTTAATTTTGCAAACGCGAAACGTAAACAAACTCGGAAATAAACTCTTTCACATTAAAAATAACGTAGAAAAATCAAGTTTTTTTTGTCGACGTGAAGACGATTCGATATATCGAATAATCGATTGGTACAAATCTCAATTAGTTTTTTATAACGAGCCTAAATAAAATAGACAATAAAATACAATAACAATAAAGGGCAATAAATATATATATATATAACGAGCCTAAATATGAATATAAATTTTTAATTGAGATAATTGTCAAAGGGTTAAAATTGGACTTGACAATTTTTTTTCTCTTGTCCAAAAATAATCGTGTGACGAAAAATTATCGCGCGATGTTGTTCATCTGCTGGACGACGTGGATTCTTCTCGCAACGGAGGCAACGACGGGCATATCGGCGAACAATGGAAATTTTTTTTCCGAGGGTGCCACCCTTCACGAGAGCAATCAAGCCCGAAAAGCACGTTTGGTCAAAAAGCTCAAAAAAGACTTTCGAAAATTGAAAAAACACGATGGCGCTGTCAAACTCGTTGGCAGCGTCGGACACGATTACGAAGGTACGTTGATTGTTGAATAAATTTGAAACAATTGCAAATGCCGATGAGAAGAATTGATTCGAAACGGTCATGAAAATGCAGTTTGCGTTTGTTGACTTTGAGCAACTTTGGCTTGATGCTATCAACTGAGAACAGGACCAAGTGAACATTTTTCAAATTCCCGTCGATGCGTTGTCAGGATTTACAATATTGTATTCATACAGTATGGTTATTTTTTTTAAGTATATTAAATTTATATTTCATTTATATAATGTTTTAATAATTTCCAATAATAATATAATTTAATTAAAATATAAACATTTTTTGAAAAGTAATATTTAATATAAAAAGGAATATTATTTTTTAAATATTTATATTAAAAATATAATGATTTATCGTAAAATATAATTATATTTTTATATTATTTATATAATATATCATATATTTTATTAGGATTTTTGTGAACCTTTGATCCCTCAAAATGCTTTACTGACTTGTTTTCCTAACTTTGTGAAACTTTGTGAAAATGCAGCCAATGAAAATCTTTCGAACTCTATTTGCAATTTTGTCGTAAAAAAATGCATATTCTAAGATCCCTTCATCATCACGGACTTGACCCGACAGTGAGCAAGAACTCTTCAATCATGTTGCAACAATTAGTAAAAGATTATAATATATTTTTTATAATTTATAAGTAAAAGATTGTCAATGAACCTATCGTGACTTCCTTAATGCCAATTTGACCATTCAACGGTGCAATCAAAAGTGCCAAAAACAGTCATACGTGCAGACAACGATAATTATATCCGTATGGCCAAGTACGATAATGAGAATAATAATCATATTGATGATAACTGCAATAAACGAAACGGACTTCAATGCAGGAAACGTCGAGATTCTTCACAACGGAAAATGGGGTAGCATTTGTGACGACGAGTGGGATTTTTTGGAGGCAACTGTCGTTTGCAGACAACTGGGTTACGAGGCGGCCATCAAGGCAACCGGAAACGGACACTTCGGACAGGCTAGAAGTATGAACAAATTGTTATCCATAATTCCGATCGGCAACAAAAAAACTGCCAATATAAGTAATCGGAATTCTATTCTGGACCACTTATTTGTACTTAAGGTGGAAAAATAGCCGAATTAGATTATTTTTTCAAGGAAACATTTATTCGCCATTTTTGGGACTTAGGGTATTTTTTATTACTCACTTTGGCTGATACATAATACTTTTTTAATGTTTGAAAATGGCGGAGGTATGCAATCTGGATAAAAGCCAACGAAGATTTTTCTTTCGTTAATACTCGTACGCAGTGTTTGTAGCAAAAAAGTGAGAGATGTTGAAAATCGATAAAATGGTACGCTTTGAAACAAAAATATTGAATTTTCCGAAAAATGGGCTACATTTGGTGACAAAAAAATACGTTTTTTTTTTTTCATTTTCAAGAACATTTAGGGCTGAACATTAGGGTTAAACATTAGGTTAGGAACATTAAAAAGATTGATATCAAATTTCATCAGAATCAGTCGATTAGTTTTTTAGCTATACATAACGCCAGTTTTGAAAATGCAGTTTAGAAGACCGTGGCACAACTCCGCCATTATTAAAGATAAATTTAAAAAATACCGTGTAACAGTCAAAAGTAGTCATAAAATATGCTAATAAGGAACATCACTTTGATGTCCTCCTCCGATTTTGTTGAAACTTTTTTATGTGGAAGAGTATCAAAAACTAAGAGACACGTATTTTTTTTTATCGGCGAAAAAACGGTTTTAAGAGGTGAAACGCACCCTCGAAAATGGGGATGTTTTTTTTATTTTTCGTCGATAACATCTTAACGGTACGAGATATAAAAAAATTTCAAATTGCAACAATGTTTATTTTTCGTGTATATCGTGTATCTCATTGGACATGAAAACGATAATGTTATCGCCGAAGAACGAAAAACACCCTTACTTTCGAGGGTGCGTTTCACCCCAAAAACCGTTTTTCCGCCGATGAAAAAAAACGTGTCTCTTAGTTTTTTATACTCTTGCACATAAAAAAGTTTCAACAAAATCGGAGAAGGACACCAAAGTGATGGTCCTTGTAAGTCTCAAAAATGATGAAGAAATCGTACCCTAGAAAAAAAATCATGAAAATCAGCAATTTTTTTCCTCGTCGAGAGGTATCTTCCCCCTTTATTTTCCAGTCTGTGATAATTCGAACTTTAAAAGTGCTCGGTCTCAAGACCTTCATGACGTTGAAATTAGCATCGTTGGAACGAAACGAAATTTTTTTTTTTACTTCCCAAATTTCCTATGGCAGCTTTGAGCTCCGAAAATCACGCAATCATATTTTAGAATTCTTACTGAGCGATCTAGAACACGTTTGAAAACTTTAATTTTTGATAATAACGAAAATAAGAAATTGAAAAGAATTTTCTTTCCATTCCAACGATGCATACTTCAACCCCATAGATCTTCAATCTCGTGACGTTCAATGAGCGTTTCAAATTTTATTAGATTTGCGAATATTCTTTTTTTTTACTGAGCACAAATTTTCAGGACATTTTTGGATGGACAACGTTTACTGCGACGGTACCGAGGATCATTTATCCAAGTGTCGTTTCGACGGTTGGGGACTCTCTGATTGCGAAAGCAGCGAAGCCGCGGGGGTCGTTTGTCGCCACGAGGAAAAAATAAGCGTGGCTGCGATCGTCAAAAAGAAATCGCTGAAATTGAGAATTAAGGACGTTCATCTTCAGGGAATGGCTGTGAGATTGGCCGGTGGACGCGTTCCGAATGAAGGAAGAGTTGAAATTAAACTTGGGAATAAAGGTATTTTTCATTTCGCGATAAATAGATAGAAAATGAATATTCCACATAGTAACAAATTCACCGTATTCGGTTCCAAATAAATAAATGAATAAACCAATAAATGAATGAATAAATGAATAAATGAATGAATGAATAAATGAATAAATGAATAAATGAACAAATGAACAAATGAACAAATGAACAAACGAACAAATGAACAAATGAACAAATGAACAAATGAACAAATGAACAAATGAACAAATGAACAAATGAACAAATGAACAAACGAACAAACGAACAAACGATCAAACGAACAAACGAACAAGTGAACAAGTGAACAAGTGAACAAGTGAACAAGTGAACAAGTGAACAAGTGCACAAGTGAACAAGTGAACAAGTGAACAAGTGAACGAGTGAACAAGTGAACGAGTGAACAAGTGAACGAGTGAACAAGTGAACGAGTGAACAAGTGAACGAGTGAACAAGTGAACGAGTGAACAAGTGAACGAGTGAACAAGTGAACGAGTGAACAAGTGAACGAGTGAACAAGTGAACGAGTGAACAAGTGAACGAGTGAACAAGTGAACGAGTGAACAAGTGAACGAGTGAACAAGTGAACAAGTGAACAAGTGAACGAGTGAACAAGTGAACGAGTGAACAAGTGAACAAGTGAACAAGTGAACAAGTGAACAAGTGAACAAGTGAACAAGTGAACAAGTGAACAAGTGAACAAGTGAACAAGTGAACAAGTGAACAAGTGAACAAGTGAACAAGTGAACAAGTGAACAAGTGAACAAGTGAACAAGTGAACAAGTGAACAAGTGAACGAGTGAACGAGTGAACAAGTGAACGAGTGAAAAAGTGAACAAGTGATCAAGTGAACAAGTGAACAAGTGAACATGTGACCAAGTGAACGAGTGATCAAGTGAACGAGTGAACGAGTGAACAAGTGAACGAGTGAACAAGTGAACGAGTGAACAAGTGAACGAGTGAACAAGTGAACGAGTGAACGAGTGAACAAGTGAACGAGTGAACAAGTGAACGAGTGAACAAGTGAACGAGTGAACAAGTGAACGAGTGAACAAGTGAACGAGTGAACAAGTGAACGAGTGAACAAGTGAACGAGTGAACAAGTGAACGAGTGAACAAGTGAACGAGTGAACAAGTGAACGAGTGAACAAGTGAACGAGTGAACAAGTGAACGAGTGAACAAGTGAACGAGTGAACAAGTGAACGAGTGAACAAGTGAACGAGTGAACAAGTGAACGAGTGAACAAGTGAACGAGTGAACAAGTGAACGAGTGAACAAGTGAACGAGTGAACAAGTGAACGAGTGAACAAGTGAACGAGTGAACAAGTGAACGAGTGAACAAGTGAACGAGTGAACAAGTGAACGAGTGAACAAGTGAACGAGTGAACAAGTGAACGAGTGAACAAGTGAACGAGTGAACAAGTGAACGAGTGAACAAGTGAACGAGTGAACAAGTGAACGAGTGAACAAGTGAACGAGTGAACAAGTGAACGAGTGAAAAAGTGAACGAGTGAAAAAGTGAACAAGTGAAAAAGTGAACAAGTGTACAAGTGAACAAGTGATCAAGTGAACAAGTGAACAAGTGACCAAGTGAACAAGTGAACAAGTGAACAAGTGAACAAGTGAACAAGTGAACAAGTGAACAAGTGAACAAGTGAACAAGTGAACAAGTGAACAAACGAACGAACAAACGAACGAATGAATCAATAAATATTCTTCTCTCAAAAGTTTTTGTTCATATGAGGGAAGAACCTCATATTGTTATCATATGGAATGAAAGATGAAACTTCGTTGCCTTTTTCGAGTTAGATCCGCGATCTTCCATTCTAGTTCCCGTCTTCCAACGTATGCCAAAACCCTATCCATCCGAATACCTAGAAATGATGGTGAAATAACGGTACCTTCAGATTGGAGTGTCGTTTGTGGCGACGGATGGTCTCTCTTTGAAGCTGGAGTGATTTGTCGTCAACTCGGGCTCGGCTACGCTGCAGATGCCGTTCAGACAAACTATTTCGGCGGTGAAAAAGATCTGATGTATATAAGTGGTCTCAAGTGCGAGGGGAATGAGATCAACATTGCCGAATGCCTTCACGACCAGATGTTCGAATGTCCAGGTACGACAGCACACAATGCATACAGGGTGTCCTGTTATGAACGGATGATCCTGCAACTGTCGATAGGTCAGATCATGTCCTAATATAGTATAGTATATGTTGCAATTTCAGTTTAGTAAAAGTCCCACGGTTTTCAAGATTTAGAGCTTTTTGTAATTTTTTGAAAAAAATCATCTGATTTTGGTTTTTCCATTTCTACAAATGATATGAATCGACAATAACTAAGCAACTTTTTAAAGTAATTGGCACGATATGCGTAGTACATTTTTTTTACACCGCAGGCTGTCAAAGTCAAATGTCCGAATTGGTTTGTATGAAAATTCTGCATAACATCGTTTTTTCATAAAGTTTCGTCAACATTTAAGGTCAAAAAGAAGACTTTTCTGGAATAAAACCAATAGCCAAGGGTATTTTTTTTAACCTGGTTGAAAAAGTTATCATTTTCAGAAATGGCAGGTTGCAGGATTATATCCATTCATAACAGAACATCATAACAGAACTGTATATACAAATTTTATTTCGAGCTTTCGAAAAAAAAACTCAAAACCTTCAGTTTTCATTAAAAATCGACAAAAGTATGTAGAAACGCGTTTTTCGCCTTATTCCGGCGTAATTTCGAGCTGTGAATAAAAACTTCGTGATATTCGTAGTAGGCGAAAAATTTCTCTTTGAATAGATCCTTAAAGAGGTGACACAGAAAAAAGTCAAACTTTTGGCCTTTTGGCTATAATGTAAAACTATCGGAGATAAAGTAGTCTTTTTTATTGGTCGGAACAATTAAAATCTATCAGAGCTTAAAGGAGGAGATTCAGGCAACGAAAAAATCTCTGATTTTCATGATTTTTTTAAAAGGAAAGATACCTTCGTCATTTTTTAAACTTAGGCTATGTTTTATTACTACTTTTGGCTATTACATGGTATATTTTTTTATCGATTAGTCTCAATAGGTTGAATATGAAAAAAAAATAACGGAGATTTTTCTTTCATTAACACTCATACGCAGAGTACGAACCAAGAAAAAGTGAGAAATGTTGAAAATTGATTAAATCGTACGCTTTGAAACAACAAGATTGAATTTTCCAAACAAAAAAAAACGCCTACATTTTGCAATAAACAAATACGTTTATTTTTATTTCCAACGACATTTCACGCTAATTTTTTATAAAGTGAGGTTAGAAAGATTTATACCAAATTTCATCAGAATCGGTCGATTAGTTTTTTAGCTATACGTCACGGCAGTTTTGAAAATGCAGTTTAGAAGACCGTGCCATACCTCCGTCATTTTTGAAGATTAATAAAAAAAAAATACCACGTAACAGCCAGAAGTAGTAAAAAAAACATGCCCTGAGTATCCAAAACGGTGAGGAAATGTTTCCTTTAAGGGGCTATAACAGTGTGAACGCTGAAAATTTGGGTTATTTTCGGGAATTTTTTGGAAGAAAAGTTTCTCCACTGCTGACATGATTCCGGACGATTGAGTAGCCGAAACCGAAAAAGGGAGAAGTGTCGTTAAACTGTAAAGTATTTCCTCTACAATGACGTACGATCTTCGAAAAATATCAAAATGTAACAAAATGGCGTAGCTATGAAAAAAAGTCTGCTTTCTTGCCTATAAAGTGGTCGTTTTTTTTCAATGCCAAATCGTCAATTTTCTTCCAATCAAAAATATCCTACGTCATTTTAGAGTAAATATATTCAAGAGTACTCAGTTCAAATTTCAAGTCAATCGGACAATTGCTCTTTGAGTTGCAATGTCAGCGAATTTGAAAAATCTCATTTCGAGAAAAACGCGTTTAAAGATTTAAGGATGTTGAGTCCCAAATCGCAAATGATAATAAAATTCTGAAAATTTGGTACGTTTTTGTATGAAGTATTTTAGAGGTCGTGTAAAAATTTCACGACAATTAGGAAGCTCGTTATTGAACAATTAACATTCACAAATTAAATGTTGTCTTATGGAAACTGGTGTAACTTTGCAATAAGTTTTTTTTTGACCTCTCAATTTTGTAATATCTACAATATACTGAAAGTAACGGAAACAAAACGAAGTTTATTGATAATTTTTTTTTATTTCTCTTAAAAATTGTTCTTAACAAAACGTTATTTTTTTAATAACAAGCTTCCTGATTGTCGTGAAACATTTCAAGACGATTAGGAAGCTCGTTATTAAAAAAAATTACGAGCTGTTATTTAAAAAACGCTTTATTAAAAAAAAAACTTTATTAAAAAAGCTTTATTAAAAAAAGCTTTATCAAAAAAGCTTTATTAAAAAAAAGCTTTATTAAAAAAAGCTTCATTAAAAAAAAAGCTGTTATTAAAAAAATAACGAATAATTTAAAAAAACACGACCTCTTAAATACTTCATACAAAAACATACGAAATTTTCAGAATTTTCTCATCATTTTTTATTTCACCCCTAAGGAGGGTTGAAGATGATAGAATTCTGAAAATTTGGTATGTTTTTACATGAAGTATTCAGGAGGTCGTGTAAAAATTTCATGACGATTAAGAAGCTATTTATTGAACAATTAACCTTAACATGTTTCATAGGGACTCAAAATCCTTAACTGGGGCATTTCATACCTACGAGCGATTGCTCTTTAGAAGGCTCCCATACGGGTAGTATTAAAGATACGGCCTTGCAATTTTTACAGGATATCCTTGAAAGTATAAACTGCCGAAAAAAGCAAAAAAAAATCGATTTTTTTTAAGTGTCACACTGGTATAGCCCCTTAAAAAAAATCATGATAAGTACATTTTTTCCTCTCCTAAAGGTGTCCCCCTTAAGAAGTATGTTTTATTCAGGAATCGCAGAGAACGTTGCCAGCGTTATTTGTGTAAGGGAGATTGCCGATCTCGTTTTCGATCACATTGAGCTCATGAGAACTTCGCATCTCGAGGATCGACAATTGTACTGGCTGCAGTGTGCGATGGAGGAAAATTGCGTTGCCAGTCCAGCATACAAAATACAGAGGGAATCGGCGAACTGGCATCTCGAGACGCGAAGGCTACTGCGATTTACCGCGAGAATACTGAACGCTGGTACTGCCGATTTTCGTCCATCCGTACCGAAACACCTCTGGGAATGGCACATGTGCCACATGTGAGTTTCTATAGCAAATTTTTACAACCCCTGATATCGCCTACCAAATCCTCTCGGTACCAAATTGACCCTCGTCCTTATTCTTTTCCTTCTTTATTTTTCAATTTCAGCCATTTTGAAAGTCACTTTTGTCAATCTTTTTCTTTATCGATCAGTTTTATCATCAAGTTCTATCAATCTGTTATATCAATTCAGTTTTATCAATCGTCACTTAATTACGTGTACGTGCACAGAGCATTATGTATAATAATCTATTAATTGCCCAGTACCGAAAAATAAATTATTTTCATATTTAGAACAATGGAAACTAACGTAATTGACGAATTAATTTGCTCATTATTCTGCCAAATTGGTTCAAATTTTGACGATGTTTTGGAGATTTTTTCAAACCAAATTCCTTATTATTATCCTAGTACTGCTATTCTTTTTTATTATTATCTTATTTATTTATTTATTTGTTTATTTATTTATTTATTTGTTTATTTATTTGTTTGTTATTTGTTTATTTATTTGTTTATTTGTTTATTTATTTATTTATTTATTTATTTATTTATTTATTTATTTATTTATTTATTTATTTATTTATTTATTTATTTATTTATTTATTTATTTATTTATTTATTTATTTATTTATTTATTTATTTATTTATTTATTTATTTATTTATTTATTTATTTATTTATTTATTTATTTATTTATTTATTTATTTATTTATTTATTTATTTATTTATTTATTTATTTATTTATTTATTTATTTATTTATTTATTTATTTATTTATTTATTTATTTATTTATTTATTTATTTATTTATTTATTTATTTATTTATTTATTTATTTATTTATTTATTTATTTATTTATTTATTTTTTTATTTTTTTATTTATTTATTTATTTATTTATTTATTTATTTATTTATTTTTTTATTTATTTATTTTTTTATTTTTTTATTTTTTTATTTTTTTATTTTTTTATTTTTTTATTTATTTTTTTATTTTTTTATTTTTTTATTTTTTTATTTTTTTATTTATTTTTTTATTTATTTTTTTATTTTTTTATTTATTTATTTATTTATTTATTTATTTATTTATTTATTTATTTATTTATTCATTTTTTTTCTTTTTGGTAATGACTATTCGAAAATATTTTAATCGTAGAACATTTTTGTGCAAAGCTCATGCTCTAGACTGCTTGATAATAATCGTCAGCCTATAAAAAAAAATCATCACTATACAATTCCTTTTAAAAAATCGTCAGAAGGCGATTGGTCGTTTTTGCTAGGGAAATGTTAATTCACTTCTCTACTGTACTATTTATCACACCACTGGACGGTCGTTTTCAGACCGGCGATTCGGTCAGACATAAAAAAAAATCAATCTTTTTGTGTATGTCATCGTGCTGGCGAATGAATCTCCGCAGGCATTACCACTCGATGGAGGTGTTCGCCACATTTGACGTAATCGACTCGACGGGAAAGAGGGTTGCCGAAGGTCACAAAGCGTCCTTCTGCCTCGAGGATAATCAATGCCTACCGGGGATCGTACCCAGGTTGATTAAAATAAAATATCTTCCTTTTTTCTCTCTCGCATCTTAAAGGGGGGGGGAGATACCTAAATAAAGGTAGAGATGAAAAAATAAAAATAAAAAATAAAATGAAACAATCGCCAATATTCGTGATTAAAAAAAAAAAAATATCTCTTCTCTATTTTTGTGAGCTAGGGTACGCTTTATTATTACTTTTGGCTGTTACATGGTATTTTTTGAAATTTATCATTGTTTAAAAGTGGCTGACGTATGACACGGTGTTCTAAGCGGATCGGATTAATCTGAAGATCAACAAACGAACGTTTTTTTTCATTAAGGGGTCTTCTTACTTTAGATGCTAAAAAAGGCGTTTTTCATGAATTTTTTTGATAGGTTTATATTATAGATATTGATATAAAAGTTGTTACACTTAATAAATACACTTACGAAATACATTTAAATTTTTTTTTATGTATTTGTGTAACCCAAACAAATTTTAAACGCGTTTTCCTCGAAACAACGTTTTTCGACGATTTGTTGACAAAATCTTCGAAACTACTGAACCTATCCTTATGAAATTTTACCCACATATTCTTTACAACTATAGCTATAGCGCACATCAAGGATTTAAAAAATCTTTGATATTCACTATTTTTTTCCAAAAACGCTGAAAAAAACACGTTTTTTTTAATGTACGCCATTTTGTTATTTTTGCATATATCAAAAATCACATGATATGCGCTATAGCCATTACCATACTGAATCTAAAACCGTTTGATTTTTTAACTACCATTTTCGTCTATAAATAGTGACTTAAATAAATAATTTTTTTTAAATGTATTTCGAAAGTGTATGTATTGAGTGTAACAACTTGTATTTCAATATCTATAATATAAACCTATCGAATAAAACAATGAAAAAAGCCTTTTTTAGCGTCGGAAGCAAGAAAAAGTGAGAAATTTTGAAAATCGATGAAACGGTACGCTTCGAAACAAAAAGATTGAATTATCCGGAAAAAAATGGCTCCGTTCTGCAACAAAAACTAATTTTTTTTTATTTTCAAAAACATTTAGGGTCATGTTTTAGACAATAAAGTGAGAAACATGTATAGCAATTTTCATCGGAATCGTTCAATTAGTTTTTCAGCTATACACCACGCCAGATTCAGAAATGCAGTTTAGAAGCGCCATTTTTAAAGATTAGTTTTTTTTTAATACCATGTAACAGCCAAAAGTAGCAATAAAACATACCCCGAGTTTCAAAAGTGGCAAAGAAATCTTTCCTTTAAGGATGTTGAGTCCCTATGAAACATGTTAATGTTAATTGTTCAATAAATAGCTTCTTAATCGTCATGAAATTTTTACACGACCTCCTGAATACTTCATGTAAAAACATACCAAATTTTCAGAATTCTATCATCATTACTTCAACCTCCTTAAGGTTTGAAATAAAAAATGATAAGAAAATTCTGAAAATTTGGTATGTTTTTGTATGAAGTATTTAAGAGGTCGTGTTAAAATTTCACGACGATTAGGAAGCTCGTTATTAAAAAATTAACATTTTGTTAAGAACAATTTTTAAAAGAAATAAAAAAAAATGTATCAATAAACTTCGTTTTGTTTCCGTTGCTTTCAGTATATTGTAGATATTATAAAATTGAGAGGTCAAAAAAAAAACTTATTGCAAAGTTACATCAGTTTCCATAAAACAACATTTAATTAGTGAATGTTAATTGTTCAATAACGAGCTTCCTAATTGTCGCGAAATTTTTACACGACCTCTGAAATACTTCATACAAAAACATACCAAATTTTCAGAATTTTATCATCATTTGCGATTTGGGACTCAACACCCTTAAAGAAATCATGCAATCAGCCATTTTTCCCTCGCCTAAGGCATCTCGCCCCTTAATGTCAGCTCATTACAGTTATCGCGTGATCGTTACTCGGGAAGGTAACACGTGTCGTGTGTCGTAGGTACAAGTGTGCTAATTTCGGTGACCAAGGCATATCGGTCAATTGCAGTGACATATATAAGCACAACATCGACTGTCAGTGGGTCGATATTTCGGAGCTCGCACCAGGCGAATACACCTTCAAGGTAAGAACGTGAAAAATTAGGTCGTTCGTTATCGCGACAAAATCCACGGCTTGAATTTTTTCCGTACACGAGGGGAAAAAAAACGCCCTAAACGTATAATTTATCCGAAATGTAACTTGTTTCGTGCAGGTTGCCGTTAATCCGGAATTCAAGGTCGGGGAAATGAGCTTCGACAACAACGCGGCCGTGTGTCAATTGTTGTACACGGAAACATTCGCCACGGTGCACAATTGCACTATGGCTCGTCCTTAATAAAATGTTTTAGTATGTATACCACTGTGGAATTAGGAAAAATAAAAGTATACCATATCTCGATAACTAGCGCTCCGAAGTATCGAAATATATCAACGTCAATATCAAACCACATTTTCCAACGTTTCGATACACTAAATCCGAAAGAAAAAAAAACACTTTTACCGACACACGTTTTTTTCAGTTTCCGCCTGCCCTCGTGATCACGCGACACGAATAGCCAACTGCGATTTCGAGGCCGTCAGTGACGACATTCTCGATCTGCATTTTGTTTCTTATCATTATCAACTGAAGCAACGTAGTGGGTGGAAATGACAGTAAAAACAGCTCTAGTCTGAGCAGAGTTTTAGTTAAGGATGTTGAGTCCCTATGAAACATGTTGATGTTAATTGTTCAATAAATAGCTTCTCAATCGTCATGAAATTTTTACACGACCTCCTGAATACTTCATGTAAAAACATACCAAATTTTCAGAATTTTATCATCATTTGCGATTTGGGACTCAACATCCTTAAGTTAGTGGTAAGTGCTAGTGAGTTAGTAGTAAATGCTATTAAGTTGTTAAAAGTAAGTAGTAAGTGATATTAAGTTGGTAAATGTTAGCATCAAGTTAGTGGTAAGAGCTAGAATGGTAGTAAAAGTTTGTAGTAAGTGCTCGTAAGTTAGTAAGAGTTGGTAGTAAGTGCTGGTAAGTTTGTTAAAGTTATTAGTCAGTGCTAATACGTTGGTGAAAGTTAGTGGTGAGTGCTATTAAGTTGGAAAAAGTTAGTGGTAAGTGCTGATGAGTTAGTACAAGTTAGTAGTAAGTGTTATAAAGTTGGTACAAGTTGGTAGTAAGTGATATTAAGTTGGTAAATGTTAGCATCAAGTTAGTGGGAAGAGCTAGAAAGGTAGGAAAAGTTTGTAGTAAGTGCTCGTAAGTTAGTAAGAGTTGGTAGTAAGTGCTGGTAAGTTGGTGAAAGTTAGTAGTAAGTGCTGGTAAGTTGGTGAAAGTTAGTAGTAAGTGCTGGTAAGTTGGTGAAAGTGGGTGGTGAGTGCTATTGTGTTGGTAAAAGTTAGTGGTAAGTGCTGATAGGTCAGTACAAGTTAGTAGTAAGTGTTATTAAGTTGGTGCAAGTTAGCACTAAGTGATATTGAGTTGGTAAATGTTAGCATTAAGTTAGTAGTAAGAGCTAGAAAGGTAGTAAAAGTTTGTAGTAAGTGCTTGTAAGTTAGTAAAGTTTGGTAGTAAGTGCTGGTAAGTTGGTGAAAGTTAGTAGTCAGTGCTAGTACGTTGGTGAAAGTTGGTACGCAATGCTAGTACGTTGGTGAAAGTTACTGGGCAATGCTAGTAAGATGGTACTACGTGCTAGAAGATTATTAATAAGCGCTAGTAAGTTAGTAAAAGTTAGTAGTACGTCTTACGAAGGTGGCCGAAGTTGGCAGCACGTTAGTAAACGTTAGTAGTAAGTGTTATTAAGTTGGTAAACGTTAATAGTAAGCGTGATAAGGTTGGTAAAAGTTGGCATTAAGTTAGTAGTAAGAGCTAGAGAGGGAGTAAAGGTTTGTAGTGAGTACTCCTAAGTTGGTGAAATTTATAAGTGAGTGCAGGTACGTTGGTGAAAATTAATAGACAATGCTCTACTAGGTGGGCAAAATTTAGTATTACATGCTGATAAATTAGTAATGCGGGCGCTAGTAAGTTAGTAAAGGTTAGGAGTAAGTGCTATGGAGGTAATAAAGCTTACCAGTAAGCCCGTCGGAGTTAGTACGAATTAGTAGTGAGTGGAAGTAAGTTGGCAAACGTTGGTAGTAAGCGTTAGCAAGTTAATAATATTTAGTGGTAAGCGTTAGTAAGTTGGTGACGGTAAGTAGTAAGTGCTAGTCAAGGGCTAAAAGTTAGCCAGTGCTGGTAACTCAGTAGCAAGTAAGCTAGTAAGTTCCAGTAACTTATCAGCTTCGCTTTCACGATTCAACATGCTAACGCTAGTAATGAGTAGCAAGTTGCCGAAATGCCGCTTTTTATGTACTGCTCGTCTAATAAAACCCTTAGGGCGCATTGTTACGGTAGGTGATCTTTTATGCACGCTCAGATGCATTGATAATGAAACCTATTTGGAGATTGAAACAACCGCCTGGAGAGCGCCACCTTCGCGATAAGAAAAAGTTTCGTAGCTTCCAGACGGATGTACGACCCTGATGAAAATTACGTTTTCGCGTTTCGAGCTAATGTTTTCAGCGCTGACTTTATTCACTTTGCGATAGGTTAGGTTAGTTTCTCGACGGTGCTCCGAGCCTTGACGTTTCTGTCAACTTTGTAAAACGCAAATATGGGCTTGTTCGGTAAATCGCCAGAGAAAAACCCCAAAGAACAGGTGAGAAAGTGTTATATTCAAAAAGTAAATTGTATCCGCACGGCTCACATTGACTCTACGATGAATCGCGTGCTTTGGGCATCCAGGTACAAGAATGGACTCACAAATTGCGAAAAGAGGGATATCAGTTGGACAGGCAGGTTAGGGGTGAGTCATAACACACCCAAAAATGATCTCAGTGATAGTCATCGTCGTCGCAAAATAAGATTCGATAATAAGATAATTTTAGTTTCCGCATGACCGAATTGCCAAAAAAACTCGGTCGGTAAAACCGTTTCGACGTGGAATGACCGAAAAATAATTTCAGCGATTCAACGCGAGGAGGAAAAGGTTAAACGTTCGCTGAAAGAGGCTGCCAAAAAGGGGGACAAGGATGTCTGCAAAATTCTCGCCAAAGAGATAATAAGGGCGAGAAAGGCTAGGAGCAAGATATCGACGTCGAAGGCGCACTTGAACTCGGTGTCGTTACAAATGAAAAATCAACTCGCCACCATAAGAGTCGCCGGTTCACTGGCCAAGTCTACGGAAGTCATGCAAGCCATGCAGTCGCTCATAAGGGTGCCGGAAGTAGCGGCCACCATGAGGGATTTGTCCAAAGAAATGATGAAAGCCGGAATTATCGAAGAAATGCTGGACGAGACTATGGACAGTATCGAAGATTCGGAGGATATCGAAGACGAGGCGGACGAGGAAGTCGACAAGGTAAAACGACCATTTTGCATTCGATGTTGACGGAAATTGACGATTACTCGCTCCCTTCAGGTGCTGTGGGAACTCACGGCTGGCCAGTTGGGTACGGCACCTGCGGTTGTAACGGAGACACCGGGCGCCGTCGCGTCGACGTCCAACGAGGAGGAAATGGCGGAGGCGGACGACAAAGAACTGGAAGAAATGAAGAGCAGGTTGCAGAGCTTGAGGAGCTAAGACGAAAACCACACGATTCTCGATAGAGCCCACCCCATAGACCGTGTACAATTGAATCGTTCGCTTTGTAATACTACTTGCGAAAACTGAGAAACTTTCTCACTGTTCTTTCGAGTCGAGCCTCCGAGCAAAGCGTGGAGTCACTTGATTTTGATGTTCAGTTCGCACTAACGAGGAAGCACACTAACGTAAGCTCTTAGCAGTAGATTCCTGTATCGAATGTGCGATAAGTAGCGGAGGATGAGAAAAGGGCGACAGTATTGCACGGGGCTTCGCGCTTTCGAGGGTTCGATATTATTATAACGCCGCAGCTCCTGTGGAAAAAAGTTTGTTGCTGTTACAACTTTTCTTCGTAAAATGGTACGCGATACGAATTCTTTCTCAAACTTCATGTAAATAATATAATAGTCGTTATATTATCATTTATATTTAAAAAGAATTAACGAAAACGCTGATGAAAAATTTTATGCTATGTAAAATTACATTTCCAATGAAATTTAGGATTGTAAGTCCAAAACTTCCGTGCAGACGAACTCAATTTACTTGTTTGTGACAGAAATTTTCTTCATTGGGGAAATATCAATTTCCGGAATGTTGGCTGAAAGCAGAAGTAACGGTGTAACAAAAAGTCTCTCAACATGAAAAACTTTCCGATTACATTGATGCGTTTGAGAAATGTTCAATTAACAATTAAATCTTTGTCATAAATTGGTACGAATGCACATATGCACATATATTTATAAAAAAATGAATACGTATATTTTTTTTTTTCGTGGGTAAATTCGTTTGGTTTTTCGGAGTGTAAGGAAGTGAAATTTATTTAATATACAAAATAAATATTCTAATCAATTAAATAACGGCCATTGTTATCTATAACCTCTTGCAATCGTTTTGCCAATTTCAGTAGCCCATGTTCTTTTTCAGTCTGAGACTTAGCACACGCTACTTTTTTGTGTACCAATACACGGAAATATTTTTTAAATTCGAATAAATCTAAAAAATATAATTTATAATAAGTAAATTAAAATATAAAAAGTTTAGATAAATTCAAATTTCTTGTTAAACCCATTTTAAATTTGGCAAACCTTTCATCTGTCGGAAAGGTAGAAAATGAGCGATATATACTTTGCACAACAATGCTCCAGCCGCAGCGGTTGCGTGAACAATTCGCTATTTCCACGTCCTAGAAGTGGCGCAGCGATATTTCAATATGGCCGATCAAACTACAGCTTTAAACGTAAACAATTACTTCGTTCTTGATTTCCCGCAAGTTGAATATTGGATTTACCTCCATGCTAGATTGTAAAAATGATACTGCACTGAAAAATTTATTTTCCGCTCGTTTTTAGCTCCGTCAGCTCTAGTTTTAGATTTTTAAAGGTTATGAGAGTAACTCGCAGGTTGCGAGGAGTGATTCGATTTTCCAGAGCATGCCTTTCACAAGGGACGTCTGAAATGATATTTATACATTGTATATAACAGAAATAACTTTTAATATTGCTCGATTCATTATCTATAGTTACACACTTGGAAAGAAAACATCTTATAGTGGACTACAAACTCGCCTCGATAGACTAAAGAATCATTTTCAGAGTCAACCACCACTTTTAATAAGACTTTAGTTTTAGCCAGCTTATGGAATGACAATAAACTTTTATTATCCGTCTAGACCCTGAACCCCAGCAGAATTTCGACTAATTTTTCGTTGTGTGAATTTTGTCCATTGTTATCAATGTATTTTGAGTTTACTATACCGGTAGAGCTTTTGCCTCAGGCCGCGAGAGGCGCCAAGGCTTTTGGCGCTCGCGAATAATCCGCATCGGTTGGAGTCACTCCGCCGGGACTTTAGCCTCCGCCGAGTGCACCAAATAAACAGCTGTCAAAATGCGTTCGATGAATTTCAGTAGAGACGGAACGCCCAAATATAGCTGATGAGTCTTCCTTGACAAGAAATAAAGATAAAAAAAAGAAGAAAAACAAAGCAGACGAGAATGATGCGTTTTACGTACAAAGGCCACTGTGGTCTCTGACGTGAAGTTCATTCGATACGATTCTCCTCGTATTTTCACCTAGACTTTCAGCGAAACAGGATAACCCTCGGGGGTTTATCGTCGCGCCGGATAAACAAGCAAGATTGAATCCTTATTTTTCTCGTACTCTCGTTACGGTGCATCGGAGACTAAGTTCGCGTTGACGAAGCCAAAGAAACGAGAATGGCTTGTCTTCTGGCGAATCCCGTCAACATCGACATAAAAATACCAAGTGTGGAGAGTACGGATGGTGTGACGTATTACAATATTGAGGTTAGAATAGCCGATGTTCATTGGAGCCTGAAGCACAGGTACAGCGAATTCGCTGAATTACACGAGTTCCTAGTGGCCGAACATTGCGTCGAAAAGGATATACTACCGCCGAAAAAGCTTATCGGCAACAAGAGCGAAGTATTCATCGAGAAGAGAAGAATAGCGCTGGAAAGCTATCTCAACGTGGTCTATCATTATCTGAAAAAGGCTATGCCGAGGGAATACGCCCTCTTTCTGCATCTTCATGTTTACGACATATATTTTATACTGCAGACGATGGCACTGGAATTTTTCACCCAAGGCGACAGTCTCTTGGAGACCTCCAAGAGCTACACATTCACGCCGCTCCAGGTACTTTGAAACGCTAGCGACGAGGCGTGTTCATCTTTGTTGAGTCACCTCAAGTAGATCTTTTTAAGGGGCTACATCTACCTAAGGCCTGAAAAAATGGCCAAATACCGATTTTGTTTCTGGGGAACGGTTGATGAAAAAGAAACGAATTTTTTTTTGACAAGGGTACATTGAGTAGCTTAAAAAAAAACTGGCTGGCAGGTGATGAAATGTTTTCCGTGACTTTTGGCAGTGGACACCCACCAGTCTAAACGGTCCATCCGAAATCTAAAAACCAATCGGATTATTCAAGTTCACAATAAATACGCGTTGTTGACGTCCATCGATTTTTTAAATAATCTCTTTTAACAACATACACGACGAATTGGAACTTGAGTATACAAAATCTATGAAAAAAGTCGTAATTTCTACGTGATTATTGAACAATGAAGAACGATTTTTACAAAGTGAGGTCGTCAATTACCTGTAAGGTGGGAAACCAGTTTAGAATATAAGAGATTGTATTTTTTTTATTCCATAAATTGTTAGCAAAACTAAGCACTGATTAACCAGTAGGCAATGAAAACAACTCATTACTGCCGTGACCTTTGTTTTCGGTGATTTCTTTCAAACACGGTTTTCTCGGAAAGCCTTTTCTTGGAATTTAACCTATAACTTTATAAACTGATAGTTTCTTTATATAATTACGCTCTATATGAACCTAAATTTGGGTTAATATTGTTTAAAGTATATTTTTATAGCAAAAAGGTTATAAAATAATGGCAAAAATTAATTTTGTTTAAACACTCCTAAAAGAATGCAATTTTTAATTTTTTCATCAGGGTGAGGCTCGTATAGAAGCAAAACATGATCTTAAAGTAATCTTCGAACCGTATTGATTTGGGATTAAAACTGTGGCCTCCAGACTGTACACAAACAGCAAAGGGTAATGGCAACGTTTCGATGGGCGACAGGTTATATGTTCCCTAATTTCATAGGAAATGTTTCGAAAGAATTAAAATATTTGTTTTAAGATAGTATAAAATATTCCCAAAGTTTGAATAAATTCTATTAATTCAGCCCTTGTAAAAAAAATAGATGAAAACGGTAAAAGGGCGGACGATATCTGTTACAGAAGAAAGGTAAATGCAAAATCTTTGATATATTGCAGCTGTACGCAATAAGCGAGCGCCTGAAGCAGCCGTGTCCGCAGCTGGAGGTGGTAGACCGAAAGTTCGACTTCAGTCACGTTCTCGACCTGAATTCACATCTGAAGCATTTGAGAATCGAGGCGACGTCCGAGTGTTTCGGCACCAGCAACATAGACCTGTCGAATCTGGCGGTGGAGTTATCGACCTTCAAGAGCACGGAGACTCTCGCTATAGACAGTTACCCCATGGACAAGATATACGGTATGGGCAACCTCAGGGACACCGTGAGACACCTGGAGGTGCACAACACCCCGCTGCGCAACATCGTAGAGTTCGCCATGTGCGAAGAGGTACACAAGAGGATCGAGAGCGCGAACGACTCGCACGTCTGGCTGAAGGTCGTGCACCTCGATCTCAGCGACAATCGCATCGAGCAAATAGACGAAGCCATCAAATTGTTGCCTCACATCGAGACACTCGTACTCAACAATAATTCACTGACGGAAATCTCGAACGTTACACTTTTACCGAGACTCTCGCAGTTGCACTTGGCTTCCAACAGTTTCACGGAATTGCCGAGCAATTTGCACACGAAGCTGGGCAACATCGTTTACATGGACCTCTCGCAGAACAAGCTAACGTCGTTGGCCAGTTTTTCCAAGCTCTATTCGCTCGAGGGCCTCGACGTCAGCTGCAACAGGATCGAGAACGTCGAGGAGGTCAAGAACATCGGACATCTGCCCTGTTTGGAGAATCTCAGGCTCACGGGCAATCCCGTGTCCACCATTGTCGATTACAGAGTCAAGGTACTCGAACCGTTTGGAAAGCGAGCCGGCGACATTTGCCTCGACAACGAGAAACCCAATCAGAAGGAACTCGACACGGTCGCCGTCCTTCAAGCCCTCAGAATAGCACGCGAGGGCAAATCTCCCAGCTTCAGTACCAACGACTCGTCGCTATTCGCTGCCGAAATACCCACTTAATCCAACACCCTCACCATCGCCGTGCGAACTTTGTACTCGAGTCTCGCGTTCGCGATTTCTTTTCCTTTCGTAACCTCAAATCGATTTCTCAACTTACGATGTTGCCCCGTTGGAACCCAACGGAAATTCATTTTCACTCTTTTATCGCCTCGTTTTCATTGTCATCCGAGAAAATTTACTTAGATATTTCGGCTGAAGATATCTCTAAAAAGGATCCTGAAAACAATTGATATTTTAGAGGCGTAAATTCGCCAATTGGACTACGGAACTTTCGTTGCGTCTCGAAGTTTTCGTCATCGATAACGCGGAATATTTTATGCCGCGATGAAAAGCAACCGTCTCAGTCATTCGAATACTCACTTAGTATTGTTCGAGCTGTTGACGAACGAGAAGAATCGGCGTCGTACGCGACGAGATTTTCGCAATGGAGTAGTCGTAAAAAATTCAACGCGATTTAGGAAGTATCGATTAATGAATTCTAAATTGAATACCATATTAATTTAATTCATTAATCGTTAATGAATTTATCGATGAATTCTATCTTCGGTCCAGGTCCCTCAGGATTACTCTTCAGTTTTTTCCCGCGAGCTTTTCTTCGAGTGATAATTAAGATGGCAGTTTCAGAGGGAGAACTCCACCGTACGCGAGACTCGACGTACATACGACAGTATCTCTTATACCAAATAAACGCGACGAGACGATATAAGCGATACGTAAACGTTTGTATATTTCGAAGATATCGTCTTTGACTCTTTTTGCAAAAAAGAGACGTTTCGGAAGAATTCTTATCGCAAGAATGCCAATGGGCGAGCGATGAAGGGAAACTGCTCAAAGTGTTCCCAAGCCGACGCTCCGATGACGGAAAAATGTCACATTACTCGGTGTATGAACTTTTTTAATATAACGACTATTACCGAACGAATAACGATATATTGTACATAAGATGACAAACTATTTTGTTAATAATTGAAATAAACTGTGATAATTACAACGCGCGAATGATTTGTTGATCGCATTCCTAGACACCCGTTTTCATCTTCACCGATGTATTTTGGAATAGTATCTTTTTTAAGTTGCCAATTGCTTAAAGGAAGTTTGAAACAGAGTTGCGTAAAAAATTGGGTTAAGCTTCCAAAAAGCATGCACTGCGAAATGAAGTCTTGTGCGGTTACTATTTACTTAAGGGGTTAGGCTACTGTAAACATTTGAACAAATTGGTTGTCGCTTGAGGCAACTCAAATTGGAGAGGAAAGTTCAACGTATGGTGCAGAAATCGCAGATTGAAGGTTTTTCAAAACGGTGTACATGATTTCTCGATATTGACGAACGGATTGACTTTCAATTTGGTACACTTGTTCAGTGTAATAGTAGTTTAGTCTTGACCGACGTTTTTCTTAACATTTTTTTCATCACTTAACAATAATCTGTCCTCGAGACAAAAAATCAATATTTTTTTGTTTGATGATTAAGACATGATCACTGCTATTACATTTATTCAGTGTAATAGTAGTTTAGGCTTCAAAAACGTTTTTCTTCTCGACATTTTTTGGAATAGTTATCAACAGAAACCTCGGATTGGGTTTTCGCGAGGAGTTTGCCTTTCGAATAACAATCTCCTCGCGAAAGCCCAATCCGAGGGTCCTCCTTGCCGCAAGTGGATGCAAAATTAATTCCCTCAGTTAATTACTCCGAGCGATCGATACTATAAAAATGATTGCTGCGTTTTCACATTTACTTTTATTCAACTTTTCTCAACACAATTCTCTATTCACGCTTAAACATTACAAATTCTTGCAAATATTAAAATATTCATAAATAATATACCAATATTATATAATGCTTACACATATGCTAGGCGTTTAGGCTTTTAACGTACCGTAAAACCACACAATTATAGTCCAAGGCCTTAAGCCATAGTCCAGCAAAAAGAATGTATAAAAGCGAGATATTAAATATATAAATCCATTCTTTAAGGTAGTTCGGAAGAAAAACCGAAAGTCAAGCTGACAATTGTAACGATTTTTATTTTCTTCCTTCGAATGTTTAAAACACAGAATTGAATCTCATAAAAAAGTATTTTTATTTTGGTACCGATTAGAATGAAAATTTATGATGATTTTCATAAATACTTTCAATCGACATTGGTTATTGGGCACTCGGTTAATCGTTATCGGCTTTACGAGTGAGTTCGTGTTTTAAGCAGTTGACAACGCTACATAACCTCACTTTAGAAGAATTCAAACATCACCTCTCAACGACTCGACGAATGTCAAAACGTGGCGCGATTACGTGTGAGTGGTCGTTTCGCGAAAAAATCTCGCATTGTGCAAAAACATATTTGCATACGTATATTTGTATACGTAATAATCAATTAAAAAAAATTAAGATCTACAATCGACATATTTTTATTCATTTTTTATCCTTCGTTTGATTGTTCCTTTTACTCTATTCTTATTGTATTCAGCATGATCTGCAGCGTAGGTATTCGGCGACATTCATATCGCATTCGGCGTGAATTGCCGTCTTGGAATTTCCTCTAGCAATCGCAGCTGACGCTCCGATCACCGTTTCGAGAGCGACAGATGTCGCCCAGCAAAATTCAATAAATTATTGTGAAAAAATTACACGTTGAATCAACTACAATTTTTGCATGTGAATTCCGTATTAATCGAAGATTCGAACAAGAAGTTTTGTTTGTTGGGTCAAACGACTAAATTTCACGTAAAGTTATCATTTCCGGTTAATTTTTCGGAGGTTATGTTTGAGCGCGTGTATTTCAGGCCAGCTTTCAACGCTCGTATCTCGGAAATGGTACGGTGGAGTGGCTTAACATTTTTCATTTCAACGTGGTTAATGACATACTATGATGACGTACTCTTTCTCACGAAAAAAATAGGAGGTTAAACGTTAGTCGATTTTTGAATTATTTCTTCCGAACCATCTTAATGGGATAAACACAAATTTGAAACCTGACTAATCTGGACCACAGTTGACAAATCTGCACCATAGTTGTGTAGTTTCACGGTACATCTAAACGTACGCACGTTATCGTTACAAGTTATCATTGCTTTTCGTATCGTTTCTTCCCACAATGCACCGTCCTCCAGGCTTGATCCTCAGCGTAAGGCTTCCTCTCGTAGGTCTCCGGGAAAATTCAGCATCCAATGGAACTTCCCAGCCGCCCGATACCGAATCCTCTTCCCTCAACGCCGCATTTCAAACTCTTCCCGCGCATTTCTCCAATCTTCAATATCACGCTCGTCAGTCTGAAGAGTCGCGAGAATCGCGCGAACGATTCTAACCTCACTTACTCGTAAAATTCAGGCACAACGATAGCAGTTACGAGTCTCATAATTTACGCAGTTATACTTATAAATAGCGAGAATTGAGACTCCCAATTCGAGCGACGATAAATCTCGTGGCTGGCGTGTATACGGTTTCATCGAAACTTCACGCGCCGTCCAATAAAGTACCCAAGTCCCTTATTCGACTCTGCACACTTTTTCACGCCTCGGATGGACGAACGATTTCGAGTCTAGGGCGAACGTACAAACTGCATTGGGAGAGGATCGAAAGCAAGGAATGAGAGGTACAAATGACGAAAGAAAAATCCGGGGATCAAATTTCGAAGTTAAGATGAATTTGATAGAAAAAGAAATCGTAACGGAGTAAGCCAATTCGATGAAATCGCCAAATAAGCTTCATCTGCATACAATATATATCTGTACTTTATAATAATGCGCGTATATATATGTATATTATATATATATATATATATATATATATATATATATATATATATATATATATATATATATATATGTATATATATATTAAAATTTGTGTAATTTAATTGTGCGATATCGGGATGAGTTTCTCGCCGAATCCAATGGCCGGAAGTGGAGCCTCGACCGTCAGGACGCCATCCTTGCTGAGGGAGGATTTGATGCTTTCCGGATTCGTTCCCTTCGGCAACAAGAATTCTCTGTTGTACTCCCTGTAGACTGATTTGCTCTCGGTCTTTTCCTCGTGCTTCGCGTGAACCTTTGAACAGATGAAAAAAATGATATTATGTTAAGGGGTTCAAAATACGGTTAAAATTTTCGAATTGATTTAAAAAAAAAAAAAATCGTAATGTACGTATATTTGGACGCACAGAAAATTTCTTGAAAATAAAACAAACGAAAATCTGCAATTTTTTTCCTCACCTCCCCCCCCCCCTAAATAGTATCGTGCGGACTCGACCGACTGAGGGATCGAACTATGAAAGTTCATTTATTTTTAGGACAAGCCAGTTTTTGCACTGACGATTAAAATGATGAATATTTCGAGTGTGCTCGCTGCCGGAAGCTGTATGTCGTTATTTATACGAAAAAAGGTCGCCGGCTGAAGTGCAATATATTTCTAGCGCAAGTTAACAAGGAGGCAAGAAAGTCCGCTGGAGACGAGCGGTAAATCGATATATCGCATGGTAAGTGCAACGGGTCCGCGCACGTGGTGCAGCGTGACTTTTAGCTTTGAGGGGGTAACGGATGGCGTGATCTCCCAGGGTAATAAGCCGTTATTCCCAGCAGATTTATTAATACTAGCGATTCGTTCGGGCTCTACCTCAAATCGTGAGCGCTATGCGACCCGGATTTCTGCCCGGCACTCAAACCCATCTCGACTTGCAACGAGGTCTCGTCATTTTACTCCAATTTACTCCATTTTATTTTAATCTTCGATGAACGCGATCTATAAATTATTTTTCAGATACAAGAGACATGGACAAACTTGAAGGTAGATTATAAAAAAATAATTAATGATAAATTATCATACTTTAATTATGGCCATTTAATAATGATCAATTATTATAATTTAGAAAGGATAAATTAGTATTGAATGACGAGGTTTCGTCATTTTACTCCAACTTACTTCATTTTTTTTTAATCTTCAATTAACGCGATCTATAGATTATCTTTCAGATACAAGAGACATGATAAATTTGAAGGTAGATTTAAAAAAAAATGATAAATTATTATACTTTAATTATGATGCTTTAATTATGAACATTGAATAATTATGAATTATTATAATTTAGAAAGGATAAATTAATATGATTTAATAATTATAAATTATTATAACTAGGAAAGAAGAAATTATTATTATTTAATAATTATAAATTATTGTAATCGAATGAATAAATTTTTAATTATTTTTAGATTTACAAAAGACTGCATCGTTTTTTTTTTTTTTGGATCTCCATGTAAGATTGAACGTTCGATAAAAGAGGCAGAGTAAAAAAACGAATAATCTCTCAAGTATTTTGACCTCTGTTTCTCAAGCTCATTAAACGAAGTGTTCATCGTTTTTTATTTTTAGCAAATGATCATGAATGGATACCCAAAACGTGATGCTCTCGTTTCTATGCACCTTTTTTTTATTTATTTTTTATCGTCAGTCACACACATGCCCACACATCCCAGTATTTATATCTATTTTTATCAATTCGTCAATAAACAGTCGTTGAAAAATGTATAATTGAGTAACGTCGAAAAATGCACGTATGGTTCGGAGGCCCATTAATTGTCCAGCAATAAATATTCGTTGCGGAGATACTGAAAATACCAAGCATTGAACGTTTTCAGCTTGATTAATTTTGTTTTCTTTTAGCTGCTTCACCATGCCGGAATTCGTTTTGCCAAATACGAAATTCAATACGAAGCAATTATTACGCATTTATTATCCAATCCGGTAAATACCGATAAAAATTGACGTCTCGAACGTGGAACCATTTTTATTCGGATATTGAAGGAATTTTAATACGAAAATGAAATATCTCCTGCACGAGTTATCGCGCCTCGCAGAAAATCTTGTTTTATTAATGACTCACGTGCAGATGGTAGCCGAAATTATGCACGATAATGGGCCGATTTACGAGGTCTGTGCTAGCTCATTAATTTTAAGTGAGAGTGATGGCACGTCAGTGCATTTTACGCTCGTATAGCATGTCCTCAAAAAACTCTTATATGTTTATTTTCTAACTTGCTAATTATAGAGTATCCAAAGAAGCGAACTCAAGCAAACTCAAGCAAACTCATATTTTCCTCATTTCTATTTTTTTCGATGTAAAGCTGTTTTTGCAGTTTGATTTACACTTTCACTTGAGTCCCTTGCTCATGCTGATAGGACGATCTTTTTTTCCTGATTTATCGATCGAGTTAGGATTCAGCGTTGGTGAGCGAAAATAATTTTTTTCTTAATTTTCTTCGTTTTAAATCGAATTCTTACATCGAAAATCACGAAAGAACGTACTGAGTAGGAATCGTGTCAGAAAGCGACAAAAAAACCGGCAATAAAGATCGATCGAACGTCCACAAGTGGAGCTACATGCAAGTTGGTGTGTAGGTCAGCAGTGGTGGGTTCTGACTCATCGGTCAAACTGGATAGTCGTTCCGACTATCCAGGGTTCATGTTTCATCGAGCTTGTTACTAATTTACAAATACAAAGCAGCCTGGGCCACTCATCATTTTGAAAAATGATTGTTTATTTTTTTCTCCATCCGTTCTTTAATTTTATTTTCTATATTTCCCAAAATTTTTTTCTGGTACTTTTACGTTGCATAATTGTTGCGTCTAGCGGACGTTTATTGGATTATTTTCCTACGTCTTATTTTGCGTTCGTGAAAAAAAGAACCATGTATTGGTAAACAGAGACGAGAGTCTTTTTTAAGAATATTTTCAAGTGTCTCTAAAAATGTTAATTCCTACGAGATTCCAGTAAAGACCTTGCAGCTCATTGCGTACAAAAAGAGTTCTAAATGCACGTGGAGCCGATGATGACATAATCTTTTGACACTTCGCTTGTGCATTCGCAAGCGATATAATTAACTGATTACTTTTCCATTCACTCTACACCTCGGTATTTACGTCTACCCAATTGTTCTCTCAAAAACTATAATATGCAAGTCCGGAAATGCCGTCAACAAAAAATTGTACGCGAATTACGAATAGGATAGAAGCTTCGTTAATCACAAAATGTGAGTCTATTTAATCTTTTTATCTTTATATGTTTTTATAATTTTTTTAAATAAAAAAAAATCTTTTTGTATCTTTAATCTTTATTTTATATTTATCTATATATTTATTATCTAATCTATCTATTTTTATATTATCTATTATCTAATATATTATCTATATATTAAATCTATATATTATTATCTATATATTTAATCGTTATTTTAATCTTTTTATAACCTAATTCAATCACTTCTTCCTTTCTGGACACGATTTCACCATGCAGTAAGAAAAATATGTCACTACTTTTGAGATGTTGCAAGTCAGCTTCGTTTTCCTCCGAGCTGTGTGTGTCTTCAAAAGTATTTGAACAGCTGTATCTTTTTATCCCACTCACGTCGTCTCGTAATACCATTGTACGTAAAAATATATATGTAAAAAACATATTTTCAAAAACGAACTTTCATCTAATGTATTAACGAGTAGAAAATATTTTTTTTTACCAAGTCACCTATATGCGACTATAAGTAAAAGCTTAGGGCACTCAACTTTTTAAATGTTTAATAAATTTGATCAATTCAGTTTCATTAATCGTTTTTAATTTAGCACAATAGTAATTCGAGAAATTATTATCACACGTTTATACTCAGTTTCACGATTTTTATTTAAGAAATTTAAGATTGTTTTACAGTAAATAAAATACAGTTTATATGTTAACGGATTTATGTAAATTAAAGGTTATGCGTCTGAATTTTGAGCGCCCTAAGCTTTTATTTATAGTCACATCTAGGTGACTTGGTAAAAAAATTATTTTCTTCTTAGTACATTAAAATAAATGCTTGCTTTTTGAAAATATTTTCTTTAAAGATAAACTATTTTCTACTTTTTAGTCTTTAATTGATTTTACTAATTGGTTGTTACTATTAGTTTACTAGCTTACGAGTCTGTACGTTAGGAACACGGAATGCATGTAAAAAATAACAAATACTGTAATTGGGATTGAACTTACGACTAATTGCTGCATATAAACTTTTCACATACAAACACAGTCGGCTACGAATTTGGATGTGTTAGTGAGTTTTTTATGGATGATTAAATACCGCTAATTTTGTATGAAAAGTTGAACATTTTATGGATATTTTTTTTCAGTTGCATCATGCATTGCCACCTTTCAGATGCATTTTTGCAAAATTTCAAAGTTCTAAGTAGTCGGGAAATGGATGAAGTATCGATTTACCGTTTTGCATTTCACAGAATGTTAAGGATGTTGAGTCCCAAATCGCAAATGATGATAAAATTCTGAAAATTTGGTATGTTTTTGTATGAAGTATTTCAGAGGTCGTGTAAAAATTTCACGACAATTAGGAAGCTCGTTATTGAACAATTAACATTCACAAATTAAATGTTGTTTTATGGAAACTGATGTAACTTTGCAATGAGTTTTTTTTTCACCTCTCAATTTTATAATATCTACAATATACTGAAAGCAACGGAAACAAAACGAAGTTTATTGATAAATTTTTTTTTATTTCTTTTAAAAATTGTTCTTAACAAAATGTTAATTTTTTAATAACGAGCTTCCTAATCGTCGTGAAATTTTAACACGACATAAAATGTCAAGGACCTAAAGAGGATAAAAATAAAAATGGGTTATGGTGTCAACGACTGCGTTACGAGAGCTGGAAGGAGGCCGACGGGGGTTGAGTTTTTGTGACGTAATGAGAGTAACACGAGGAAGAACGATGGATTCATGGCAAAATGGGAGAAAATAAAATCGAGACCACGAAATGAAATTCGCTCCCCCAAGAAAGGCAAGAAAAGAGAGAACGTGGCGCCGCCCGGTCGGGGCCAGACATTTCCCAAAAGGACGAAGGACTATCTCTATGTCGGTATACCTCCTTGCCAATCGATAAGTCTCCCTCGACAGAACTGCCAAACTGTCCTCGTTTTGTTTTTACGAAAGATCGATCAAGATAGCTGCCTTTTGATAAGCACTGATAGATTATCCGCCATTGAGGCCATCTATCGCCGGCTTCGTCCACTTCGAAATTTTGAACCCTAATTTCGACCAAACTGTACAATCAATTGACATGAAATTCATTGTGCACATGTGATATTGTTGCAGAAAGGGCCTGACGGTCGACGTTTTTTCGAATTTTGAAAAAAACTTTACAGATTGCTGTTACCATAGGATGAATTGTAGGTTACCAAGTGGTGCACCGAATTCATGTACATTTCGAGACCGTTAGGCCCTCGGCAGTGCAGAAACACATTTTGAGCGTTCTTCTAACTGATTTCATGGAAAATTGACGGAGAAATTGGGGTTTAGTGTTTTTTCAACATAAACCTAGAAAAAATCCGCCAAGGAAGCTCGCAATATCATCGACGGTCCTGAAAATCTAGTGCATCAATTTTCCGACTGGCGGCGTTCCCACATGCTGAGCAGTGCAGTGTGGGTAGCAGACGGCTGCTGCGACATCTAGCGGTAGTTTGCGGCGGCTCGTAGCTACGGACTACGGATTCTGCAATACCGTCGTGACCGCAACATAACCTCACAAATTTTCGAACCGAGTTTTCTCATAGACGGGTACCTTTTTTTAGGAAATACAAAGCATCATGCTCTGGAGAGTTACCCGACGCAGAGCTCGACGATTTTCTTTAGCCCTAAATATCATTCATCTGTGAGATATCTCGGTTCGAAAACTTCAGCTATATCTTCCGCAATCGTATGTCACGTGGCACATCTTCTACTTCGCCTCGACGGCCATCATCCACCAAAGTGGAAATGAGTGAAGGTAGCAAAAAGCAACGAATCAACCGCTGAGTTCATGTCTACCAAAGTTGAAAATATATGAAACATGTGAATATCTCTACCCAATTTACGCGCCGATTTTGTTTCGTGGCAGCTTGAACCGAGGCAATTTGAAATTCACGATGAATATCCAATATTGGCACAATACATGCGGAATTTTGAGTGACAAACGAGGCTGCGTAGGCTGCTCTTGAAGGATGACAGATGTCAGTGTACATAGAAAACACCTTGTTACATTGCCCATTCTTATACGTATACGAGAGTGTTAATTGTGCAAAAAGAACATGCGTTCGCGCGTGTATAACTATGATGTTCGGGCTGACGGTCACCGACGCATTTAGAAATCGAGCCTCTTCATTGTCGTCAGGCAATACAAATCGGTCGCGGTGTTCACGACCCTGACCAGCGAACCGCGACAGCTTCCTCTCTAACATTCTGATCTCTCTCTCTCTCTCTCTCCCTCTCTCTCTCCCTCTCCCTCTCCCTCTCTCTCCTTCCTCTCTTCTTTTTGCTTCATCTCCTCGTTAATTCAACGTCGAGCTATGCAAAATAAACGATCATGTATCAGCTGCAACTAACTGACGATGGACCATTCTTCAAACTTTTTGAACACTCTCGAGAGCTCGACGAACTCGTACAAGACAACACTCTGGCATGTGACGAAAGACGAGAATCCTTCGCCTAGTAAAACGAATAGTTCATTTCGCAATCAATTTGCGAGTGTGCAAATTTAATTAATCTAATGTATTAATGTTCCTTCTAAACGTTATGTCAATATTTTAGCGCGTCTTCGTCAATTGACATACCTGCCAATCGAATGAGATTTATTTTTCGACTTTTACGATTGTCACCTCCAACTTTCGGAGTTAATTTTTTTTTTCACGTGTTTCAATGCTGCCCGAAAATAATCGCTCGAGAGAAGCGATGACTGAATGAAAAGATACGAATTATTTAATACGAAAATTTAATTCGTACGTATTAATTAATTACTAATACGTATTAATACTAATATTAAAACGTATTGATTAAAACGTATTACTAATATTAACACGTATTAATTATTACTTTTATTATATTATATTAAACGTTTATATTAAACGTAATATATTAATTACAAAACGTATTATATTAAACGTAATACTAATATTAATGCGTATTAATTAATACGAAAATTTAATTTAATACGGAAATTTAATTCGTATTAAATACGAATTATTTAATACGAAAAAAATTATTTATTACGAAAAGATACGAATTAAGTTTTTATTAGGCACCGTTTGAGTTCGGTGAGCGTGACCTGGCACGGTGTCGCGGTGCGCCAGATCAGTGAATAAAAAAATGCAGGTGCAGGATATTAGACCACACCTCTGAGAAAAATAATAACGGGAGGCAAAGTGTGGAGCCTGGCGAGGCTGGAGCAACAAAAGTGTGCTGGCGCGGATTATGTCGCGGAGACGCCTAGATTCGCGTTGGCAAAGATATCTACATGTATATACAGGGTGTCCTGTTATGAATGAATAATCTTGCTACTCGAATTTCAGTTTAGTAAAAGTCCCACGATTTAGAAGATAAAAATCATCTGCTTTTGGTTTTTCGCATGCCATTTCTACAAATGATACATTTTTTTGACCTGGTTTTGGAAAAATACCCTTTTCTTTACTTGTTTCATATAGAAACATTTTCTTTTTAACCTTAAATGTTAAGGAAACATTATGAAAAAAGATATTATGCAGAATTTTCATACAAACCAATACGAACATCTGACTTTGATAGCCTGCTTTAAAAAGTTACTCAGTTATTGTCGATTCATATTATTTGTGGAAATGGTATGCGAAAACCAAAAGCGGATGTTTTTTTTTAATAACGCAAAGTCCTAAATCTCAAAAACCGTGGAACTTTTACTAAACTGAAATTCGAGCCCATAGCAGGACATGATATGACCTAGTGACAGTTGCAGGATTATCCATTCATAAAAGGACACCCTGTTTGTGTAAAGGTGGAGCATACATCGGTGTTAATTGCTCAGCGTAAAGCGTTAATGAGTTAGTCCCACACTGAGAGCAAAAAAACATCGCTCGATCTCCATTGCGACGCGGTCAGATCAATTTTTATTTTCATTTGTTTATTCTCTGACGTACGCGGTCTAAAATCGTGCAATCTGTGATGAAAACGTAAATCGTCGTTTTCTTTAAAAAAAAAACTCTTTTTTTTTATTTCAATCACAATCATGTGATTTCTTTATTGAGAATATAATCAGGATGAACGAAAAGCATAATAATGAAGATTCATCAGCTACAACGATACTGAAGACATTTTGGCAAACGAATTATTTGCTTCGATTTGATAATTAATCGAAAATTGCCTAAAATAGTATAGATTATTAGAAATTAACGTTCCTTTTTTATTTTGGAAAATAACAAAGTCTGTCATTAAAATAATGCAGTTCAGAATGAATGTGTGAAACTTCACTATCGCGGAATGTTTTCGGAAACGAATATATATAGGCGTATCAGGGTCATATTAAGGGGTTAGGGGACTATGAAAAGGTACGAGATAACGTACTTCACGAGACTGTTTATTACTTCTTTAATTATCAATATTTTTTTCGTGAAATTTGGTACACGAAGTTTTAAATATATACATACATGAATGCCCAAAATATTTTTCAATCATCTTATTTATTTCTTCAAAACTATTTTTTTCATCCTGCTTTTCAGGTCGTCACAGTAGCCGAACCCCTCAAAGTACGTAATTTGAATATTTAGCGTGCGTAGCGAGTAACTCGAGAATAATATGAAACGAAAAAGGAGGTCGCCGCCAGGACGCGATCGATGTGTCCAAGTTGTCAAGACAAACAGAAGGAGGAGGGTAGCTGACTCATTTTTATGTTTACGAGATATATATCACGGTGGCATGTGACCGGAACTGTTCTGAGGGAGTTTAGTAACAACGCTCGTTATCGATCTCTTGGTGGGAGGGTTGCAAAAGAGGGCATTCGTAAAATAAAGAGAAACTAAAAGTCCTTTGATGGACGTAATTTAATTGTATTAGTTTAGAGATCTTCAACCCCACGCCCTATTATATTAAAAATATATAAACATCATTTCTATGATATATATGTATATATATATTTTTCCTGAGTTCCGACGTATACCTGTGCGGGTTTTTACGTATCAGCCTCGCCAATTGAATATATACATTCACCATGACTAAACTTCTGTCGACCTTTATTACGATTTAAAAAATATATTTTTTTTATGACGCGGTTTACCCAGAGTTTTAATAGTCTTGAATTTTGCATCGTTGGAGCGCAACGAAATTTTTGTATTTCTTCTCCCTTGTTTTAATTTTGCCACAAAATCTATATTTGTAAACGAAATTGTAGATCTCTAAACTATGAACTCAAATGATTTAGGGTACTTTCGTAGTTAACAACTGTCAAAAGAATTCAGAGCAATTATGAAATAATCATTTTTATTGTACTCCAACAATGCAAACTTCAATCCCACGGATTCCAAACCTTTGTTGACTCATTCTAGGGCCAACCTAGAGCAATTTTCAGACTTTATTCAAACTTTTTCAGAGTTTTGTTTGCTTTCACAACCTGCTGTTTAACTTTTTTTTCATAAAAGAAAATTAATATCTCATTGCGTATACGTACATCCGAGCATACGTATATAATTTTACACAGACGAATTGAGGGGGGAGATGCGTTCGGGCGAATAAAAAATTTGCTGTTTTTCATGATTTTTTTTAATTAAAGATTTCTTTGCCATTTTTTAGTTTGTTTGGGTTTGTTTTATTACTACTTTTGGCTGTTACACGGTATTTTTCAAATTTATTAATCTTTAAAAGTGGGGGACGTTTGGCACGGCCTTCTAAATTGCATTTTCAAAACTGGCGTGACGTATAGCTAAAAAACTAATCCGCTGATTCTAATGAAATTTGGTATAAATCTTTCTCACCTTATTATCTAAAAAAACCGTAAATCTTCTTGAAAATAAAAGAAAACGTATTTTTTTATTGCAAAATGTAGCTATTTTTTTGGAAAATTCAATCTCTTGGTTTCAAAGCGTACCCTTTCATCGATTTTCAACATTTCTCACTCTTTCTTGGTTCAGATGCCGCGTGTGAATGTTAGTTGAAGAAAAATCTTCGTTGGTTGTGTTTCAGATTAATCCCGCCGGCGCTACGTGTCACGTCGTTTGACAACATGAATAAAAAAAACACCATGCAACAGCCAAAAGTAGTCATAAAATATACGCTAATTCTCAAAAATGGTGAAGAAATCTTTCCAAAGAAAAAATCCTGAAAATCAACCATTTTTCCTTTGCCTAAAGGTATCTGTAGGCGACTTACACTTAAACTTGAAGTTTAAGTTAACTTACCTCACTTTACGTTAAGTCAAATTAGCTTACGTTAAATTAACTCAAGTTAAATTATTAGCTCAAGTTAAATTAACTGAAGTCAAATTAACTCAAGTCAAATTAACTGAACTTAAATTAACTCAAGTCAAATTAACTCAAGCCAAACAAACTCAAGTCAAATTAACCCAAGTCAAATTAACTCAAGTCAAATTAACTCAAGTCAAATTAACTCAAGTCAAATTAACTCAAGTCAAATTAACTCAAGTCAAATTAACTCAAGTCAAATTAACTCGTCAAATTAACTCAAGTCAAATTAACTCAAGTCAAATTAACTCAAGTCAAATTAACTCAAGTCAAATTAACTCAAGTTAAGTTAACTTACGTTAACACTTAAAGTTAAGAGACACTTTGTCAGAGATTTTTTCACAACGCGTTATTTAATTTTTTTCTCACAAAATAAAATTAATTGCATCGAATTGCATATGTATCTCTGTAAATAGGAATGTAGATTGTACACATACGAATTAAATATAAAGTGATCCTAGAACTAACGCGGGTGGCCGAGCACTCAGTGCGACCAATACGCTCGTGCTGTGTCACTCTGGTGTGATTGTCATCCACGTGCAGTCAGTAATTCAAAGCGGGGGACCGCGACGAGAACTTTAAAAGGCCGTCAGCCGCTCGGGGAGAGTCCGATTCGTTGGATATTGTCTTACTCGAGAACCGCGGAGCCTCCATCAGTGAGTCAAATGTTACTCAAGCTACAATGATCTCCCTACGAAGGGATCGAAGCGACTCGCACCGCGTGCAGTAGGGCCAAAAAAGCGAATTGTCTCGCGGTCGTGAAGCACCAAACCGCAAGACTCGGGCATGAAGAAAAGGCATTGGAAATGAATCTCCGGACTGGTATCTTGCTTGATTCAACTCGTATATATTTATGTGAAAAAAACGAGAGAAATTTCGCGCGGCTTTTTTATCGAGTGACCGGTTACCAGCGCAGATGCTGCATCTTGTTGGAGTCTTTCTGTCAATTTGTATGAGAGAATTTGTGTGAGAGCCATTCGATACTCTCGATCTGATTCCTCTGAATTCCACAGTACGTGGTATCGAAATAGATTTTTTTCCATCAAGGCGCGTTTCCACCTTGACCGGTAAAAAAATCGATTTTTTTGGCATTTTCTCAAAGTATACATTTTCAAGAATGTGTGAAAAAAATGTTAAGTTAAAATATTGAAAATTTACCAAGTTAGAGGCAAGAAAGTACTTTTATTCACAATCATCTTTCTTTAAAATAAAATTTACATAATAAATAAATCACTCGTTCATGTTAACATTAATAACAAACTCTTGCAATACCTGAGAAAAGAGTCAGCTAATTTTTCATCATTCTTTAATCCAATTGCCAGTCTTTGAACTTTACTTTCAGTAGGCACTCAATTAAATAAGTCTCTATTTTAGGTAAAGTTAACTTAGAAATTTATATTTTTTTTCTCGAAATTGGCTCGACACCTTTTTGGTTGGAATTTTTTTTTAACAATGTCATTCTCTATGTTCAGCCGTGACATACGAGAGAATCGTTCCTGAAGCATTGTGTTTCTAAGCCACGTTTTTATCCGCCTCATGGCAGATAAAGTCTTCTCACAGCAGGCTCACTGGAAGTACTATTGCTGCTTGGAAAATTTGATACTAATTAGGGCAGTACTTCTTTTTAATATGCTTTCTTAAGTTTCCAGCATTTATCTCGTCATTAAAAAAAAAAAGTATGTTTTTCATGACCATCTCTTCAGCTTCTAAGGCTGAATTAATTATGACTGAACAAGGCAGTATCAATTATAAATTATAACTATAAATTATAAGTATCAATTATCAATAATCAATTATAAATTATAACTGAATAAGCCAGTATCAATTATTTATATTTTTAATCATTATTTTCTATTTAATAATTAAATATTTAATTTTCAATTATTAAGCAAAGTTCTTCGTATTCAACGTAAAAAATGCGACAACTGCATGAGTTAACGGCAGATTGTCAAATCGACGTTTTAGTTTTACAGTTACATTATCCATTACTTAATATTAAATGTTGATCTTCCAGTATTCTTCTGGCTGTGTATCGGCCGGCAAATCTAATGTACTGCTTTCGCTCACAATTAACTTGATTGGGAAATTTAAATGTCTGTTTAACTTAAGTAATGAAATAGACATTTTTTACACAAGTTACGAAATTACGACAAACAAATTAATTCGAGTTTTATCAAATTGTTTCTCTATGCTTGCTTGGGTGTAACGATTAAATTTTCAATTATTTTGATTTAATTATTGTGAATCGATTTTTGTTTTTTCGGTGCACCCCTCCTGGCTCCGCCGGGACAATTTTGGAAAAAAATTGCCTATTGCGCAACGTCAAAACGGTGCGCATCTCTGGATCTTTGCGCGGAATTTTCTCGACTCTTCCGGCAAATGTCTGCGTATATGAAAATGAGGCCGAAATAGCGCGCTTGAAAGCTTCGCGGCCATCAACAGGGTGCTTCTGTAATGTCTGAGTCAGAGACTAAAAATAATAGCGTTACTTAGCGTTGGCATTTTTTTTTCTCCCTCTTGCCTCACTCTCCTTCTCGTCTCGGACTCACGAATAATTCGAACGTTCCAGGAGGGATGTGAAATTCGTGACTGCAGATTCACGTGTTTCTAAAAAGGCGTGGTATTTTTATGCATCTGTGCAGAGACCGAGAGTTGGATAAGATCGAACGCAATTTGATGATTTCTTTTGACAGATTATCGAGAGTCTGGTGCTTGACCTTGGTGAGAAACGATCCTTCAGGTGTCCCTTTCACGAAACGGAATATTTAACAATTAAGGGGGAGGTACCTTTAGACGAGGATTTTTTTCTCTGATTTCCGTGGTTTTTTTTTTCTAAAAGAAAATATTTATTCACCATTTTTGACACTTAACGTGTATCTTATTAACACTTTTGGCTGTTGCGCGGTATTTTTTTGTTTGTCAAACTTTAAAAGCGGTAAAGGTATGTACAACTGCATTTTCAAAAAATGACGTATAGGTAAAAAAAAGTAATCGACCGATTCTGATGAAATTCGGTATAAATCGGATTAAAAAGGTTTTTTTTATTGCAAAATGTGTGTATTTTTTTCGGAAAAATCAATCTTTTTGTTTCAATAATAATTGATTGTGACTTATTTTGATTAAGGCCTTAGGCCACAGTGACGGGTATACAATCGTGTGTGAATTCAATATTTTTCTTTCGTATGAAAAAGTGATTCATTCATAAAATTAATTACACATCTATTTAGTATGAATATCAAGCTGTTAGAAAATATATATATATTTTTTTCGATGTACAAAATGGCCGATTTCTAACATTTTCTTTTTTTATCTTTTTTAGACACTCCGCGGCGTGACATTTAGCATCCACAATTTTTGACGTAGAACAAAAGAAATATTAGAACTTAAGAAATGAATTTTCAGTGAAACATTTCGTAATAACTGCTCATAAAATGGAAAGTTTTCGATTAATCAGAAATTCCGTACGTACTTCTCTGCGAAATGCAATTAGGAACATAACTTCAAAATTTGAAGTAAATCGAGTGAAAATTGTTGAAGTTATTTGTCACGCCAATTTGAAAAAAGCTGTTTCGAGAAGTTTCTCGTAGTCGGCCATTTTGTACATCGAAAAAGAATATATATATTTTTTCTAACCGCTTGATATTCATACTAAATCGACGTGTAATTTATTTTACGGGTGAATCAATTTTTCATACGAAAAAAAAATTGTTAAGGATGTTGAGTCCCTATGAAACATGTTAATGTTAATTGTTCAATAAATAGCTTCTTAATCGTCATGAAATTTTTACACGACCTCCTGAATACTTCATGTAAAAACATACCAAATTTTCAGAATTCTATCATCATTACTTCAACCTCCTTAAGGGTTGAAATAAAAATGATAAGAAAATTCCGAAAATTTGGTATGTTTTTGTATGAAGTATTCAAGAGGTCGTGTTAAAATTTCACGACGATTAGGAAGCTCGTTATTAAAAAATTAACATTTTGTTAAGAACAATTTTTAAAAGAAAAAAAAAAAAACTTATCAATAAACTTCGTTTTGTTTCCGTTGCTTTCAGTATATTGTAGATATTATAAAATTGAGAGGTCAAAAAAAAAACTTATTGCAAAGTTACATCAGTTTCCATAAAACAACATTTAATTTGTGAATGTTAATTGTTCAATAACGAGCTTCCTAATTGTCGTGAAATTTTTACACGACCTCTGAAATACTTAATACAAAAACACCAAATTTTCAGAATTTTATCATCATTTGCGATTTGGGACTCAACATCCTTAAATTCGCACATGATTTTACACCCGTTACTGTGGCCTAAGGCCTCAAGCGCCACTATAATTTACAAATGATTCAGAAGGGCTCTGCTGATGCCCCCAAAGAGTACGGCCCTCCGCGAAAGGAATACCTCAAAGGTGTAGCCACGTCACCTCCTGTTTCACGACCCGAATACCGTGGACCTTGACCACGATAAAGCAGAGAGTCTGCACAAATGTCTCTCGTCTCATCGACCTCGCTGTCAAGACGTTCATTTATGGTAGTATTGAAATTAACCCACTCTTCCGAACCGTCTGTATCATGTTTTTTTTGCGCCCACCATTACCAATCCCGACACTCCATCTCAGATGGGAAAAAATCGCGTAATCGCGTCGACGAATTCGGCTTGGAGACGAGGTCGAAAGAGTGAAACTGGCACAGTGCGACGATGATGAACACCGATGAGTAAATGGAGCGAGTTGAAGGCACGCACGATTGCTCGCAAAATTCGCCAGACGCCGGCTCGTTCGGTTTCAACGAAATAATAACGCGACTCAATGATACGAGGTCTGCAGCAAGTATTACGTTCCTTAAGGGGGAAGATACATTAAGGGGACGAAAAAAAGTGCTGACTCGAGATTTTTTTTAAAGAAAAGATTTCCTCGCCGTTTTTTAAATTAAGGGGATGTTTTATTACTACTTTTGGCTGTAACATGATATTTTTATTTATTTATTAAGCTTTAAAAATGGCGGAGGTCTCTTAATCTTTAAAAAAGGATGTTTAATTTTTTTAAATGACGGAGGAGTCTTTTGAACCGCATTTTCAAAATTGGGGGACGTATAGCTGAAATAACTAATCGAACGATTCTGATGAAATTTCTACATATAAAAAACATGTCCTGACTGGTTCATCAACGCCGAGCCAAAACCGCTGAAGATAATCACATGAAATTTGGACAGTAGGCTGCTTTTGTGACGTAAGCACCCACTGAGCAGGGATTTTTTGAAATTCAACCCTTAAGGGGAGAAAAGGGGTGGCAAGGTTTGTATGGAAATTCGAAAAAAAGCTGATCGGATTTACTTGAAATTTCGTATTCGTGATTCTTGACACAATTAATGAAACACGTATTTCAGCGGTTTTAGAAATTCAACCCCTAAGGGGTGAAAGAGGGTGGCAAAGTTTGTATGTGAAATAAAAAAAATGTGGTCAGATTTACTTGAAACTTAGTATTAAAGCTCTTCAACACAATTGATGAAACACGTATTTTAGCGTTTTTCGAAATTTCACCCCTAAACGAAAGGGGGTGGCAGAGTTTGTACGGAAAATTAAGGAAATCGTGTCAAATTTACTTGAATCTTTGTACTACTGCTCCTGGACACAAATAATGAAATTTCAGCTTTTTTGGAAATTCAATCCTTAAGGGGGAAAGGGGGTAGCAAAGCTTGTATGGCAAAAGAAATATCTGTTCAGATTTACTTGAAACTTAGTGTTGAATGCTCTCCAACACAATTCTACGTGTTCCTTAATGAAACATTTCAGGAGCACATTTCATTAAGGGGTTACGTGGGTTTAAAGATTTCAAAAAATCATTTTTTTAATATTTTTATTATATAATAGGACAATATGTCTAGAATATTCTCCCAAAGTCTTGAGTCAATCGGAGTAAAAGTCTAGGGGGGGGGGGGGGAGAGAGAGAGAGAGAGCCTTTGGGAATTCCCCCGGTGGGAAAAGACCGGCCGGGAGCGAAAACTGTAATCGCATTTTTGTCAAAACACTATTTTTAAAGTCAGTGGGCACGATTTCTCAAAAACTAATGCACCGATCTTATTAAATTTTTACACACTTCTTCAAAATAGGATTGACTAGTGATTGAACGAAGGTTTTTTTTATTACAACTCATTTTACAAGGCTACACGTAGTGTAAATTGTACAAAAAATAAATTAAATTGTACAAAAAATTGAACTATTTTGCATAGAACGCTGCCAAAAATACAAATTTCAATTTTTTAAAAATCCTTCGTTCAATCACGAGCTATACTCATCTATTGGCAGAAAAAAATTGATTTTTTAATTTCAGATAAAACTATCGTGAGTTATCCTGACCACCACGCGGACACTTTTTTTGAGGGGTCTTCGGAAACCAGGTCCCATCGGCTGAATTTCCCAAATTTTTGAACGAAATTAAAAAAAATTGTTGAAATGTTGCTCTTTTATGTGCTTATCATTTTGAATAAAATAATTTATGTATTATATTCAAAAAAAATAGAGGACGAAGCTTTTTTGTCTTCGAAACCCACGTAACTCCTTAAGGAGCATTCGACACAAGTCTGCGCGAGCTAAGCCGCAGGCGGAAAGCTAATTGTAAATAAATCTTTCCAACCTTATTGTCGGAATTTGCAGATACTCGATATTTTCACAAATTTCATCTAGACGTAAGCCCTCAATTAATAAATTAAATTGAAAAAATCATCAACTGAAGGAAATTAAACTAAATAATACGTTCGTTTAATTCATAATAAAAAAAATAATATTAAAATTAAAGCACTACTACAACGTACGTACATTACGTAAGAAAAGTATCTTTAAGGGGTTACCCCCAATTGCGATTTTGAAAAACTCGATTTTTTTTATTGCATTTTTTTGAAGTATAAGTATCTGAGCATATGTCATGAAAATTTAAAGTCGGTCCGAACAAAATTGACTGAGATATGAGCGTTGAAAGAGAAGAATCCGTGAATTGAAGAACTGAAATTGAAACTTTAAACGCGTTTTTCTCAAAATGGCATTTCTGAAGTCGGTGACCACGATTACTCGAACACTAATGAACCGATCTTCTTGAAATTTTGCAGGCTTATTTAATACATAAAAATGTAGTCTTTAATCGTTCGATTTTTTTTTTCGAAAAAAAATGGCCGTTTTATAGCCAAAAAACGGCCGTTTTTTTCGTTAAAATCGAACCATTAACTTTGACTGTCCGCCATTTTGTGAAAAATGAATATTTTTTAAAATCCTTCGATTAAAGACTAGTTTATACTTATATTTGACTAAATCCATCCGCATTTTTTTTTCAGATGATCCACTTCGCCGCAATGTTGGTCACCGCAAACCGTGTATATAAAAACATTATTTCATTGACGGCCATTTGCCACTAATCAATGTAATATTTTTCAATAAAAAAATTACTGAAAGTTCTTCAAGATGTGTTCTTTAAGATGGTATATTGATCGATTAAAAAAGTTTTGTAGTTTTCTTTAAAAAAATTCATGAAAAAGGCCTTTTTTTTTG
>OX632357.1:33722628-33909491 GCA_951751655.1 Ophion costatus
GAATGATTTTTCTGAAGTGTGCATCCTCGGAATCCAACGAAAATGCCTTTTCATTTTCTTTTATCTCCATTTTCATTGTTATCTAAAATTACTTTTGATAAATTTAGGTTGTAGGTCTCTAATAAGAATGTTAGAAAAGTTCACAGTAGCTTTGATTTGCCAGAAAAAATTGGCGATTGGAAAAAAAATTGGCAATTGGAAAAAAAATCTTTTCGTTGCGGAAAAATGTGACTAGCGGAAGAATTTTCGTATCCGCGGCTTTAGCAGAAAAAATGCAAAAATGGCTAAATCTACAAAATTTACGGGACATTTTTTATCCCAGTTTATAGTTGGGAATAATAATTGATTGTGACCTATTTTCAGTAAGCGCTACTGTGATTTACCAATGATTCAGAAGGGCCCTGCTTATGCCCCCACAAATCACGGCCCTCCGCGAAAGGAATACTTTAAGGGGGTCATACCGTTAGGCGAGGAAAAAAATGGCTGAATTTCATGACTTTTTTTAAGGAAAGATTTCTTCGCTATTTTTGAGACTTAGGGTATGGTTTATTACTAATTTCAGCTGTTACGAGGTTTTTAAAGATTAGTTAAAAAAAAATCCCATGTCACAACCAAAAGTAGTGATAAAACATACCCTAAGTCCAAAAAATTGTGAAAAAGTTTCTTGAAAAAAAAAATCCCGAAAATCAGCAATTTTTGCCGGGTCTAAAGGCCTCTTCCCCCTTAATTATGTAAAAGACTACCTTACACTTTTCACTCGAATTTGCACGATGCTGATAAGCACCGTGACCAATTTTTTGAAAACGAAACATAGGAAATAATTACTCCGAACCGGTCAAGTTCCAACAATTTTATATAAAATTGTTTTCTATAAAACAATTGTATTTTTTGTGTTTTTTTCTAAAAAAAAAAAAAACACAATTCTATATAAAAATGTACGGCTAAAAGTAATCAACAAAAATAAATGTCACTAGTAATCAGGCTCGCTTTATATTGAAGCAAAAAAATAAAAATAACTCGGTTGATCATTTTTTTTGCTCGAATTATTTGAAACGTGGGTTGAAATTTGTTCGCGGTGGTCCAGCCGTGTCTGGGCGGTGTCCCCTGCTGCGTAAACTCGCGGGGAGATCGAAAGTAGAACTTTTCACCCCCTTTCCCCGTCTGCGCTGCTCAAATTACGCAACTGAACCAGATACTCGTCCCGCCAGACAGAAATGAAACAAACGACGACCGACAAAGTTGCCCGAGAGATGCATAATATATCTCGGGAAAAATTCACGAACATCTGCCACTTCGTTTCGCTTTGCGCGTAACGTTTTGCCGCGGAGTGGCTCCTCGAGTCGCGAAATTCCATCGATATATCGAGCGAGATACAAATAGTAGCAATAAAAAAAAACGCGCGCATTTTTGCGAAGTGTATTTTTAAAAAAACGAAATCTAAACTTCTAAAACGCCATCTATTTGTTTATCGCGAAGACTAATCGGCTGTTTTATCGATTTTGCGTCGAAATATTTATAATTTATTTATTGATTATTCAACGGGATGTTTATTTTATGGACTTTTGTTCTAAACAATAAGTTTTTTTTGTTTCGTACTAAATTTTTTAGTTTTATACTAAATTATTTAGCCTTGTCCTAATTTTTTCAGTCTTATACTGAATTATTTAGTTTTTTAGTAATTTTTTTTGTTTTGACTAATTTTTAAAAGTTTTTACTAATTTTTTTAGCCGTTACTAAAAAATTTAGTTTTTACTAAATTATTTAGTTTTTACTAAAAAAAATTAGTTTTTACTAAATTATTTAGTTTTTACTAAAAAAAAATTAGCTTTACTAAATTATTTAGTTTTTACTAAAAAAATTAGTTTTTACTAAATTATTTAGTTTTTACTAATTTTTTTAGTCACTACATTTTTTAGTTGTATACTAATTTTTTTTACAACTTTTTAAAGTTTTATACAGAAAAATAAATGTTTGGTATAAAAAAAAGACTCACCAATAGTTTGTTATCGACGGTCTTGACGACGATTTCCTCGGGCGTGTACTGGGATACGTCGAATCTAAGTTTAAGCATTTTATTGTCACCCTCGTCCTGGATGAGCGGGCTGTTGAGTCCGTCCAGCCAGGTGCGCGAATCGTGCTGCGGACTGAGCGAACTGTTCTGGGTGCTCTGTTGGGTCGTCGAGCTGCAATTTAAACAAATTATTTATCAACTCATCGTTCAATCGTTGCTTCTCATTCGAGCCTAGAAATAAAAAACTATCAACGAGGATAGGCCTATGAAACGTGCAACATTCGTGATATCACGATGGATCGCTCTATTGTACATGGAATATTGAAATAATTATTTAAAAATGGCTGCGGTAACTCAAAATATGGTGCTCCCTGAGAAAGAAAAATGTGCTCGGCAGGATGTTCTATCGGTTATGAATAAATCAATGTACTTCTACCAGCTCTAGAGTCTACGACACATACAGGTGTAATTTTACGACGACGATTACTGTAGCGAGCGAAAAAAATGGGCATCATCAAGGATTGCAACTGTAAGGACAAAATGAAGACCCTGAAACCAGGATAAAAGCGATAAACATGAACCAAAGTATATTTAGGTCGATGAAAAAAAAACGTGGTTGGAAAAAATGCTGGCTGGAAAACGTTGATCGATGCGGCTAATCCAGAGCCAATTTATTAATTGACGATTCAATGAACGCTTCGTTAACGGATACAAAAGGTCGTGCCAGAAGAGGAACTCTATCAGTCTCCGGCGTGCGAAATAATGCGAGGAAGGATATATATGCCGTGGCAAATTAAGGGGATACGTGACGTCCATTGCTCCGCATCATTACCAGCATCAAGCATTTAATTAAAAAATATGAACTGTTCTCTCCGGACCATCTTGTTAATTGTAATATATGAGGTACCCCGTGTCAAATCAATGTAGACTTAACTTTGTGCTCCGTTGCTTCTTAAATGCTCGTTACTTTTTGCAGCTAAGAATTATGACCCCGAAAGATCTAAACTAAAAAATTACGTTTTGGAAAAAAACAACTTTTTACTCATATGTTTGTCATTGAAATTTCATAAATAAAAAATAGTCTTTCGATCCACGATCGATATTGAGGCGGGACACCACTGTGACCGGTCAAAAAAGTCCGATTTCCAATTTTTTTGAAATCCCAATTTCCGGAATTTGTATAGCTATGTTTGTGCGTATAGCTGTTTTTTTATTTCCGATTTTTAAGCCCTCAATGTAAATAAAATTTTTCTCAAAATTGCACTTTTTTAACAGCCGCCATTTTCACGTTTTTTTCCAAAAAATCGGCTACCTACAACGATAACTACATTTACATTGACTATAAAATATTTTTATTTTTATTTTTCAGACCAACCATTGTCGAGCTATGTACCCGGCCGTTGGATTACATTTTTTATACAGAGGCTTTATTATACCTTGAGGTATACCTCAATGACGTTTTTTTAAAATTCTTTTACCAATTTCTTACAAAACCAAACAAATAATCTAGTAGACAAAAACAATTCGCAAAAACGACCTTTTTCGGTCGTCACAGTGGTGTCCTTTAAAAGTCGACCTATGCCAAAAATGGGAATTATTCTATATAGTTAACGATGATAAATTATTTTTCACAAGTATACTCAAATAATTGTTCTACTTTTACGAAAAATGTTTACATACATTGACTACAAATTTATGTTAGAATTGCAATAATTGCACGAGGATGACACGGAGTACCTCGAACGTTGTATCAAGCTGAAATAATGATATCATTAAACGTGCTATTCCGTGCGGCGTATTAGCAACAAAAGAGTCTTGTGAACGTTGCGAATGACCACCATCGAAATGGAAAACAGTTGATATTTTAATTTGATCGTCAAAAAATCACAATTTATTAAAACTGACAGTTGGTATGACCCAATAGGTAAGCACATTAAGGGGTTACCCCCACTTGCGATTTTGAAAAAATCGATTTTTTTATTGCATTTTTTTGGAGTATCAGTATCTGAGAATATGTCCGGAAAATTTCAAGTCGATCCGAACAAAATTGATTGAGATATGAGCGTTGAAAGAGAAGAATCCGTGAATTGCAGAACTGAAATTGAAACTTTAAACGCGTTTTTCTCAAAATGGCATTTCTGAAGTCGGTGACCAAGATTACTCGAACACTAATGAACCGATCTTCTTGAAATTTTGCAGGCTTATTTAATACATAAAAATGTAGTCTTGAATCGTTCGATTTTTTTTTTCGAAAAAAAAATGGCCGTTTTATACCCAAAAAACGGCCGTTTTTTTTCGTTAAAATCGAACCATTAACTTTGACTGTCCGCCATTTTGTGAAAAATGAATATTTTTTAAAATCCTTCGATTAAAGACTAGTTTATACTTATATTTTACTAAATCCATCCGCATTTTTTTTTCAGATGATCCACTTCGCCGCAATGTTGGTCACCGCAAACCGTGTATATAAAAACATTATTTCATTGACGGCCATTTGCCACTAAACAATGTAATATTTTTCAATAAAAAAATTACTGAAAGTTCTTCAAGATGTGTTCTTTAAGATGGTATATTGATCGATTAAAAAAGTTTTGTAGTTTTCTTTAAAAAAATTCATGAAAAAGGCCTTTTTTTGCGCTACAAGTAGGGGTAACGCCTGAACTGAGTCTCCGATAACAACGGTACCGAAACTCTGTAAACAGTCTTGCAACTTCAGCACCATAAAGTGAAGGGGAAAGGATCGTGAGAGCTTGCAAGGGAAATATCATTTTTTTAAAGTAATGCATGAAAAAGGATTTAGTCTCCGTTCAGCAAGTATAGAAACTACCGTAACATTCCATCATCAAATTTGACTGATTTTCCATTCGAATGGTGACCATTTCCGTCAGCGGCTGAGCAATGAACATTTATCATCAATTTGTCAGGTTCGACATGTTGCGCAAAATGATTGGCATTGTGCAGTCTAAAATCAGCGACGACGTGATCGAATCGAAGAAAGCTCGAAAACTGTGACAACGCAACTAAAAAGTGACCAAGTCTTCTACGATGAGAGCGTAGCCTCCAGTTCTCGCTCGATGTGTTTCTGGTTTTTTTTTCTTCGTCTCTATACGAAAGTGCTCAAGCGGATTTTGCGTCACCTGGTGAAAGTGTCGAACATGGAGCGTTTTGGTTGAGCTGATGGAGCGGGATCGATCTTATCCCAACCCTCCGTCTTCGAGGTTGTGGTTCGATGCTCGCTGCTGCTCGTGTGATGCCGGCTGGGGTATATATCGTACAGTTATGCATATAATTACATACACCCACGTTCACGTATGAGGACCGGGCGAACAAAACCGAACTTGTCCACGTGACGGCAAATCTTTTTTCGTTCCTAAAAACTGCCTTTTTGCTTGAAAAGGCAGCTTTTAACCAATTTTGAGGTTAGAGCCGGATTTGATTCGAAATATTCCGAATCAAATCCGGCTCTAACCTCAAAATTGGTTGAAAACTGCCTTTTCAAGCAAAAAGGCAGTTTTTAGGCAGTTTTTAACCAATTTTGAGGTTAGAGCCGGATTTGATTCGAAATATTCCGAATAAAATCCGGCTCTAACCTCAAAATTGGTTGATAACTGCATTTTCAAGCAAAAAGGTAGTTTTTAACCAATTTTGAGGTTAGAACCAGATTTGATTCGAAATATTTCGAGACCTAATGAAGGCGTGCGTTAAGAGCAGGAAAATAAAAGTTTGTCGTAGTGTGGACAACTCCAGTTTTGTTCGCCTGCTAATCATATGTACTTAAGTTAAAAGGATAGCAGCAGTTAGCAGAACCAACGTGCCAATAATTTAAAAATGCATCAGAGCAAAACGCATAGTGCAGCGGAGCACGTGGTAACTTCATCTTATCTCGCCGGATTAGATCAGTGAAAGACGGATAAGATGGATCTTTAAAGTTCTGATTACAGCCATTGACGACTTTCCCAACTGGCTGAATACTTTCATTGGTTCGTGATGTCAGGAAATAAAATCTAGTCACTCTAGGACTGGGAGGTCACCGAAGGGTGTCCCCCTATTCACGGTGAATGATGACCACTCCAAAGAGAATCAGGATTAGTGCTAACGCTGGATGCTCAGGAATCCTCATGCCCTGCCTAGTCTATGAATGAGCCTAAAGGTAGACTTTTGGAGCTTATGTCACCTAGGCCTGTTGCGCCGAGGCCAATGCGAGAATAGAACAGTTCCATTGGATTAATGGAGACCAACCAACAGGAAGTGGTGGCTTTTTACAGCAAGATCATTGAGCCTGATCCATTTTGCTGAAACCACTATATGAAGACTCAAGACTCATGATGAATGAACTCATGATGACTCATGATGAATGAATACTAACGTGAATAGCTGTCAGAAGTGCAATGATGTTGGAAAGCAGTTGGAAAGAAATAATAAATAAGAAATAATAGAAAGAAATAATTGGAAAGCAACAAAAAATCAAATCTTTTTGATCGCTCCAATCTTTCTGTGGACTACGAATTTGCTTTAAACTATTAAAATCACTTGAATGTTTTCACATTCATATCTTCATTAAAGTTTTACTTGACTTTCTGTGGACTACGAATTTGCTTTAAACAATTAAAATCACTTGAATGTTTTCACATTCATATCTTCATTAAAGTTTTAACTTCATTAAAGTTTTACTCCACTTTCTGTGGACTAAGAATTTGCTTTAAACAATTTAAATCACTTGAATGTTTTCACATTCATATCTTCATTGAAGTTTTACGATCTCAATTTGTAAAAAAACAAGGCGTTGGATAATCATAAAATATACAAAAATAAAGAATGGGGGAAAAGTCGTTGCTTTCCAACGATGCAAACTTTAACGTCATTTCGTGCATGAATTGTTTTTTTCTTTTTAACTGCATGTTGGGTACTTTTTTGTAGATTTTTTATGGAGGGCATACTTCAATCAAATGCTCGGTCCATATAGACAGCTTCCTCCTAGTCACTGATAGGCGATATTTTAAGTTTCTTTTTTCATAATCAACCATTTCTTAACTCCTACCAGAAGACCAGAGACCTACCAGGATTATTATACGTCAAATAGTTATTTCTTTTTTTGATAATCGACTGATATGATATCTACGGAATTGATGATCGGAAGAAGTTCCGGTGAAGAGAACAAGCAGAAAAAATCGATAAAGACGAGCCTGTGATGGGTAAAAAAATTGATTTCTTTAAAATACAGTAATATCATTTTTTCTCAAAGTATACATATTCAAGGATTAGCGAAAAAATGAAGTTAGAATATTGAAAATTGACCAAGTTATAGACGATAAAACTTTCAATCGCCCTTTTCTCGATCTGGCCGGAATCATAACTCAAGCTCAGTGTCCGATTTTTAATTTGAAAAAATCAAAATGTCCATAACTGCAGTAGCTAACATTAAACGTAGCCGTCTTTTTTGTTTAATTTAGTATTTCTATTATTTTCTAGTAAATTCTATATATTAGTATAAATTTAATTTAATATTTCTTAAGCACCTGAATATAAGTAAAAATTTCGTCAAAATTAAACGTTTTTGTTACACTCACCGATTCGTGATTTTTTTCGAAAAATGCTACTTCCAACGAGCACTACATTTATACAGATTATTATAAAACATTTTTATTTTTCAGATGAACCATTGTCAAGTTATCGATCCGGTCGTTGGTCCACATTTTTTATACAGAGGCCTTATTGTAGCCCGATAGCGTTAACTTTTAATTTTTTCAAATACCAATTTCCACGAAATAAGTTCGAGTTATGCTTAATAATGTACCATTTTTTCCAAATCCCAAATAAATAATCTAGTCGACCAAAAAATTCGAAAAAAGCGATTTTTTTTCGGCCTCCCGTGTAGTGTTGTCCTCCCCGAATACATAGATTTTTTTTCAACAAAAAAAACGTGAGGACGTTAACGATAACGAGTACACGTGTGTGCATAATGATTTATCAGTTAGGGCACGAGTTCCAAGCCCGTGGTCTTCGAAGCTTTCGAAGATGGTAGAAACCGTGACGTTGGATCGGTCTCGTAGCGAATCTCTCGTTACACCCGGGAGCGATGTGCCAATATACACAGAGCAAACTCTCGTGCAGCCGCGGGCCGGAGAAATCTGGTGATAAACGTGTCGTGAGTTTGTTGCTAGCTCAGGCTTCTGGACTATTTGAACTCTCCGTCGGAAGTGTTAAAGAAAAGAGAAGGTGTCGGGGCCGCAAGCATGACGATAAACCATTTGCTCTCAGAAGTTGAACGTTCGTAGTAAAAAAAGTAAAAAATTTTTTTAAAAATGACAATTCGTGAAATTTCATACTGATAGTCCGTACTGTGATAAATCCATCTTTTATTTCTTCTATTTTCATCAAATAAACATGAGTTTTCACATTATTCATCAAAAATCGATTAAAAAACGAAGAAAAAAAAGTCCCCACAGCGGGATCGAACCCGCTCCGTCAACGTGGTAGCCAGACGCTCTAACCACTGGACCACGCTGCCTTAGCAATTTCGCGCGCATTATTACTAGTATATAAATCGTGTCTAGTTTTTCTATCGGCTATTGCTCGAGAACAATTAAGAGTCGGATTTTCTCCTTCACAGGGTAGATTGCTATCGGGAAGTACTTTACTGTCGCAAAAGGACGTCAAAATCGGCGAACCCCAAGCTCGCGCCCTCCCCTGGTCAGGTCTTTCGCGGATCCTAAGATTGCATGTGTTCTGTGCGTTGCGCCCGCGGCAACAATTTTGACCAGCGCCTCATCGAATCTTCACCCACGACTTCATTCACGATTGTGCAATGAGAAAGCTGATTTTTTCCCAGGCTATCCACCGAACAAACAAACCCGTCGTCACTATGTTAAAAAAAAATCAACTGCCTTTTGACGAACGGCTGGATTCGTGGAATCCTTGGCCCTCTCGTCCTCCGGATGCTCAGTGGGAACGGAGAGAATCGTCGCCGGAATAAAAATGAGAAATCGTCGAGTATCACTACTCAAATCGTGCGCGAAGAGAGAAAGAGCGCTTCATCTTCGTCTCTTTCTTTCTTTTCTCGAGATCGAGGTTTGCGTTGGAGCTGATAGTGAAACGGGACTCGGCGAGCCCAAAAGGAATGCGAGAGAGAGGTCTCGTGAGGTCGGACGGATACCATTTGCCTCCCACGACTTCAGTGAATAAGAACAAACCATTGCCGGGCAACCTTTTATCTTGCTCTTTGCCTCCCTTTCTCGCGGCTGTAACGCTTCCTGTTCACCGGTCTCTCTCTCTTTCTCTCTCTCTCTCTCTCTCTCTCTCTCTCTCTCTCTCTCTCTCTCTCTCTCTCTCTCTCTCTCTCTCTCTCTTCCTTTGTTTATACTTTGGCTATATTTTGTTTAAATTTCTAAATTTGGCTATTCTTGTTTTCATATTGTTTTTCTGCTTTGCTTGTTTTCTTTTTGGGTATATTCTAATTTATTTTATTTCAGTTTATTTTTATTTATTTTATTTGCCCAATACATGGCTTTCGCTTGCTTCGCTGGTTTATCTTGCGTGCGTTATTTCTTCATTTCTTTAGTCGGTTATTTTGCTTGCGTTATTTCTTTACTTCGAAAGATACTTTACATTATACCATTATACTATTACTTTATTATATTATTTTACTATACTATTATACTTACTTTACTACTTTATTATATTATATTAATATACTATATTGTACTATTACTTTACTTCGGACGTAATATTCAAGATGTACGTTGTTTGTCCGGAAGTTTTAAAACTAAGGCATATTAAATTGTATCAATCAATAAATCTCTCCCTCTATCTATCTATCTCTTTAAATCAACTATCTTTCCACCTCTCTTCTGGTTCGTCGCTCCCTTTTTCTCTACAGCCATTTCTCTCATCTCCTTTTGCTCTTTTTCTCTCTCGAGTCTTCGCTCTCAGGGGCCAGTGTTCGTTCGTTTCGATTCATGGAGTATAGCTATAGAGCATCTCCGGTACAGTTCCTTCTTACATCACGGATGTAACACCCGTTACGAATCACGAGTACTCCCAAACAATCAGCTGTCTGTTTCCAGAGATTCTCGACTATAATTAAACATTGTGCAATGGAAGATTCATTCCTCTGTGGTTCTCGTTAAAATGGAGTTAGTCATGCTCCATCTTGAGTATGGGCGATCGTGATCTCGCGAAATTAAGTAACTCGAAACTGCGGACTACGAGGTATGACTAATCAATTAATTACCCGATAGCGTATTCGCCGGATATATGTATACTTTGCGGAACAAATCTTTGGTAATAGACAACGTATTTTACGAATCAGGAGAGTCGTGAACTCCTCTATGAATATAAAATGAGCATTTTAATACGAATGTTTGCGAATGTGGTAAAGCAGCGCCGTCACGTTTATACAAAGTTCGTTTGTTCAATGTTTTTCATAATCGAGGTTCTTCGAATTTATGTAAATTAATTGATTAAAATTATGTCAATACATTCATTGAATTTGTGAGAAAATAATTAAATTTAGGTGAAAAAAATTGACTGGATTCAATACATCAATTGATTCTATGTAATTTACTCAATTGATTTTTTTGTTATTGAATTAAATTTAGGTGAATCAATCCATTGGATGTATCTAAATGAACTAATTTGATTTTTGTCCGTAAATTAATAAATTGGATAATGTGAAGGAATAAAGAAAAGTTTATGCCCTTCCTATGATCGTTTCGAAATTATCAGAATTTTTTATGCCGTGAGTCTCGTACTGTCACGAGTGAATCTTCTTCGATCGAATTCACGACTCAAGATCGGATGAAGTTTCAGCTTTCGTCGTGTCGAAAACGATTTGCATACTTCGTATTAAAAAAAGGGTAGAACTTCTCAAATTCTCATTCGCATTTCTGTCCCTTAAGGGGTTACCCCCACTTGCGATTTTGAAAAAATCGATTTTTTTATTGCATTTTTTTGAAGTATAAGTATCTGAGAATATGTCCTGAAAATTTCAAGTCGATCCGAACAAAATTGACTGAGATATGAGCGTTGAAAGAGAAGAATCCGTGAATTGAAGAACTGAAATTGAAACTTTTAACGCGTTTTTCTCAAAATGGCATTTCCGAAGTCGGTGACCAAGATTACTCGAACACTAATGAACCGATCTTCTTGAAATTTTGCAGGCTTATTTGATACATAAAAATGTAGTCGTTAATCGTTCGATTTTTTTGTCGAAAAAAATGGCCGTTTTATAGCCAAAAAACGGCCGTTTTTTTTCGTTAAAATCGAACCATTAACTTTGACTGTCCGTCATTTTGTGAAAAATGAATATTTTTTAAAATCCTTCGATTAAAGACTAGTTTATACTTATATTTGACTAAATCCATCCGCATTTTTTTTTCAGATGATCCACTTCGCCGCAATGTTTGTCACCGCAAACCGTGTATATAAAAACATTATTTCATTGACGGCCATTTGCCACTAAACAATGTAATATTTTTCAATAAAAAAATGACTGAAAGTTCTTCAAGATGTGTTCTTTAAGATGGTATATTGATCGATTAAAAAAGTTTTGTAGTTTTTTTTTAAAAAATTCATGAAAAAGGCCTTTTTTTGCGCTACAAGTGGGGGTAACGCCTTAACCTATGAGCTAAATCGCTCCGGCTATTTCTCGGTGCTTGAATCGACGCGCGGCTTACCTGCGCCGGAAGTCGAACTCGTCGGCTTCCTGTCGGCGTTTGGAGCAACGAACAGAACGTTTCATAGCCTCTGATTTTTACGCGTCGACGAGTTCCAAGCTCCTCTCAATCTCTGAGATTCTTTCCTCATACCGCCCACTCAGCGTACCCCCGACAAATTACATCTTATCTTCGAGTTCTTTCCACCGAAACGGAGAGTGAGAGACAGATTAAGCGACGAAGAGTCTGAGAGAAAGGCACGCGTCGAGAAAACTGTATCGAAAAAAAAAAGAACTCATTTTGTGCGAGTAGCATTTATTTTAGTCTATAAAAATATTTTTATATATTCAATGTGCAATCCCTTGGTTGATTTCAGTAGAATTTGATTAATTGACACTGTACTCATATGATATCAATTTCTATGTTTGCTCTATGAAGTACACGAAGGTATCAAAATGGTCAAAAAACAACTTCAGTATCGTTATATTTTTTTATCCACTACATATTTTTAATATATGATATATGTATATTTTACGCATAATAAAATGGGTGCAGGTACAAGATAACTTATTATCCATTTATTTACAACCGATCCATTTATTATTTGAAAAATGGCGCACTGAACAAGCAAAAAATATTGCGTTAGTGAAAATTAAAATCGAAAAATATTTGAATACATATTCTTTATTAGAAAACACTTAAATGAATATTTTCTAAATTCACACTGTACTTGTATGATATCAATTATTATGTTTGCTTTATAAAGTACACGAAGTTGGCACAATTATCAAAAAACAAGGTTAGTATCGTAATATTTGTTTTGCCCACTTGATATATCAAATATATGAGATATGTATATTTTATAATAATACAATGGGCGCCGATAATTACAACATAACTTGTTTAATTAAAATAACACTCATTTGACATGACAGTTCCGTGCTGCTTCCGCTTTTAATTAACTTAATTGAGGCAAAAGTTGCTGAACTTGATACAAATTTTATCTCAGTCATTTGAGTTCAGGAATCGATCCATACATCATTTAAAAAGTTGCGCAATGGACAAGCAAAAATTATTTGTATAAATATGTGTTATTGAAAAATATTTGAATGAATATTTTTTATTAGAAAATATTTGAATAAATATGTTTTATTAGAAAACATTCCAATAAATATGTTTTTATCACAAAAACATTTCAATAAATATGCTTTATTAAAAAACATTTCAATAAATATGCTTTATTAAAAAGCATTTCAATAAATATGCTTTGTTAAAAAACATTTCAATAAATATTCTTTATTAAAAAACATTTCAATAAATATGCTTTATTAAAAAGCATTTCGAAAAATATTCTTTATTAAAAAACATTTCAATAAATATGCTTTATTAAAAAGCATTTCGAAAAATATTCTTTATTAAAAAACATTTTAACAAATATTCTTTATTAAAAAACATTTCAATAAATATCCTTTATTAAAAAAAATTTTAACGAACATGTATTGTTGAAAAATATTTTTCACGTTGTCCTTCGGTGCTCTCAAGCCAGTAAACGAGAGGGGAGGCGTGACAAAAAAAAGTTCGCATTCCACAAACACGCTTGCACGGTTATGCTTACATATTATTATGAAATACGCCAATGAGTTGCGTCAAGGCTCTCGTTGTTCGTTATCACGTGAAAAATGTTCGTCTCGAGCCTGCAGACCGTGAGACTTTGGTGTATCGTCAATGCGCGTGAATATTCATGCGGCATAGCACGAGCTCTCGATGGGACGAGTTTGATCTCTACGTGCCGCGATTACCGGAGCACGCAATGTGGACGCATCTAGTTCGGAGTGAGAATTTTTTTCTTTTGTACGACCTTACCATTCGTTTCCCCCGAAAAACTGATTTAAAAAAAAAACAAAAAATCGTCGAAGGTGTGGAAAAAGACGTTTTTCGTGTTTCGCCCACCTAATTTTGAGTTTTCGACAAAAATTCCATTATATTTGTAATCGGTGGAAAATTTGGGATTTAAAAGATCCTCGAAAGCGTTTAAAAGGCAAAAATTTGTTTTTCCACGCTTTTGGCCACTTTTCGGAAATCGCCAAAATCGCTAAATTTCAATCAGCCGTAGCGTCGGTTCTATTTGCGCGACGGAGATTTATTGGGGAGGTTTCGAAAAGGATTTCGATCGAAAATGATGTCGAAGTCATTCCGAAATCTCAATTAGTTTTCAAGAAAAGTCTATTTAAAAAGTGGCCAAAATTATGGGGGGAAAATCGAAAAAATCGAACGCCCGTTTGTCAAATTCCGCCAAAAATGAAAAAAATTATCGGAGCGCAAGGAAGCAAACGTCACTTTAAAGAGAAAACGATAACAAGGAGAATGCGCCTAAGGCTGATCACCAAATCCGAACCGAAAATAAATGAGCGGCGATTCAGCGAAGAAACTTTTTTTCGTCGAGTGAAGAAAACATTTTTAAGTTTTTATATTGTTCTTACAACTTCATATCGATATATTTGTACCCCCTGAATACGAATTCACCATTAACTTCCCCCCAAAAGCGGGAAGTTAATTATTAACTTCCCCCCAAAAAGGGGAAGTTATGTGGCCTTAACTTCCGGGTAACGGGTAGTAACGGGTATGAAATTATGTGCGAATTTAACTTTTTTTTTCCATAAGAAAAAGTGATTCACTCATAAAATTAATTACACATCTATTTAGTATGAATATCAAGCTATTAGAATTTTTTTTTTTCGATGTACAAAATGACCGGCTACTCGAAATTTCTTGAAACAGCTTTTTTCCAATTGGCGTGACAAATAGCTTCAACAATTTAAAAAGCCAATAGGATGTCGGTTGCATGTTTACTGTAGAAAATTAATTAATTTATTTATTTATCTATGGTCAACATTTTTTCCCACGTGGGTCTACAAAAAGGTAATGGGCGATTGGGAAAAGAGAAAAACGTTTATGGAAGTACCCGAATGACGCAGATATACGAGTCGGCCTTTCATAAGGGATTATATCCGCGTCCGCAATGATTGCCCGACCTAATCCAATCGTTCATCGTTTGCCACCTCTTGTTTCACACTTTATACATCACGTGCAACACGCGAGCGGTATGTACTTGTTGAAGAAGAACCGAGGGAACGCACGAGGATGGGGAATATTCGAAAGACGACAAATCGCAAATGATGATAAAATTCTGAAAATTCGATACGTTTTTGTATGAAGTATTTCAGAGGTCGTGTAAAAATTTCACGACAATTAGGAAGCTCGTTATTGAACAATTAACATTCACAAATTAAATGTTGTTTTATGGAAACTGATGTAACTTTGCAATAAGTTTTTTTTTTGACCTCTCAATTTTGTAATATCTACAATATACTGAAAGCAACGGAAACAAAACGAAGTTTATTGATACATTTTTTTTTAATTTCCTTTAAAAATTGTTCTTAACAGAATGTTAATTTTTTAATAACGAGCTTCCTAATCGTCGTGAAATTTTAACACGACCTCTTAAATACTTCATACAAAAACATACCAAATTTTCAGAATTTTCTTATCATGTTTTATTTCAACCCCTAAGGAGGTTGAAGTAATGACGATAGAATTCTGAAAATTTGGTATGTTTTTACGTGAAGTATTCAGGAGGTCGTGTAAAAATTTCATGACGATTAAGAAGCTATTTATTGAACAATTAACATTAACATGTTTCATAGGGACTCAACATCCTTAAGGAGGTTGGGTCGTTAGCCACAAGCGAAGATTTAAAAAAATATATATATTATATATAATATAGTAGGATATAGTATATATAGTACATATAGTAGGATATAGATAATTGCGAATTTTTTTCAAAATCCATCATGTAGTATAAATGTTTGTACGAATAATTTTATCGATTTAATTTAAAATAGTTTTTTGTACCGTGTTTTTTCGTTCCAACGATAGTTCAAGGATGAACACCTATTTTTGGAAATTACTGTTCGACCTTGCAAAGTCTCATGGCGAGCGTCACGTCAATTCGTAGCTGCAATTTCGGAGCTCTGTTAGGCGAAACCACACACTCAATTTCCTGCCGTCAAAAGCTGAACTCTCGCGAGTGTATAATTATCGCGAGTTCGAGCAACGATTGAAAAATTCGTCGAATGAAATATTCATGAGAATGCCGATCGAGAGTAGAGTTGAAAAGACCAATTTATGGATGACTCCTGTGGCGATTCGCATTTCGATACTTGGTGCAAGGGAATTGTATTGGAAAGGAACGACTCGATTTTAAAACGGATTTTCTAAGTGTAACACATATCAATGAATATGAATAATAATGAAATTGAAGTTTCCATCGTTGGAATGCAACGAAAATTATTTTCTTTCAATCGCTCGAATTTTTTTTGGCAAATATTCCTAACCTAATTTCGATTGTGCGCCACTGTAATTTACTCCGCGAAAGCAATACCTCAAACCAGCAAAGAAAACTTTTTGTGGAATAATAAAAATGTGAAAAAGAATTTCCGTTGCACGTCAACAATGTGGACTTCGAGACCATGAATAATAAGATATGACAATAGGATATTGCACCCTTTTAGAAAGGTGTCTCAATTTGATCCTTCGGTGGTAATAAACAACGAGAATTTTTATTTCTATTTTACGAAATCGACGCGTGCCATGAAATGGCATTTAAATATTACATTTCAAATTTTCGCGCGAAAACTCTAGCCGCCATGCTGCTTCGGTTCGTGACGTCACTTGCATAGTAAACATGGAGGCTGAGCCAATGGTGAATACGTAAAGTTTTTAGGTTAAAAGTGAGTTACGATCCCTGTCACTGGTGTGTTGTTCCTAAACGTGAGAACACTAGTGTAAAAACACCAGGAAAGTTGTGAATTTAATTGATACAAATGCCAATTGATACAAATGTGGGAAAGACTTGGTTAACACTTGCGAGAAGAGATCCAAAGGTATGGTCCGAAAAAAAATTAATCTGTTACTTTTTTTAAGTACAGATGACTATTTGAAAATTTCCAAATCCATTATGGTGGTTACGGTTTCGCATGTTCGTTGAACAGATAGAAGAATAAAAAAAATTAATTACGAAATTTATTTTGTGTTTTTATAAATTTAAACCAAAATTATTCGATTGTTTTTTGCGAAAACTACCTTACTTGTAAATTCTTAGTTTTTTTGTTACGTAGAGTAAAATACACCCTATTGGATTCTCCTATAATCGCCTGGCTAGTTTTTGCCTTCCACGTGGCCTACCATTTTGATCATTTGGTTTTACAACAACGTAAAGCATATTTTGAAAAACCGAATCAAAATCGATAAACTGATGCGAAAAAAAGTAAGCACGTCCAACCACTACAGCAGTGATGAAAAAAATGAAATGCTGATGGCAGTTCTACGATGAATTCACTAAGAACCTTTGCCACCTGCAATACGACTACATACCGGTATCGAATCGTAGTTTTGTGACGGTGGGGATAGTAATCCTCGTCGGGCGACATGTTCATAACTTGTTACGATGAAATTTTTTTTTTTTCGATATTTCGATTGCCCGGAAGGTAATGCAGTCTTCCGATCAAATCGTCATTTGGCCTAGTCGTCAATAGAATCGTCAATAGATCGTCAATACATTCGGCCAATAGATCGGAGCTGATCGAGACGCGGAAAGACAACGAGCGAACGTTCTGTCCGCTCGATGTTGTAAAAATGACTGCGCACGAAGGTCGCCGTCGCGATGTACGATGATCGTCACAAGTGGACATAGTCTAGGTGAAGGCAGAGAGGGATTAGTGGCTTAACGAATAGTCGGACCCGCTGGACGACGCACAGCAGCTTAAGGGGTTACCCCCGCTTGCGATTTTGAAAAAATCGCTTTTTTTGTTGCATTTTTTTGAAGTATAAGTATCTGAGAATATGTCCTGAAAATTTCAAGTCGATCCGAACAAAATTGACTGAGATTTGAGCGTCGAAAGACAAGAATCCGTGAATTGCAGAACTGAAATTGAAACTTTAAACGCGTTTTTCTCAAAATGGCATTTCTGAAGTCGGTGACCAAGATTACTCGAACACTAATGGACCGATCTGCTTGAAATTTTGCAGGCTTATTTAATACATAAAAATGTAGTCTTTAGTCGTTCGATTTTTTTTTTCGAAAAAAATGGCCGTTTTATAGCCAAAAAACGGCCGTTTTTTTTCGTTAACATCGAACCATTAACTTTGACTGTCCGCCATTTTGTGAAAAATGAATATTTTTTAAAATCCTTCGATTAAAGACTAGTTTATACTTATATTTGACTAAATCCATCCGCATTTTTTTTTCAGATGATCCACTTCGCCGCAATGTTGGTCACCGCAAACCGTGTATATAAAAACATTATTTCATTGACGGCCATTTGCCACTAAACAATGTAATATTTTTCAATAAAAAAATTACTGAAAGTTCTTCAAGATGTGTTCTTTAAGATGGTATATTGATTGATTAAAAAAGTTTTGTAGTTTTCTTTTAAAAAAATCATGAAAAAGGCCTTTTTTGCGCTAGAAGTGGGGGTAACGCCTTAATATACACGGTCCATGTAAATACACGAATATTTATAAATACTTGGGAAAATCTATGCATAGACTCGTCGAAGAAGGGCGCATCTCACATTTGATGAGTATAAGTATCTATTTAGATAATTAAGGCCTTAGGCCACAGTAACGGGTCTAAAATCATCTGCGAATTTAACAATTTTTATTCGTATGAAAAAGTGATCCACTCATAAAATTAATTACACATCTATTTAGTATAAATATCAAGCTGTTAGAATTTTTTTTATGTACAAAATGGCCGACTACTCGAAACTTCTCGAAACAGCTTTTTCCAATTGGCGTGACAAATAACTTCAAACAAATAACTTCAAACAAAAGAAAGTATTAGTACTCGGCCATTTTGTACACCGAAAAAAAAATATATATATTTTCTAACAGCTTGATATTAATACTAAATAGACGCGTAATTAATTTTATGAATGAATCACTTTTTCATACGAAAGAAAATTGTTAAATTCGCACATGATTTTATACCCGTTACTGTGGCCTAAGGCCTTAAAGAAATCGTGAAATTATTTCGGAACAATGAGCCTGATGGATTGAGTGGACGATGCTGAAGTTTGCATCCTTGGACTGTAATGAATTTAATTTCTTTTGCCACATTTCGCCTACAAATGTCTTTCACCCTTTTTCTAAATATTTATTTAGCGATTCACATTGTAAATTGATTAATAAAGATCGCCTATAATAATGAAAATATGGAAAATAAAATGTAAAATAGAAATTTCGTTGCTTTCCAACGATGCGAACTTCAACACCATTTGAGTGGGGAAAAAGAGATTCTGTAAAGGAATTAATTATCTTACACAGCCTGATTTTTCAAAAGCTAATTTCTGTGATAGTATTGAATTTTCCATCGTTGGAACGAAAAGAAAGTATTTTTTTTTTTTAGATTCCCGAAGCACTTTTCGGCTGATTTGGGTTACGAAAATCACTAAAACGTTTTTCAGTATGCTCAATGAGTCTTCTTGACACACTTTGGCCATGATTTTGACACAGTGCGTCAATTTAATCCGGATTGTACTTCTTTAGGAGATTTTTTTAGGCGAGGACAAAATTTGCTGATTTGCACGATTTTTTTTAAACGAAAGAATCCTCCACTATTTTTGAAACTCGGGGTATGCTTTATTACTACTTTTGGCTGTTATCTGGTATTTGTTTTTTTTTTTTTTTTATTAATCTTAAGAAATTGCGGAGGTATGGCACGGTCTTCTAAACTGCATTTTCAAAACTGGCTTTATGTATAGCTAAAAAGACTAATTCTGCTGAAATTTTGCCTAATTCTTTCTAACCTCATTGCCTAAAACATGACCTCAAATGTTTTTTCAAATGAAAAAAAGACTTTTTTCCCAATGTAGCCATTTTTTTTCAGAAAATAACGTCGTTTGCTTTTAGAGCGAACGATTTCATCGATTTTCAATATTTCTCACTTTTTATTGGTTCATATTCGGCGTATGAGTGTTAATAAACGAAAAGTGTTTCGCTGGTTTTTTCCCATATTATTCCCGACGACGCTGCGTGTCACGCCGTTTGACAGCATACATCGCAACCCGTTTAGAAGACCGTGCCATACGTCCCCGATTTTTGAAGATTAATAAATAAATAAAAAATACCATGTTACAGCCAAAAGCAGTAATCAAACATACCCTGAGTCTCAAAAATGATCAAGAAATCTGTCCTTTAAAAAAACTCATGAGAATCAGCCATTTTTTCCTCGCCTAAAGCTATCTCCCCCCTTAACAACCCTTTGGTCAATATTCATTGAGAAAAAAAAACCAGGGATACGCTTTAAACGTTTCTTAATCCATCTGCACAATTAAAACTCGAAAAATATATAATTAAATCGTTCACAAAAATTATTGAAAATTTTCAATTTCGTAAAAGTGAGTATTTTACTAAAAATTAATCCGGGTCAAAATGACCCAGTGGGTCAACGTGGAGTTAAAAATCCACAACATAAGTAAAATATTATCGACGATGAAAAAAAAGGAAAAAAAAAAATTTCGTCGAAGTCCAACGATGCAAAGTTCAACATTATTTCAGTCTCTCTGTCTGCGTCCCCACCCTGCTGTTTCTTTTCGTCGCGCTGTCGCACAGTAACCGCAGCAAAATTGCGCGACTACATTGGTCATCTGACGTAATCCACGTAAATAAACGTCATTGAAGTCATCGACGAGTATTTTTTTTTTTTCTACATTATTACACGTGTACGGGTATAGGCATTATCATAAAGAGCATCGTATGTGTTTTACGTCAGCATACAAGTAGCAAGTATATGATAATCGGTGAAGAAAAGCTTCGAAGAGTCTCCTCGAAGATGGATCAATACCGACTGGATGAACGGACAAAGGGCGAAGAAGAAAAGACTGGAGCGCGCGTTTCCGGCAAATTTCCGCAACAAAGAAATTGCTCATCCGCAAATATGAGAATTGTGTAGTTGGGAAATAAATGGCCGAGATAATCAAACCGGTAAAATTACTCCGGATTTGCGTCTCCGGTTGGTTGGAAGGGCAACACCCATGGGGTGAAAATGTCCGCTTTCAGGGGTGCAATTTACGAATTCTCGTGTGTACCAAGCTCCCTTGCTTGGGATAATTTCGTTGCTTTTCCACACCCCATTGGAATCGGCAGAGCTAGGGGGAGAGGGGGGGGGGGGGAATAGGGAAAAGACGGGGGTTGCAAAAAGGGAAGAATAAGGGTTGGAGGTGGGAGAAGGGGGAGCCAGCGAAAGAGGGAGACAGAGAGTAAAACGAAAGCAGAAAAAGGCTAGATAAAAAATGGTACAATTTTATTGGACCCACGTTTTTTTTCTTTGTGTGTAAATTCGTGTATGCTAGAGCAGCATACGTGAAGGCAGGATGAGGGGAAGTCAGAGAACGAAAGAGATGGAGAGAAAAACGAAAGCGGAAAAAGCCTATGGAGAAAATGGTTGAGTTTTATTGGACGCACGTTTTTTCTCGTTGTGTAGGAATTTGTGTACGGTGGAGCAGCAGCATACATATAAGTGCTAGGGGAGAGCTTGGGGTTGTACACGAAGAGTCTGTGGGGTGGAGAAATTCGCTTTCGAAAAGAGAGCCGTACATATAGAACACGCTTTTTACTCGTATACAAGGTGGCCTGATACGAATGGATAATCCTGCAATTGTCTATAAGTCAGATCATGCCCTACTATATGCTGGAATACAGTAGCATATTATTGCTACTTAACTTTAGTTGATACCTGACTTGCTACTTTTTTTGCTACTTAATTAGGTACTTAACTTTTTAGTTGGTACTTAACTAGCTACTTAACTTTTTAGTTGGTACTTAACTAGCTACTCAACTTTTTAGTTGGTACTTAACTAGCTACTCAACTTTTTAGTTGCTACTTAACTAGCTACTCAACTTTTTAGTTGCTACTTAACTAGCTACTCAACTTTTTAGTTGCTACTTAACTAGCTGCTCAACTTTTTAGTTGATACTTAACTAGCTACTCAACTTTTTAGTTGCTACTTAACTAACTGCTCGAATTTTTAGTTACTGCTTAACTAGCTACTCAACTTTTTAGTTGCTACTTAACTAGCTACCTAACTTTTTAGTTGCTACTTAACTAGCTACTCAACTTTTTAGTTGCTACTTAACTAGCTACTTAACTTTTTAGTTGACACTTAACTAGCCACTCAACTTTTTAGTTGCCACTTAACTAGCTACTCGACTTTTTAGTTGCTACTTAACTAGCTACTCAACTTTTTAGTTGCTACTTAACTAGCTACTCAACTTTTTAGTTGCTACTTAACTAGCTGCTCAACTTTTTAGTTGATACTTAACTAGCTACTCAACTTTTTAGTTGCTACTTAACTAACTGCTCGAATTTTTAGTTACTGCTTAACTAGCTACTTAACTTTTTAGTTGTTACTTAACTAGCTACCTAACTTTTTAGTTGCTACTTAACTAGCTACTCAACTTTTTAGTTGCTACTTAACTAGCTACTTAACTTTTTAGTTGATACTTAACTAGCTACTCAACTTTTTAGTTGCTTCTTAACTAGCTACTCGACTTTTTAGTTGCTACTTAACTAGCTACTCAACTTTTTAGTTGCTACTTAACTAGCTACATAACTTTTTAGTTGATACTTAACTAGCTACTCAAGTTTTTAGTTGCTACTTAACTAGCTACTCGACTTTTCAGTTGCTACTTAACTAGCTTCTCAACTTTTTAGTTGCTACTTAACTAGCTATTTCACTTTTTAATTGCTACTTAACTAGCTACTTAACTTTTTAGTCGCTACTTAACTAGCTACTTAACTTTTTAGTTGCCACTTAACTTTACTCAAAGTTCCACGGTTTTCGAGATAAAAATCATCTGCTTTTGCTTTTTCGCATGCCATTTCTACAAATGAGAACTTCTTTTGACCCGGTTTTTTAAAAAAACACTCTTCGTTATTTGTTTTATCTAGAAAGGTTTTCTTTTTAACCTTAAATGTGAAGGAAACGTTATGAAAAAAGACCTTATGCAGAATTTTCATACAAACCAATTGGAGCATCTGACTTTGATAGCCTGCGGTGTAGAAAAATGTACTATGCATATCGTGCCAATTACTTGAAAAAGTTGCTTAGTTATTGTGGATTCGTATCATTTGCAGAAATGGCATGCAAAAAACCAAAAGCAGATGATTTTTTTCAAAAAACAACATAAAGCTCAAAATGTCGAAAAACTTGGAAGTTTGCATCGTTGGAAAGCAACGAAAGTTCCGTTTTATATTTTATTTTCCACATTTTTATTATTATAGGCGATCTTTTTTTGATAGATTTTTATGTAGATCGCAAAACAAATATCTTAAAAAATGGTTGATGGATTTTTGTAGGCGAAATCTGCCGAAATAAATTAAATTCGTTGCAGTCCAACGATGCAAACTTCAGCATCGTAACTTTAACCCGAATCAAATGCGTTTTTGAAAAAAATTTTAGTCATTTCAGATGCGCCATTTTTATTTTTTCAAGATTTGCCTTTAGATTCGTAATAAAAATTCTTCAGAACAAACTTTTAAGTACATACTTTTAAGTACATACAAAAACTCTTAAGTACATACTTTTACCCGAATCGAATGCGTTTTTGAATAAATGTTTAGCCGTATTGGAGCCGCCATTTTGTTTTTCCAAATTTCGGCTTCAGATTCGTAATAAGCTACCCCAAAAACTCTCAAGAACAAACTTTCACCCGAATCGAATGCGTTTTTGAATGAATTTTTAGCCGTATTGGATTCGCCATTTTGTTTTTCCAAATTTTGACTTCGGATTCGTAATAAGCGACTCCAAAAACCCTTAAGTCCAAACTTTTACCCGAATCGAATGCGTTTTTGAATAAATGGTTAGCCGTATCGGAGCCACCATTTTGTTTTTTTTTTTTCAAATTTTGACTTCGGATTCGTAATAAACGACTCCAAAAACTTTTAAGTCCAAACTTTTACCCGAATCGAATGCGTTTTTGAATAAATTTTTTCTGTATCCAATCCGCCATTTTGTTTTTTCAACTTTTGACTTCAGATTTATAATCACCGACCCCAAAAACCCCCGAGTACAGACTTTTAACTGACTTGAATTCGTTTTCAATATTCGGCCAGAGATTTGGAATTCCGTCCCACTGTGTGGCGCTTCGAGAGTGGGCAGACTCGACGAGGAAGAGGGGTCGACGACGAGAAGCCCTCAGGCCTTTCGACTGCAGTGAACGAATCGCTATAAATAGCGTCGCACCGAAATACGTATACAAATAACGTATGGAACAGGTATTCCCGCTCAAACGTCCAAATCTACTTGGGAAGGCGTAGAAGAAAAAAAGGCGGGCTATATAACCCTAAAAGGGCACAGTTAAGGATGTTGAGTCCCAAATCGCAAATGATGATAAAATTCTGAAAATTTGGTATGCTTTTGTATGAAGTATTTCAGAGGTCGTGTAAAAATTTCACGACAATTAGGAAGCTCGTTATTGAACAATTAACATTCACAAATTAAATGTTGTTTTATGGAAACTGATGTAACTTTGCAATAAGTTATTTTTTTGACCTCTTAATTTTATAATATCTACAATGTACTGAAAGCAACGGAAACAAAACGAAGTTTATTGATAAATTTTTTTTTATTTCTTTTAAAAATTGTTCTTAACAAAATGTTAATTTTTTAATAACGAGCTTCCTAATCGTCGTGAAATTTTAACACGACCTCTTAAATACTTCATACAAAAACATACCAAATTTTCAGAATTTTCTTATCATTTTTTATTTCAACCCTTAAGGAGGTTGAAGTAATGATGATAGAATTCTGAAAATTTGGTATGTTTTTACGTGAAGTATTCAGGAGGTCGTGTAAAAATTTCATGACGATTAAGAAGCTATTTATTGAACAATTAACATTTACATGTTTCATAGGGACTCAACATCCTTATCTTGGTTATCTCTGAGTCTTTTGATTACGTATTTTTTGCCTTCGTCAAACTATGAATTTCATCTTCATTTTTAGTGGGCCGCTTTCGTGCCTTTTTCCTCGTTTAGGAGGCTTCGTTTTTACGAGAAAAAAAAATCGTGTTCGAAATGTACCGCAGCATCGAAGAATAACATTTAGAGAGACTGCGTGGGTGGCTGCATGCGTAGTACGTGCATCCACTACATGCGTAATGGATTCGTAGTCATGATCGTACCTCCTTAAGAAATCGTTGTGTAACCAAACTCTTGTCAAAAAAAAAAACAGTTGTATATTTCTGTAATCAAGTTGCGTCAAGGTTCGACCACGGCATAGATAAATAATCAGCCAATCGATCTCCGCCACCGACCCTCTCTCCTTATCAAGGAATTGGAGGAAAATCGAATTAGATCGTTGTCGCAGCCCTCCATCGACCAGCATGCGTTTCCATAGATGGAAAAACATACAACAATCAAAAAGCAGACATTTTCGGTGAGCAGGAATGGAAAGTCGTTGTAACAGGACCTTCGTTACATCGAGCCTTCCGCAACCTGAGTCATCGAGTCTCGTAACCGTTCGTATAAATTAAATTAATTCCGCCAGTACAATATTAGTATGTGTACGTGTGCGCGTGCGTACAAGTGGTTTGTCCACAATGAATTTCCACGTTAAGTCATTACGATACGTATCAGCCTTACGTAAATGTATTTTAACATCGCGTGAAATGCTAAATAAGAGAGAGAGAGAGAGAGAGAGAGAGAGAGCAGTCAGCCTCGACCGATCGCAGCCAAAGTAGACGACATTCGGATTCGCCAACGCAATTCAATACTGAAGTACTCTAATACCGAATGTATGTGGCAACTTGCTCTCGAATCTGTGCTCCATCTTCGCCATTCGACTTCAACGCAAACCCCTGAATACTTTTCGTATCTAAGTTGGCTCCATTTAAAAGCAAGTATAACGATCGATTTGACCGATAAAAGGCCTTACTCTAATGTCCAGGCTCGAAACTGGAAAAAATATTTTTTTCGATCCCGCGGCATCTCGGTATGAGCTGAGAAATAAAACTAGAAGAAACGATAAAGGACAGTGAAGGTACCGTTGCATATCGTGTATTCAAATGCGTAAAGGGTGAGCTGCAGAAAAAAATTGCATGTTGATTACAAGCTGAGATGTGTGGGGCCTGCCAGATGGAGTGTGGCGATGAAGGAGAGTGCTCGAATCACGTATGCTCGTCGAGGATTTACTTATCAGGGTTGAGAGGGGGGGAGAGACAAGGACAAAATAAGCTGATTGTCATGATTTCTTTTTTAAGGAATGATTTCTTTATCATTCTTGGAACTAGGTATATTTTATTACTAGCTTACCTGTTACGTGGTTTTTTAGATTTATTAATCTTCGAAAATAGCGAAGGTATGGCATGGTCTTTTAAACTGCATTTTTTTAATCCGCGTGACGTATAGCTAAAAAACTAATCGACCGATGCGGATGAAGTTTGGTATCAATCTTTCCAACCTTATTGTCTAAAACATGAACCTAAATGTTTTTGAAAATAAAGAAAAAAAGTATTTTTTATTGCAAACTGTAGCCAATTATTTCTGAAACTTCAAACTTTTTGTTTCGAAGCGTACTACTGCATCAATATTCGACATTTCTCACTTTTTCTTGGTTCATATTCTGCATATGAGTGTTAATGAAATAAAGATATTCGTTGGTTTTTTTCTCAGATTGATCCCGTCGACGCTACGTGTCACGCCGTCTGACAACATCCGTCGCAACCCGTTTGGAAGAACGTGCACATCGTCATTTTTTAAATTACAGAAAATTAAAAAAAAATACCATGTAACAGCCAAAAATAGTAATAAAACAGACATTGAGTCTCAAAGATAGTGACGAAGTCTTTTCTTTAAAAGAATCATGAAAAACAGCTTTTTTCCTCCCCCAAAGAGGTCTTACGTTATAACTTACGTTATAAAGAGCTTGTGGTCGAAATGAACTCCACAAGGAAGGTAAGAGACCACCCTATGGCCTCAAAATCGAAGATCAATCGGTAGTTCATTAGTCATCAAATTTTTGGCCTTCAAAACTCAAATGTGTTTTCTTAAAAACCACTTTTTCGTGAACCTCGTACAAGATAACTCGAAAACTATCTGATATATCGTTTTGAAATTTCGCACACTTTTAGATAACACAATTACCGTCTACGTGAACCTAAAGTTTCTCAAAAATGATTTTTTCCAAAACGATTTTTTTATTAACAAACGCTATAATAAACATTTCATTAAAAAAAAAACGTTTTTTCAAACACCTTTTTTGAATTTTCACTTTTATTCGGTTTTTTAGGTTGACATAGAGCGTTTGGCTCTTGTCTAAAGCTTCTTGACTCTGATGTATCAGATCAATGCACCAGACGCTAGGTCGTACGGAACAACTCAAGTGGTAACCGTCTCTGGAGCGTGGTCCGCCATTTTTAAATATTAAAAATAAGATTTTTTTTACACAAAATGAAAAGATGTTATAATCTGTGCCTAAAATTTCAGTTACGTGGAACAAATGGTTTCGACACAAAAAAATACGAAAATTCACTAGTTAGCGACTGCCTTTAGGCTTTCCTTTTACCCTTTAGGGTTCTCCCCCTGCAGGCGTTGTTTTTCCGTTCCTGCTGGATCATTAAGAACGCGAAGTGCTCGTCTGTTTACGTTCGTACGGATCCGTAGTTGGTGTCATCAAGTGTAAGTAACTTCAGCTTTGAAACTTTTATCGATAACGGACTATCTCTACAGATATGGGCAAATGTACGTTCAGCTGGAGAGTGTACGTATCAACTTGTTGATCGAAGCCGTCAGGCCGGCTCGGCCGTGCCAAAAGATTATAGGGTTGAAGTTTGCAGCGTTGAAACGCAACGAAAGTTCTTTTCAAATTCTAATTTTCATCATGATCAAAAACCAAATATCGAAACTTGTTCTAAATCGCTAAATGACGATTCCAAAAAATGTTTACGTGATTTTCGTAGCTCAAATCTGCCAAAGAAAATTTGGAAAATAAAAAAAAAACATTATTTTCGTTGCATTCCAACGATGGAATTATCAACGTCATGGAAGATTCGCGAAAGATGTCCCGAAATGGATTCTTCTGTGGGCCGTTTATTCAAGATCCTTCCAGACTGCTCATGGAATATAGGGGACAAAATCTTGGACCCCGGTCCGCGAGGGTCCGTGGGAAAATGCTTTCGAACTCCCCTGGGCCCAAACAGGTGCCAAACAGGTTCAGTCTGGACGACAGTTACTTCAATCCCGATGAAAGACAGTGGGACGAAGGAGCGAATAGGTGATTTCGTAGCTGATCGACTAACCTCGTGGTGCTCTTGAAGAAGTTGTTGCTCTCCCGGTTCATCAGCTCGCTGCGGAATTTCGACATCTCGTCCTCCATCTTCCTCATCTCGGCGTCGAAACGCTCGCGGATGTTCGAAAATTCGGTGTCGATGACGCTGAAGTCACCGAGCTTGATGGGAATGTTGCGCTTGATACCACTGTCAGCCATTTTTGCTTTAGTTTTTTTCTTTTTAGTTTCCCTGGGGTGCTTAGGTGCGTGCGATTATCGCTGATGTATCTTCTCCCTCGAACGCTGATGTTTTGCACTTCACACAGCCACTCACTGACTCTATTGGGAGGGGGGAAAGAAGACGAGGCCTGAGCTTGTCGATTGAGTCGAGACGAATGATACGGGACGAAGATTTTAAGTGATGATTGTTAATTCGTTTTGTTCCAGAACGCTGAACGACTCGTGAACTCTCGAAAGTCTGGCCGAGCAATGAGCGGCGCACGTCGTCTACTACTCCTTAAATAGTTACGCCGGCTTGATCCCGCGAATCGTGGGTGTTCGGCGATGCTCGGTCCTCGTCGCTTGAGCCCCTCGTGCTGTACCCTTCCACTCGACCGCTTCCCCCACTCCTGGCGCGCCGCTACCGCTCTACCCACACGCTCGTGACCAACGCTGCAACCTCAATCCCCCCCCCCGCCGCACCACCGTCCAGCCGCGCATGAGCGTGTCAGGTTCGCGGGAACAACACCGGCTAAAATGTCCACAACGCTCCGTACCGGCCACTTCGTGCATCGCTTTTTCGTAATGCTTCTTTTTTTGTCGTTTTTGCTCATGCCTTCGTGTTTGTTCGTAAGATTTTTGCTATGTATCGCCGGGCGCTTACGTGTCGGTTTTGTCGTTACGTGGGCTCGGCCGGCCAGCGGTGTTGGGGACAGCGCGATTTTGCGAATTCGTGTCAACACTGGCTACGTTTTTCTATATGGCCAGAGCGCGTTCGCGTTGTTCGCACGTCCTTGGCCAATGCCGGGGTATAGATGGGATCGAATTTAGCTCGATAGAGCGGGCTTTTGGTCATCTTATAGCAAGTCATCGTGTGGAAAGAATTCGGCGAAAATTCAAGGGGGACTATTGCGCTATTGGGCGAGGAAAAAATTTGCTCATTTGCGTGATTTTTTTTAGAGAATAGATTTCTTCACTATTTTAAAAACTTAAGGTATGTTTTATTACTATCTTTGGCGGTTACGTGGGATTTTTGTTTTATTTTTGCCTTTAAAAATTGCGGAGGTATGGTACGGTCTTCTAATTTGCATCTTCAAAACTGGCAGTTTTTGGTCATCGTACAGCAAGTAATCGCATGGAAAGCATTCGCTGAAACTTTTAGGGGGGATTACTTTAAGGCGAGAAAAAACTTGCCGATTTTCATGATTATTTTTTTTAAGGGGCTATACCAGTGTGACACTTTCAAAAAATCAATTTTTTTTTGCCTTTTTCGACAGTTTATACTTTCAAGAATATCCTGTAAAAATTTCAAGGCGTATCTCTAATACTCTCCGAATGGCAGTCTTCTAAAGAGCAACCGCTCGTAGGTATAAAATGCCCCAGTTAAATCTTTGAACGCGTTTTTCTCGAAATGAGATTTTTCAAATTTGCTGACGTAACTCAAAGAGCAATTATCCGATTGCCTTGAAATTTGAACTGAATACTCTTGAATATATTTACAATAACGTAGGATGTTTTTGATTGGATGAAAATTGACGATTTGGCATTGAAAAAACGACCATTTTATAGGCAAGAAAACATACTTTTTTCATAACTACGCCATTTTGTTAGATTTTGATATTTTTCGACAATCCTACGTCATTGTACAGGAAATACCTTCCAGCTTAACGATGTTTTTTCCTTTTTCGATTTCGACTGCCAATCGGCCGGAATCATGTCAGCAGTGCAGAAACTTTTTTCTTTTTGGCGCCTCCGAAGGCGCTTGGATCTCAGTATTTTTCTATGAAAAAAATTATGCAATATAGGTCAAATATAGCCGAATATATTCTTAATTTTTCGAAACATTTAATTGAGTACTTTTCTTCCAAAAAATTCCCGAAAATCACCCAAATTTTCAGCGTATACACTGGTATAGCCCCTTAAGCATAGATTTGTTCAATATTTTTGAACACGTAGGGTAACTTTTATTACTACTTTGGGCTGTTGACGGTATTTTGTAGAATTATTCTTTTAAAACTGCATTTTCAAAACCTGCGTGACGTATAGCCAATAAACTAATCGACCGATTCTGATGAAATTTGGTATAAATCTTTTTAACCCTATCGTCGAAAACATGAGCCTAAATATTTTCAAAAATAAAAACAATATTTTTATCGTAAAACGTAGTGATTTTTTTGGAAAATTCAATCTTTCTGTTTGAAAGCGTATCATTTCATCGATTTTCAACGTTTTTCCCTTTTTCTCGGTTCACATTCTGCGTATGAGTGTTAATCGAAGAAAAATCTTTGTTGGTTTTCCTTCAGATTAATCCCGCCGACGCTACGTGTCACGCAGTCTGACAAAATCCGCCGCAACCTTAAAAAAGTCATGAAAATCAGCAATTTTTCCTCACCTTAAGGTATCTTCCCCCTTAAAGGAATTTTTCGAAAGCGGGCGCTCTAACGTCGCTGAATTATTGTTCTCGAAATGTTATTGCACACAAAAGTTTCGATGTAATTTTCGAAATAAAAATCGTCATTTTAGCTGAACAAGGCAATGCCCAATTCCATGGCTACGTTCATTACTATAAATAAGCTGCATTCGCGTCGATCAATGAAATTTGAATTCGATGGTCGAATCCAAATAAGTACGATGGACGTTGCGAACAATTATAAGAATGATCTAATGAGATCCGACGATTGATGCTGCAGCGCGGCATCGACAAACAAGAATGTAGGTGAATTGTGGCGCAACGTAAGACGAATCATTGTATTATAAGCCGAAGGTGACTAATGCCACGGCCACGTGCGCTCCCTTCCTCATCTATGACCCACGTATCGATCTTCGAACCGGTGAAACTTTATACGGCGAGCCCGGTAGGCCGATGCATACAGAGGGCAATACAGAAATGCACCACGTGTCGCCCAGGCAACGAAAGCCAATTAAGGGGGTGAAAAAAAATGTGCTGATTTTCTTTATTTTTTTTTTTTGTCAAGATTTCTACATCATTTTTCAGACTTACTCTTTTATTACTACTTTTGGCTGTTACATGGTATCGGTTTTATTTATTAATCTTCGAAAACGCCTGAGCTGTGGCACGGTCTTCTAAACTCAATTTTCAAAACTGACGTGACGTATAGCTAAAAAACTAATCGACCGATTCTGATGAAATTTGTTATTAATATATATATATATGTGTATATATATATATATATAAAGTTTTTTTTTATTGCATAGTATAGCCGTTTTCTTTGGAAAATTCAATCTTTATGTTTCAAAGCGTACAATTTCATCGATTTTCAACATTTCTCACTTTTTCTGCGTTCATATTCTGCGTATGAGTGTTAATGAAATGAAAATCGTCGTTGGTTTTTTTTTCATACTAATCCTATAATTAAAACATTTTGAAAGATTAATAACAAAAAAAATACCATGTAACAGGCAAAAAAAAGTGTCTGAAAATAATTTGACATTTTCATTTATTAATAAAACGTAATATTTATTTGAAAAATACGAATATTTTTATTTTAATATAAGGTAAAAACATGGAGGTTATTGTGGAACACGATATCCGATAAACGGCAAGATAGATGGCGCTGGGGTGCTCCGGACCACATGTATAGATATACGCAAACACGGGTCCGATCGGAGAGGCTAGCCTTCATGATATTAGTATACATAGGGCCCGCGGCACCCCAGCGGCATCTATGTTGGAGCCATTTTCGGGGACGCTTTTTTCGGCGGCTTTGCACGGAAGTTTGGTCTCCTGGTATCTAGTCTCCATAGTGTCATTCTCCACGACTTAACCTCAATACTTCCTCATGCCATTTACCCAAGATTAGTACTCTATGTTCGCCACGAAAAAAAATGGCGCGCAATTTAAAATGTCAGGTCATTTTGAGACACTTTTTGGTAATAAAACATAACCTGAGTCTCAAAAATGGTGAAGATGTCTCTCCTTTTAAAAAGATCGTGAAAATAATGAAAATCAGCAATTTTTTCCTCGCCTCAAGGTATCTCCTCCCTTAAGGCGTGACCCCCACTTGTAGCGCAAAAAAAGGCCTTTTTCATGAATTTTTTTCAAGAAAACTACAAAACTTTTAATCGATCAATATACCATCTTAAAGAACACATCTTGAAGAACTTTCAGTAATTTTTTTATTGAAAAATATTACATTGTTTAGTGGCAAATGGCCGTCAATGAAATAATGTTTTTATATACACGGTTTGCGGTGACCAACATTGCGGCGAAGTGGATCATCTGAAAAAAAAATGCGGATGGATTTAGTCAAATATAAGTATAAACTAATCTTTAATCGAAGGATTTTAAAAAATATTCAGTTTTCACAAAATGGCGGACAGTCAAAGTTAATGGTTCGATTTTAACGAAAAAAAAACGGCCGTTTTTTGCCTATAAAACGGCCATTTTCTTTCGAAAAAAAAATCGAACGATTAAAGACTACATTTTTATGTATTAAATAAGCCTGCAAAATTTCAAGAAGATCGGTTCATTAGTGTTCGAGTAATCTTGGTCACCGACTTCAGAAATGCCATTTTGAGAAAAACGCGTTTAAAGTTTCAATTTCAGTTCTTCAATTCACGGATTCTTCTCTTTCAACGCTCATATCTCAGTCAATTTTGTTCGGATCGACTTGAAATTTTCAGGACATATTCTCAGATACTTATACTTCAAAAAAATGCAATAAAAAAAATCGAGTTTTTCAAAATCGCAAGTGGGGTTAACCCCTTAATTCACTACGAAAGCTGAGAACGAGCAAACGGGGCGTAGTGTCTGTAAATCTTGTGAACATCCTGTCGCATGTCACGTCTCCTTGGCTCAATCACGTTGATTAAACCCTCGTTGCTCGCACCTCGTTAGCGTACCCTAGTAAAAATAATTACGAGGACGCCTTCTAACGCGTCTACGATCCGTCGAATATCCAAAGTCCACTCGGGCGTTCCCGTTCTGGCCTATTCGAAGAGATAGCTTGTCGATGAACGATCATAAAGCACGCAGATCAGAAACTCCCGCATTTGTCGTCACCGGCTATGGTTTTGACGAAATTTCCTCTGGACGTCGCCAACTCATGGGCCAGGGGGGGGGGTGGATAGGAGGGGAAAGGGAGGGTGGGGAAATACGAATTTTAGACATTTTAGACCCTCATATTGGTGCTTTCAAATATTTAGGGGGGGGCACCTACCCCCCCCCCCCCCGGCGACGCCCTTGATTGTGACTGTCTCGTCTGCAGGGAGCTTTGCAAGCGAAATAAAATGATTAAGGCCCAAAAAACGAGAAGACTTTCGATATTTTTTTTCTATGAGAGTTTCGGGATGACGAGGTAGGGTTTTTACACACAACTCATACATAGTCTAGCCAGATTTAATTTTTGTTAAATTGAAAATGTCGACGAACAATGACAGTGTTGTTATTTAAACAAAGTGGCGCCATTCTGACATGAACCGTAAAAAAAGTGTTCTTTTGGTATAGTAGTAAAGCTTTCGTATGACCGGATATTTTTCTTGAATTGTGATAATTACGAAAATAGCGAGGTGTAGGGGAAAATTTCGATTTTCGACCAAGAAAAAACAACTTTGAGGCAGGACACCAATGTGACAGATGAAAAAAACCAATCTTTTTGCATTTTTTCGAAGTATATATTCAGTAATATGTGAAAAAAACGTCAAGTTAAAATATCGAAAATTGACCAAGTCTCGGACGATGTAAAAGCAGTTTTTTGAATTTAGTATTTTTTAAGCCCCCAAATATAAGTAAAAAATTCGCAAAAATTACACTTCTGAACACGCACTATTTTTTGGAATTTTTTTTAACGGCTACGTACAACGAGAACTACGTTGATGAAGATTATGAAACTTTTTTATTTTTACTTTTCACGCCAGCCGTTTTCAAGGTGTCGATCCAGCCGTCGCAATCTATTATTATCAACAAATGAATGAACATAAAAAAATCATCCGGTCGAACGTTAGAAAATATCAAAAACTCTGTCCGAATTAGAAATGAATCGGGCGAATGAATTTGCGCACCGATTCATGCAGAAATCTGGCTAGCAGAAATTTTGGAACGTGCCCAATGCCTTCCATTGAAAATTTGTGATTTTTTTCACCGAAACACGTATTCCTCCAGTAGCTACAAACTACGAAGTTATCTTTTCCACTGTAAAAAATCCGGACGCAAAAAAAGTAACGAAAAAAATTTACCAGCCATTTGAGTCCTTGAACCCTTTCTGAAAGAAAAAACATGAAAAAAAAAAAGAAAGAAAAACGACTAAAGAAGGCTTTCATGGTATGCGAAGGTGTCGCCAGACTCGAGTGGGCGACTCGGAGAGGAAACATCGCGTGCTTTCGTATATAGACTCAAGTGTATTACTACGAAACGAGATTCATCGTCATCGATCAAGACCTCGGTCTTAATCCCACTCGTGCGGATCTTTCTAGAATTAACGGAGAGCGAAATCGAATCGCGCATGTACGTTCCACCTTGTAACGTCTCTCGATGACTCTGCTTCGTTCGGTTCTTACGATGCAACGCGCGTCACAACTCGAAAATAAACAAGTCAAACTATACCGATATAAATGAGCATACGAAAAGTAAGGGAAGAAGTCGAAACAAATGGAAATAGCTTCGGCATCGAAGAATGAAAATAAAAATGGGCCGAATATGTGAAACTTTTTCGAGCTGTTCGTTTTCGAGCTGGTCGTTCTTCTCCCACCTTGGCAAACGTATAACTCGGAAATAAGAACGTGACGAAGCTCGAACATGCGGGACTCTGCCAGAATTGGTGACGACATGCAAATTCACGTATAGTGTCTGTGCCTTGCTGGGCATGTCACTTTGGACTTTCGCAACGCGTTTCCCGAACCTTCTTCCTCCCCGGTTGTTCCTCGTAGTGTATATAGCGATGAATACGCGACAACGTTATACCGAGCTCCCTCAATGGATGACGTGTCTTGTTTCGATGCTTCGAGCTTACACCTACCGATCCTTCCCCACCTCCCGCAGCCTCGTCAATATGTATGTCTCAAAATGACCTGACATTTTAAATTACGCGCCATTTTTTTTGTGGCGAACATAGAGTACTGATCTTTGACAAATGGCATCTGGATGTATCGAGGTTTAGGGTACCAGGCCTCTACTGCTAAACGGGCTCTACTGCTAAAACTATATTGCCAAAAGCTCTATTGCTAAAATTGTACTGCTAAAGGCTAAAAAAACAAATGGCATTTTGAAGTATTGTGGTTTAGGGTACTAGGGCTCTACTGCTAAAAAAACTGCTGAAAACTCTACTGCTAAACGGGCTCTACTGCTAAAACTATACCGCTAAAAGGTCTACTGCTAAAATTGTACTGCTAAAGGCTAAAAAACAAATGGCATTTTGAAGTATTGTGGTTGAGGGTACTAGGGCTCTACTGCTAAAAAAACTGCTGAAAACTCTACTGCTAAACGGGCTCTACGGCTAAAACTATACCGCTAAAAGGTCTACTGCTAAAATTGTACTGCTAAAAGCTAAAAAAAACAAATGGCATTTTGAAGTATTGAGGTTTAGGGTACTATGGCTCTACTGCTAAAAAAGAACTGCTAAAAATTCTACTGCTAAACGGGCTCTACTGCTAAAACTACTGCTAAAAGCTCTACTGCTAGAATTGTACTGCTAAAAGCTAAAAAAACAAATGGCATGTGGAAGTATTGAGGTTTAGGGTACTAGTGCTCTACTGCTAAAGAAGAACTGCTCAAAATTGTACTGCTAAACGGGCTCTAGTGCTAAAACTGTACTGCTAGAAGCTCCTCGGCTAAAATTGTACTGCTAAAAGCTCTAGTGCTAAATGGGCTCTAGTGGTAAAACTGTACTGCTAGAAGCTCCACTGCTAAAATTGTACTGCTAAAAGCTCTAGTGATAAATGGGCTCTAGTGCTAAAACTGGACTGCTAAATAGACTCTAGTGCTAAAAGGAGCACTGCTGAAGAGTCTCAACTGCTGTCAACTGCTCGCAACTCAAACAAACAAACCCAAACAAACGTCGGTAGGATGCACTCGACGCATCCCACCTACTGTAGCACAATGGCGCCGATAGCAAGGTAAGTTTTCTAAAAAAAATCACAAAAAATCTTCAAAAAACCGCAAAAATTACAGTATAACCTCAATCAGTGGGACTTATATGAGCCCTCTGTCAAAAGCTAGTTTTAGCAGTAGAGCCCTTTTAGCAGTAGAGTTTTAGCAGTGGAACCTTTTAGCAGTACAGTTTTAGCAGTGGAGCCTTTTAGCAGTACAGTTTTAGCAATGGAGCTTTTAGTAGTTAGAGCCCGTAGAACCAATATTATCTATTTTAAGAAAAAAAACGCGTTTCTTTTGTTGAGCCCAACGACCAAAGGTTCTCCGCGAGATTGTTTATAACTTCTTCGATTACTAATCGTTTTTAATGAAGTTTGGTACACAACTTCGTTAATGTACATACAAATAAATATCTCATACTTATTCCGTGAAAATGAATTTTTTCAAATAAACCTGACTTTTGGGTCGCAAGGTAGCCCAACCCCTTAAAGCTATCTTTTCAACACACATACGTAACATTTGTTCCCGAAATTTCGCGGGCAATTTCACAAGCACAGGGAAAATCAGTATTTCTTCTTTTTCTACTGGAAATATTTTTTTTTACCGCGGCACTTAAATTTGTCCTCTTTTAAGGATGTTGAGTCCCTATGAAACATGTTAATGTAAATTGTTCAATAAATAGCTTCTTAATCGTCATGAAATTTTTACACGATCTCCTGGATACTTCATGTAAAAACATACCAAATTTTCAGAATTCTATCATCATTACTTCAACCTCCTTAAGGGTTGAAATAAAAAATGATAAGAAAATTCAGAAAATTTGGTATGTTTTTGTATGAAGTATTTAAGAGGTCGTGTTAAAATTTCACGACGATTAGGAAGCTCGTTATTAAAAAATTAACATTTTGTTAAGAACAATTTTTAAAAGAAATGAAAAAAAATTAATCAATAAACTTCGTTTTGTTTCCGTTGCTTTCAGTATATTGTAGATATTATGAAATTGAGAGGTCGAAAAAAAAATTATTGCAAAGTTACATCAGTTTTCATAAAACAACATTGAATTTGTGATCGTTAATTGTTCACTAACGAGCTTCCTAATTGTCGTGAAATTTTTACACGACCTCTGAAATACTTCATACAAAAACATACCAAATTTTCAGAATTTTATCAGCATTTGCGATTTGGGACTCAACATCCTTAATTTCAAAAAATACATTTTCTGCGCGGAAATTAATTTTTTTCCAATAAAAAAAACACCTGTTACGTTTTTCTTTATTCTCTTGCCTCGAGCAATGAGCTTTTGCAGCAAGGAATGCCTCGGGGTCAGCATCGATGGGGAAAATATCGTTCTGAGGATTTTGAGGAGGAATAAGAAAAAAAGGTACCTCGGAGGGTCGACTTCAAATACGTTTCAGCTGAGGTAATTCATGCAGGATAAAAAAGATTCCGACGATATGATTTGACGCACAATTGTCCCGTTAATCTTCCTCTTACAGGAATTATCCCTTGACATGAAGAGTTAACGAGACAATTGATTGCGCGTTAAATGATATGGTCAGAAACGTTTTTTACGTCCTTTTGCCTTTTATGGCATCGATGAATTTTTTGAATGCACTTTTTTTTGCCTGGATTCAGGCAAAAGAACATTCCCAAATTTTCGGTGAGAATTTCGACTCTACTCGAGAAATGACGTGTCACTTGGTAATTCCATCGAACTCGTTGCCCAAAGGAATTAGAAGTGGAAGACGCCGATGGTGAAATTTATATGGCTCCGCGGTACAGAACAGCGGTGTAAAAAGTGTGTCAATGCGAAGAAAACGTGATCCAGCCGAGGCCTTCTCGTCAATATTGTCGACTAAGCTGGCAGATCACGTGTGCACTTAACTATACGTATACATGAACATCGCATGAAAAAATGAATCTTTTTCCTTTAGTTCATATATTAAAACTGAAATAAAAGTAAATTTCGACTATGTCTCTGGGTATAGAAAAGATTCTAACGCTTTTAGGGTTAGAATTGGGTATAGACAAGACATTGTAGCCCTGGGTATAGAAAAGACATTCTAGCCCTTTCCATACACAAAGAATATCATCTCACCGAGAGAGGATCAGGCCCTAGGACCGTCGATTTTTTATTTTTTTACTTACGCAGTATAGTTATTTACACAATACATTAGGACAATATACTATACAAAGAGTAAGTCACACCTCCCAGCCGTTTTCGTGAAAATCGATAGAACTGACTTATGACTAATGACGTCATTGTCCCAGAGAAGCTTGCCAGATCAATGAAGCACGTCACAATAATCCATACACGCGGACGAAAACCCACTACTGTGTGTCCCTACATTTATATACGTGTTTGCATTTCGATCACTCGATTTCTCGCCATCCCTATACACCCGATGTCAGCCGAACGATCTTACGATATTTTTTTCAAGCGTCACTTATTTCGTCTCAAGTGTTTCGAGTGTTACTGAAAAACTCTCGTCCCCTGCGTGGCGACGATACAAACATTTATTACGACTGCACGATTGCTACGATCTCTTGTACATATATAGGGTGCCCCGAAATGACCTGACATTCTGACTTTGAATTTCTAGCGTTTTTTTTTGCGCTGATTGTGAGTCGGCTGGGGTTGATTGTGAGAACAATTAAAACGTTTGTGAGATCAGTCTTCAGTTGAAAAATGAGATTGAGAGGTTAGGCTACTGTGACCGCAAGAAAATCAGGGTTATTGAAAATAAATTAGTTTTCGAGGAATAAGTAAGACCATCGAAGAATTGTTTAGACATTTATTTGTATATACATTAACATAGTTTACGAAATTTCATAAAAATATTAATAACTAAAGAAGCTATGACAATCTCGTGATGAAGTTTTCAACGTGAGGGGCTCCGCGGCGTCCTTGATTGTGGCCACCCGGACGATCTAAAACAAAAAAAACTCACCTTTTCTTAAAATAGACAATAGACACTTGACAGTGTTTTTCCCGCTATAGTGTTTTAATTTGAAAAAAAATTCTTCCGTTTTTTCGAATAGAAATGCTTTTATTGTTGATAACTAATGGAAAAAATGTTAAGCAGAAAAACAACGGTCAAGACTAAACTACTATTACACTGAATAAGTGTACCCAATTTCAAGTAAATCCGTTCATTAGATACCGAGAAATCGTTTACACCGTTTTGAAGAACACAATTTCGAGAAAAACGTGTTTAAAGTTTGACTGACAGTTCTATCGTTATAATCACGAGTTCACCTTTAATCTGCGATCCCTACACCGCATGTTGGCCAGTCCTTTTCAATTTGCGTTTCCTCAAGCGACGAACGAGTGTTCGTCATGTTTACAAGCAGCCTCACCCTTCAACACCAGATCCGATGCGCAATTCAAGAAACGTTTGTAAAGTTTGATCGAATTTTTCTTGACATTTGTCGAACCGTTTCCATTAAATCTGCGCAATTTTCATAACGGTAAAAAAATAAGAGTGGCAGGTGCACGAGTTTATTATTTCTTGACAAATCATAACAATCTCATGAAAAAGCGGTATTGCCACGGACAGTGTATTTCTTGAGACATCGGCCCGGACCGCATCTTTCTGAGAGCGCGGTTGCGCATGCTCAGTCGGTAAGCTAAGTCTCGCTGATCTCTGGCTTTCGAGCGCTACTCTATGCGGGAACTATAGCTTCGTATTGCACACCATAGATGTCACCGTCAGTCCCCTTTTAGACCCGTCGATATTTATATTATTGCGCACTTGAGATTTGAGATGCTCGTGCCGCCGCAACGCGACAGCAAAAACTGTAGTCTGGGAAGTGTATTCGTGCACGCATCAAGGCAAACAAGAATCTCTCCTGACGAATAAACGGAAAAATGGCTCTGTGGCGTACATTGCCACCGAAGATTCTCGAATCTTCGAAAAATCTTTCGCGTAGCGTTCCATGCGTGTCCTATCATCCGAACGTAAATATATCCTCGCTATTACTTTATAACCTTAGAATTGACGCCGAGCCGGACGCGATGTATCCATTTTAATTGTGCTCTGACAATTTTGTTCCGCATTCGTTAATAGTTTATTACTGTCGTGCAACTGCGCAGAATTATAGAACGAGCTTATCCGTATTGCATGTGGGAAAGGTCGCAAACATCGGTCCACCGTGAACTCGTATATTCGGATCGATCGTTTGAATAGTTAATTGTGTCCAACATAATCGCAATCATTGACATGATTAGTATCTATGAATAGATGAATTATGCATAATCAGAATCTGTCATACCAATGATGGAACCTTCAGCCGTCATTTATCTTATGAACCATGGAAAAAAGCAACATCGTCAAGGGTTACACAGACAATAAATATTGCGATATTCGTGATCCCGTCAATAATTATTGACGTCTAAACGCGTCGGCAACTATGTTGAGACAGTGTATTCAAACCGATATCACGATGTGGGATCGCGATATATGTTGATCGTCTAACCCTTGCCATTTGTTTTTAAGAACATACACAGGGTCGACATAACCTCACAAACTTTCGAACCAAGTTTTCACGTAGATCGTACACGACTGCTACGCATATGGGAAAAAAGGAAAAACCGAGAAAACTCGGGGAATTTTGAAAATTCTCTGGAATTTTCCATGTATTTCCTTTTTGCAAGAATTACGAAAGATGAAACCGACTTGAAAAAATAAGTGGACAAGTATAAAAATAAATATTTTTGTATATTTTGAATATTTATCGTATTCTATATAGTATTATATATATATTATATTATATTATAAAATAAAATATATTATAATGTATTATATATATTATAAGATATAATATATATATTATAAAAAAAATTATATATAAAAAAAAATTATGTCCGTACCAAACATTGAAAATTCAATTAAAAACGAATTTACTCTAAAGCTCTGTACATTTGCATTCCATTTGTCGATACACAACCACACAATTATTGTTATTTATATTTATTTAAAAAAAATATTAACTTTAATGTATTTCTATTAATGTATCTTTTAATATTAACTTTTAATGTATTTTTTTTCGCCTTACAATGTTTGAATTATTTTTCAAACTTCAGTTTTTTAAATTTCATCTTAATATTTAACATTTTCATACATTTGATCTTCGAACAACTTTTCTTTTTTTTAAACCCAATCTCCCTCGAATATCTGCAAAACCTGTGTGAAAATTCCGGGTTCGAAAATTTCAGCTATCTCTTTCTCGCGTATGTCACGTGGTTCATCCACTCCGCTTTGAGAACGCGGTCAACATAACCTCACAAACTTTCGAACCGACTTTTCTCATGGGCGGTTGAGTAATTTTAGGAAACGAGAAGCATCAGGCGCTGAAGAATTGCCCGTTGCTGAACTTGACGATTTTCTTTTGCCCAAAGTATTATTCGTCCCTGAAAAATGTATGTTTGAAAATTTCCCCTATCTCTCTCACACTAAAGTACAGCTGCTTCACTTTAAACGAGAAAGCTCATCATTTTTCTCCCTGTACGAATCAGAGGATAATTTTCGGAAACGAATCGTAACGATAATTAATAGAACGCTGTCTGTGATAAAAGACCGAACGAATCAAAGCCGAAGACGTTTACAAAAGTTACACGATAAAGCGAAAATAGAAAAATGTCTCAACAGTCTTGATGAGACAGTGCAGAAGGAAATAGGCACACATTTGGCACCGCTCGCGTTGCCGTTCTTACGTAGAATGATGCAATCTCTGATACTTTGTCGAAAACAAAATGCTTCAGGTCTTGGACCACTATGAAAATCCTCGCAACGTGGGAAGCCTCGACAAGAATGACAAAACAGTAGGTACCGGCTTGGTAGGCGCTCCAGCCTGCGGAGACGTCATGAAGCTGCAGATCAAGGTCGACGAGAACGGAAAGATCATCGACGCGAAGTTCAAAACATTTGGCTGCGGCTCGGCCATTGCCTCGAGCTCGCTGGCTACGGAATGGGTCAAGGGAAAGACCGTAGGTCGAAACGAAAATTGTGGCCTTCTTTATTCTCCTCATCCTTGATTTCTAATCTCCTTCGTATCGAACTGGGTATATCTTTACAGGTTGATCAGGCGCTGAGACTAAAGAACACGGATATAGCAAAGGAGCTCTGCCTTCCGCCTGTCAAGCTGCATTGTTCCAGTAATTATATATACCAAATACATATTTGATCGAGCCATTTCTTTCAGCAATTAATTTTTCCGTAAAATTCACTCGATGCATGAGAAATTAATTTTTATTATTCAACGATTCCCGGCATATTTGAAATCTGCCATGCTTGATTTTTCATGTAGGATTTTCGAAAATTGACGATAATTCGATATCGATATCATTCGATGCATTCGAATAAACGACCACTCTTGCTTCCAATCTGTTAATATTTTATGTACTAATTATTCAGTGCTTGCCGAAGATGCTATAAAGGCGGCTCTCTCGGACTACCGCATAAAGCAGCAGAACACCGAAAAGCCAGGCGAAGAAGCCAAGGCACAAAACTGAACAAGTTGCGCTTGGATATTCCTAGTATAAGATGTTAAATTGGAATCCGGTACGGAAAGAGAAAGATAAGATGGATGCGCAGGCGCTTCGTTGTAACGGGGATTTTTCCCGATGTCATGTACTCGAAAGATTGTAATTACTATTTTGCGGCTATGTGACGAAAATTTTGGAATGTACACCTACGTAGTCGAATGTATCTGAATAGACATTGCTAAATTGTACGTGAGCGAATTATTCAGTGCTTGCCGAAGATGCTATAAAGGCGGCTCTCTCGGACTACCGCATAAAGCAGCAGGACACCGAAAAGCCAGGCGAGTTTCACGTGGTTTCAGTATACCGGAACCGCCGGTAATGTCGGCAGCTACAGTACCAACGGCGCCAGAAGTGTAAGAGGTTCGGCAATTATTTCCTCATAGATAAGTTTTACGTATGCGAAGAGAGGACTTTTTATAAAATCGTTTTCCTCATTGATAATTCATATATTAGAATTCTCGTTCCCTGCAAAAATATGAAAATTTAATTTATCGAAGTGAAGAAGCAACGCTACTATACTCGATGATGACTGCGCCATCTGTTGGCACATTTTCGTAGATTATAAGGACATAGGCCGCACGTCCGGTCGGTAAAAAATTTTCTTCGTCTTTTAACGAAGAGGAGTGTTTCATTAAGGGGTAATCAGTGTCAAATTTAAAAAAATCGATTTTTTTTTTGCATTTGGTAGTAGTGACGGTTATAAACAAGTTGTTCATGTACTTCCATAAACGTAAGTAGACAATTTATATGAAAACTCCGCACTCGAAACTTTACACGCGTTTTCCTCGAAATGTCTTTCAAAACAGTGTACACTCTCAAAGGAAGAGTTTTCAAGCTATCCGTCTCAAATTTTGACACAACATCCTCCACGCCATTCTTTATGATGCTATGGAAGCTTTTTCCGAAATTTTCATATATTTTTTTGAAGTTTTCACTTTTTTGAAATCTTCAATTTTTTAAAAATATTTAAAAAAATCTTTCCTGGAACCTTCATTTTTTTTAAATCTTAATTTTTTTGTGGAAGTCTTCATATTTTAACTGAAAAGCTGTCGAAAAAATACGCTAAATTCGATACTTTTTCCAAAGCGCCGCCATTTTGTCAATTTAGATTTTTTAAACCTTCCATAGCAAGATAGTGGCGTTCATACTGATTAACAATCTTTTTTGCGAACAATATTCGCAAAATTGTTGCAGACAATATTGACGGCCACAACCGTGTACACCGTGAGAGTTAATTTTTTTCGACGATATTTCCAACCGTTGAAAAAAATGTAATAAAATAAAAACAAACGCTTAAAAAAATATTTTCTGTTCTCCACGAGTGCTTTGATTTGACGTAAAAATGATCAGACTGGTCAGCCTGTTTCAATGATCGAAAGAAAAAAAATCGCGAAACAGCTATTTTTCGACTCGTTACACTGCGATGATCCCTTCATTTTTTCACCCTGCTGAAAGACCAACATCGCCCATCGTCATTACCCTGAAATGTATAATTCGTCCATGAGAAAATTTGGCCAAAATCCTTCGTAATTAATTTCTTAGTTACTCCCTCGGTAATTTTACCGAAAGCATCGGGTTATTTTACCATATTGCTAGGCATAGGCAACGAATTCCGGCGTATTGAATTCGTTGGCAAAGTCATGTTTTCTGCATAAGAAAAAAAAGCTCCGATGTCAGACACATTCAAACATTCCTTCGTGTTTGTGCTTCGCACCGTAGGCATGTTTTCTGCATAGTAAGAAAAACAGCTCCGATGTCGGACACATTCATACGTTCCTTCGTGTTTCTGATTCGGAACGATGCCGACGAATTCCGCCGGTGCGGAAAAAGTACGAATTGTTTCATTCGACGTTTAGCTTGCGCGAAAATTCGTGAAGTTTGCCTGGCCGATGCGGTCCAGTGAATGCGTAATTGTGACAAAACAAATAAAATCAGTTTCCCGTTGATGACCGACGATCAGTTGGCACGATGGATGCCGTTACTTTCTTGATAGTAGCCGGTTTTATCCATTGTTCATTGTTCTTCTTCAACATTATCTTCAGGGTGAGATAAAATACCGACGTACCAACTTCAATCTTATCGTGTCTTCGTATATAAAAATCCAACGTGGGCTCACTGGACATTTTTTAGTCCTGTTCCCACTATCCGTATCTGTATTTCCTCCAAAACACCGGACTGGAGATACAGACGCTGTGCGTAAAATGGTCAACGACGGTGTTCAATCGTGCCGTCGTGAGATGGGGAATGGACAGATCCAGATTTTGGGGCCTTTGGTTCAACGTCGGAGCCGTCGTCAGCATCGTTATGCTGCCCGTCGCGTCGTTCCTCGTAGTTAAAATGACCGTTGATTCCTGGTCCACCGCCGCTGAGAGCCGGGGCGGCGAGCCTGTCATGGCCTTGGAAATAATGGTGCGGACGACACTGCTAGGCATTTAATCCTCTCGAATGAAAGTACCATTCTCCAAATTACGAGAATCAACAACGATAACTACTCTTAGTTTATTCGGCTAGTTCCATAACATTCCGAGTCCAATCGCATTGCAAAGGTTTTTAGCACAGGCGCAATATTTATGTTTTTTTCTGAAAAAAAAGTAAGTCGGGACGAGCTGACTCGATCAATGCCGCAAAGAAGGTCAATAAACGCTTAAAATCTACCAAGTTCCACAACTTGAGTAGAATAAAACTTGGGAGTGTAATAAAAGTCCGGAGTCATCGGATATATTTGTGTTTTCCAGTTACCCGGGGTCAATGTTCCCTTCAGCGACATTGGCTACTACGTGGTGACTCTGGGGCTCTGCAGTATAGTTCACGAGTTCGGTCATGCCATCGCGGCGTCCAGAGAAGACGTGCAGTTGTTCGGCGTTGGAATTCTCATAGCGTACATACTGCCGGTAGCTTACGTATCCATGAGTAACGAGCAATTGGCGTCGTTACCGGTCATGAGTCAATTGCGGGTCTTGTGTGCCGGTATTTGGCACAATGTCGTATTGACCGTGATCGCCGCTCTTATACTCTCGGCCGGCGCATGGCTCTGGGCGCCCCTCTACACTTACGGCTCTGGAGTAATCGTCAAGTCCATCGCGCCAGTGAGTTTCCACTAAAGTACACCCGAAAAAATGGCCCGAGACCTCGTAGAGTAAATCAACCAGTGTACGGACGACTAGCGACGCTGCAGGACTCGGATAGAATCTTAAATGGACATATTTTCGAAAACGAATTTTTCAATGGCTACAGCTGACAGAAGAAAAACATATTCGAAGTCGTCGCAACAAATAATATTGAAGGAATTGATAGATAAATAGCGAAATTACTAAACCGCCAGTGAGTGAACGAAGTTACCAGTAAACGGACGCTCAAACGCCAGTAAATGGACGTGTAGACGAACGCTGTCGAGCAGAACGATTTACTTTTATTAAATGCTCGATTCGGAGATCACTGTGCTGCGTAATAATTATAATGTTCTTATAGATATGAGTATTATATTCGTTATTACGATTTCGTAGAAAATACACAAAGACTTTTTACATCTTAATTCTCAAAAAAACTAGCAAAGTTCGTTTCGACCGAGAAGTAGAAAATAACATTTCGCCAAAAATGAAAAAAAAAAAAACGAATGAGTTGAGTTTACGACAACATTTAATGAAATTTTTATTATCATATCATAACAATAATTAATTTTGCAGTTTTCAGCAAATGAGCAAACATTTTTACTCTGCTTTGAGAATTATCAGAACATAGCCTATACGTACATTCACTGGCAAGACATTAGAGGACAGCACCGGTAAATAAATATGTCTATGAGAACGATGCGGATAACAAATTCCAAACGAAAATCACCCCAATTTTCGAGGGTGCGTTTCACCCCTTAATAATCGGGTTCCGCAGATATAAAAAATACGTGTCGTCTATTTTTGCCTGTTCTACAAACATGCCAAATTTAATCGAAATCGGATAATTCGACCTCGCGACCTTATAAGTTACGCGGTACGCAAGTACCACAAACTAGAAAAATTCCATTCACTGGTCGGTTTACCCTAGTTGTGGGATTTCGTAATTTTTTATAAATTAATGATCGTTATTTCGAAGTATTTGTCTTTGAAAAGTATGTCGGCCTTTTCTGTTTTATTCCTAGAATTCTCCGTTGTTAGGATCAACGGGTATGTTGAGCCAAGACATAATATACAATATGAACGACTGTGCGATTCAGAGCAGCGACAACTGGTACCACTGCATACTCGAAGCGGTGAACCAACCGACCCCGGGCTACTGCGTGCCTCAGGGACTAATCGAGGTAAAAAATGCGAAATTTCTCGGCAAGTTTAATCATTCGGGAAGAGAATAATTTTGTCATTCAACGGTCGCGATCGACCGATTTAGGAACACGACGAGTCTGTGCCCGCGAGGCCGATGCACAACGGAGTAATAAATTGTTGCAGCGCCGACAGCGAAACCGCTGGTAGTTTGTGCTTCGAGTACATCGAAGGACCACAGTCGGCGCCGCTGCAACTACCACCGCACTCGTGTCTACCCGCTCGCAGGATCATCGAGAGCTCGTATCGTTATTGCCAGGCGAGTTATCACTGCGCCTCGCAGGACACCCACTGCATGAGACCGTCCTTGGACAATACCACGAAGGTGAGCGTCGAGAGGATGCGTTGCTCGTTTTTTGCCTCGCTCGACACAATCGCCTCAACGAGCGTCGAAACATTGATTTCAGGTGGTACAATTGAAGAGGAAATTGGGAAAGGACGTACTCTTCTTTGGACATCCGGCCGATATTTATCGCACCGTCGAGGTCTCCGATTGGATACCGAAGTATCAATTCTTGAGTCCCGGTTTGCCGGAGTCCCAGACTCTACTGTGCAAATACATAACTATAATATCGGCGGGCTTGGCGGTCGTCAACGTAGTTCCTTGTTTCTTCTTCGACGGGCATCATATCGTCAATGTGCTGACGCAAAAGTTGTTGCGCTCACGGGTGCGACACAAGAGTCTTCGCCACGCTATAGCACTCACTATAACGTGCATAGGCACTCTCGTTCTTGCCATGAACATACCATCGATGTTCATCAATAAATAGCTCTAAGGGTATCTAAAAAAATACGTATATATGTTTATTCATTTCTATCTTCACCAATATACTTTCGCGGGTTTAGCAAATTTGTATCCTTCACTTTCGATGCAGCATCGGCGTTCTTCATTTCGTCAGGTTCAAGTTCTTACGCAGCTCCCGCAACGAACTCTCTCCGTGTACGATCAGCGATTTTATGGCGAACTGCAAAGAGGAATTTCATTTTGGACGAGTCCCGTTTGTTTAATTGGACTGGTTATGAAAAAAGGTGAAAAAAGTTATGGAAGTGAAATTTTAGCCGCAATTCCCTTAACTTTGAATCCATTGGCTACTTTGCATTTTCGACGACAATAAGCTTCCCTATATACATTGTATCGCAAGCGAATACCTAGCCTTCATACTTTCCATCATCGGGGAAGACTCTTACTGCAACTTCGATCTACAATTAAACTCGCTCGGTAGAGGATGAAGAATTGCACCATTCTCTAGACTCACTTCATCCTTGATTTCTTTGTTTGCTCTAAAGTCAGATTTCGCCCAATTTCTCATGTAATCTCGATCGTGCTTGTCTGGAATTTGTCGTATCGTTTTCATGATGTTTCTATACAATTTGATGACTTCCTGATGGACCATAAACTGAAAAAATACATTGGGCAAGTTATACTTTGCGATAGGCGAGAGATATTTCGATATGAGCCACTGCATTTGTAAAGTATTAAAACGAAAAATTGGCTCGGTTCGGAGTACCATCCGGTACTAGTGAAAGAGAGGCTGTAATTAATTTATCTCTACAAGTTTAACTCTAATCTATAAAGGACTAGTTTTTTTTATACATTCCTTGGAGAAATGAATATATTGAACATTTTTAATTCACGAATTCCGAAACCTAAAGATAGAAATGAAACAATGTTCAACGAAATTGAAATTAAATGGAGATCGATCGAATTATAATTTTGAAGTAAAATTTTACGTTTGTTTATATTTTTTATTTTTTTGTCGACGTGTCTATTTAACTCGAGCGATGCTTTTATTTTACCGATAATTCTTATTGCACATTTCTATAATTTTAGCACACTGAAGTTTTAGCATTAGACAACAGATGCATAGTAACTTGATCGTTAACCTCTTTCAGACTCATGGAAGTTCTTGGCAATTTACTAGCCATATTAGAACGATTTCGATTAATGTTTTTATTGTTAAAGTTTTGACGTTTTTTTCCGCTTTTCAGAGCTAAACGTCACATAATTCTTCAATATTCGAAGTACGATTTCGATAGCGAGGGTAAAGCGCTCCACGAAAACAATTTTAGTAACTTTTTCAATACCCGCATATTTCGCTGCGGTCATGATGGTCGCAACGCGCATGCGTACTTTGACCCTTGTAACAAAGTTTCGCCACTACAGTAGATTGGGATTGGAAAGTAAGGATTGGAAACGAAAAGGGACGGGCCAACTTCGCGGTCTCTTGTAATTTTCATTTTGTATTTAGGAGCTATAAGTTCTCATGTTATCTCAAAAATTAAGATCCTTTAGAAAAAAAAGTATCATTTCATCCGGCTGTGGAAAGAGTACCCGATCATTCTTGTATTTTTTTTCGTTTTTTTTTCTTCAATTCCAATATGTGAATTCCATTGTAAGTGCATTCCATTATGCGTGAATTCCATTATGAAAATTCCATATTTATTACCATATTTTGAAAATAATACGTATAAAAAAAATCTCTTAGTTTGTTCGCAATGGAATCCGTCTAGGAGAAAACTTTGTCGCGGGACTTTTACCCACCGAAAGTTTGAAGCATTGCCTTAAATTTCCCTAAATCCAACTTAAGGGGGACATTACTTTAAAACGAAAAGAAGAGTTTATGACCGGAAATAAACTCCACGAGGAAGCTGATGGATTACTTTATGGCCTCGGAGTCGCAGAATAATCGGTAGATCATTTAGTCCCAAAATGTTTGAGCCTTAAACCTTTAAACGCGTCTTCCTGAAAACCACTTTTTCACGAACCTCGTAAAAGAGAACTCAGAAACTATCTTATCGATCATTTCGAAATTTTGCAGACTTCTCAATAACATAATTACCGTCTATGTGAACCTAAATTTCCTTAAAAATTGTTTTTTGCACTACTTTCTCGTTAATAAATACTATAGTGAACATTTCATGAAAAATAGAACATTTTTTTCGAACACGTACCATTTTGGAAATCTTCACTTTTCTTTGGATTGTTTAGGTTCACATAGAGCGTTAGGGTGTTAGAAATCCGAAGCTTCTTTGCTCTAATATTTCAGATCATTGCATCAGACGCTAGGCTGTACGCCGTGAAACGACTCAGGCGGTAACCGTCCCTAAGCGTTCCACAGCCGCTATTTTCGAATATTAATTTAAAAAAAACAAAAAACCCGAGAATAAAAAGTTACAATAAGCACCTTAAATTATAGCTACGTACAATAAATAGTCCCCACACAAAAGAAATCTCGAAAATTCGATTACTTCCGGTTGCCTAAAAGGCAACTCCCCCTTAAGGTCATGTGCCACATCGACCGAGTGGCCACGAGTGCGAGAGAGATAGCTGATTCTCAGATTCCCAGTGTTCTCCTAAATGGTTGATTTTTTGGAAAAAAGGAAAGAAACACTTTCCGCTCTGTTGAACGACGAACAACGTCTTTCTCTTCGTTTGCCCGGAATGTGATTCGTCTGAGAGAGAACTTGGCACTAGGATTTTTACCGACCGGACGTGTGACCCATGTCCTTAACGTCAATCCATTTTTTGCAACACGAATCTCATTCGCCAACAGATATGGCAATGCACCACCAGAGTGCAACACAGTACCCCACAAAATCTTCATAGCGATTTTCCATTTTTCTGCGCGTACGAGGATGCGCGAGAGCATAAATTCGTCTCTCTCTCTCTCTCTCTCTCTCTCTCTCTCTCTCTCTCTCCCTCTTTCTCCCTCTCTCTCTCTCTTATTCTCTTCAACGTGCGTGTGTGTGCTTTGATACTTTTCAGTCTAGCTGAGGCGCTTTACATGTGTGCACGGGAGGAACTAAAAATATGTACTGTCGCTCTTGTTGACGCTTTTCCGCGAGGTGGGGGGGACAAAGCGATCTGACGGTGAGTGGATTTTCGCGACTTCGAATAATCCTTAAGGATAATAACAATAGTATCGATAATAACAAATTCACGGGCGTCGAGGGAAGTGTGTATGGTGCTCTCGTAGCGTGTCGTGTCCAGGGACGAGTTGTGCGAGGGGAAGGAGGGGGAGGGGGGGGGGGACACGCAAGCCCCGAACTAAACACAATGGATACGCTCCATTGGAGGGAAGGTAAAAATTCCTTACAATTCTTCCTTTTGCATACGTGGTTGGCCTCGTACGTTTTTCCATTCGTTTTTTCATAATAATCTTCGCCTCGTGGAATTACGAGAAAAAGAAAAATCTCGTATCGCCATCTTCCGACGTTTTATTTTTCATCCCGAGAGTTTTCGCGTCTCCGTAACTGGGCTCGTTCGTACATACGTCAGTTTGCACGGGCTTCAGACGAGCAGGAATGTCGGGGAGAAGAAAAAAAAATGACACTTCGCGTATATTTCGAAACTTTCGTGATGCTTTCTGTAGACGCGTAGCGCGCTTCTCGTCTTCCCTGATGTTCTCGCTCCCAACGCGAGGGAAATTTATCGACGTAAAAGTGATTCGATTGTAAAGTTGCGGAGCAATAATCGCGCCGTTACAGTGGAAAAAAAAGTTGACAGACCTTTGAGCATTCTTTAACCTTCAAAACGTTCGACGCTTCGCCGACGAACGAGAATAATATCCATGTGCTGTCGCATTTTGTTCCTCACAGCTGTGCTCTCTTTTACCGTCAGATTGTTAAAAGTTAAGAGGCGGCCAAGGAGCGGCTGGAGGCGCCGGGATATCCAAGGAACTCGAACCATCTGCCACAACGGAGAAGCTTCATCTCGCGCCACGAGTAATTTCCAATGCTCGCTGTGATCGCTTGGTCGCATGCTTTCACGCGTTATTGACTTATTCCAGCCAAAATATCCTCAAGGTATTCCTTTCACCACGCCGAATATTCAACAGTTAACTGATTTTCTTCTACAGCGAAGTAAAAATCCATCACAGTCAAATTTCAAGCGAAGTTACCAAACTTTCAATGAATATTTGGATCTCTAAAAAATTGTCTTAGTTTTGTTCTAATAAATTATATACCGAGTAACTAGATTAGAGCCCGAATTATCGGAGTTCTTTCTATTCACGGTATTATTTCAATATCAACAAGTTGTAATATCCGAACACTTGTATTTTGATGTTTTCCGATATTTATGGGAAACCGTGATTGAAATCATTAGAAGCTTAAAAGTAAAGATGGAAGTTGTTAATATAATAGTGTATAGTTATTAATAATAATTATATAGTTGTTAATATAATTATATAGTTATTAATAGTAAATAGCAATAGTTAAAACAATAGTTTAGAGGACGGTGCCCGATTATTGGGACTTTAAGGGCCTAATTATAGGGACTAAGTGCCCAATTATCGGGACTTTAAGGGCCCAATTACAGGGACTTTAAGGGCCCAATTATTGGGACTTTAAGGGCCCAGTTATTGGGACTTTAAGGGCCCAGTTATTGGGACTTTAAGGGCCCAGTTATTGGGACTTCAAGGATCCAGTTATTAGCACTTGAAGGGCCCAGTTATTAGCACTTTAAGGGCTCAATTATCGACCATTTAAGGGCCCAGTTATTGGCGCTTTAAGTACACTGTATAGGTAGGAGAAAAGTGTCAACAATTGGTGGGCTGTCAAAATAAGATCACTTTACCCTTTTTATTAAGAATCGCCATTTTTTATTGGGATCTTCATTTATTATACATTTCTAAACACACTGCTATGTTCTTGAATATATCCAACCGGAAAAAACACATAGACAAAGAAAAAAGCAACTTTTGGGCGAATCAAATAAATAGAAAACGATGATAATTAAAATTAGGAAGTTTTATGCAAGCTAGCGTAGTTGTGGCTACCAGAATGCAAACAAGTGGCATAGTTTGTGGCAGGTGCACGCCGGCATAGTCACTTTAATCAACGAGATCGGGATTGTTGAAACATTGACGGCATAAAACGGAGGGCATCTGAAGTTTCGTCTTTCAGAGACCACTTGCCTTATTGCAGGTTTAAGGCACGAAAGAAGAGGCCCTTTCTGAATCCACACTCGTGGATAATTAGTTGACAGTGCATACTCGTGGATAATTAGTTGACAGTGCATACTCGTGGATAATTAGTTGACAGTGCATATTTAATGTACCTGATAATGTTTTAAGGCTGTTGATCGTAGTATAAAGAAAACGAGCAACTTCAATGGAAATAATAGAAGTTATAATGACATTTAATTTTTTTCAATTTCGATATCGAAATATCAGTATTATTCGAGTCCAATTTCGGATTTTTGGTTCGATAGTATTGAAAACTGGTATCCATGCTCTTCTCTGGATGTTGGATGTAAAGTGGTCAACGCGTGTGAAGAATTCTGCAGAATGTAGAAATGCCTCAATCTGCTGAATTTGAGGGAATTTTTTTATTCCCGTTTAACGTTGGGTTTTACAATTGATTATATCTTATTCATTGTTAAGCGCCACTGTAATTTACCAATGGCTCGGAAGGACTCTGCTCAGGCCCCAACAAAATACGTCCCAATGCGAAGAGCATACCTTCAAATTACTCTAACGAAGTTTTGAATTTCAAGGCGCATTTTTTTCGTCTCCAAAATAAATAAATAATACCTACAGTCAATTCGATGATGGCATTGAAGCTTACATCGTTGGAATACAATGGATTTGTTTTTGTCCTATTTCCCAATTTATTTTGCCACATTTAGGCTACAAATATCGTTGAAATATGTTTCAAGAGCCTTATCGAGGATCAGCAACGTAAAAATGCAACAGAAGAGTTAAGTTTGTGATAAAAATAAAGAAATAAAAATAAATAAATGAGGATTTTTGGTGCATTCCAACGATGCAAACTTCAACACCATATTTGATGTTGGTTCGGATTATAAGATAGATCGCTGCTTCGTACATTTTTCCTCCAATCAGCATTTGCAAGTGTCTTTCCCTTTAAATTGAAAAGTCCTAATGCGATTTTTCGCTACTCGGACACATGGCAGGTGTGAATGGACCTTCATGGGAATTCCAATCTCGGTATAGAAGACCCATTTATTCTTTTCACGTTCATTTCAACACTCGTTCATCTTCGAACCAGGCATGCCGAAATTTGCCCAAATTGGGGTCTTGGAATTAGGAAGCATCGATTGCTCTCTATGGGTTCCCAAATGTTCTTCGATAACGCAGCCCCGTCCTTTGTTCGCAGCTAACTGCGGCTCGTGTTCTTCGTCGGGTTCAATGGGTAATCCACGCTAGGGTTGCCAAGTCCTTCGACAATGTAAGTAAGCGGCGGAAAAGAAAACCGCGTTGAGAGAATGCCGGGGTAAAGAGAATCTTTACGATACGAAAACGCGAGTCTCGCCTGTCGTTGGTTATTACACTCGAACTTTTCGTTTGGCTAGATGTTCAGTCCGGTACAGATAAAGCAAGAATATCCTGGCGTGGATGATGGCAATCAGAACGTAACGAACGGTGTACCGACCGCTTCGGATTATCCAATATTCACTCATCAGGATGTCGAATACATGTATCGTCAATTGCCACAATTTTGGGGACAGGGCCAGTTGCAGACTAACCAGATGGTCGAGGATCTTGCGTCAAAGGGCGAAACTCACGCGCGCCCGGATATAACTCATAATCAGGTAAAGTCGAATGTACTCTCTACACGTTAACCTTCATTTTTGTCACTTTAATTCCTCCCCGAACGGACCAGCGACTCGCTGACGCAATTCTTTGTCGACATTTCCATCTTTACCGCGTGTCTTGAGGGGCTACATCTACCTAGAGGGACCAAAAAACTTTTTCACTTAACACGAAGGTGCATGTATCGAGAGCCTTTAAGAAAAAGCCTTTAAGAAATTCAGTGCACGTCATTTCGCCAAAGCGTAAACTTTTCTGTTTCTTTTCATCCCGATACAAAGAATACCAACACAGACGAAAAGTGCGAACAACGAAAAAGTCTTCGACAGTTAAAACTGAACGCTAACGTATTGCTTTTCTCCAGCCACCGGTCCAACATCTGGCAGTGCCGAATTATCTTCAGCAACAGTCGCAATCGCAGCACGTGATGCCTTTTCAAGTAGAGCAGCAGCACCCTCACGAGGACAATCAGCAGCAGGGTCAATTGGCCCAGCAGCAGCAGCAGCAACAACAACAACAGCAACAGCAACAACAGCAGCAACAGCAGCAGGCTCAGCAATCTCAACAGTCGAACATATCGCACTCTAGCCAGGATTCTCATCAGTCCCAATTGATGATGCAGCATCCCGTATCGTTGAATCCCGCGTTGCTGGCCGTGCAGACCCAAGTGACGACGGTACCAACGACGAAGCACAACGGGCCCGGGAGGCCACCAAAGTCAACGACGACAACGACAACGACGCCTACGACGGGCAACAGCCAAGCCTCGCCCCCCAAGAAGATGAAGTGTCAGTGCGAGATATGCTTCAAGGAGTTCGGTCACAAGAGCAATTTGTTCATACACATGAGAACGCACAACGGTGAGCGTCCTTACAAGTGCACACAGTGCGACAAGTGTTTCACTCACAGCGGCAATTTGGCCATACACATGAGAACCCACAGCGGCGAGAGACCGTACGCCTGTCAGATATGCGGCAAAATGTTTTCCCACAGTGGCAATCTCTCGACTCACTTGCGTACCCACTCGGGCGTTAAGCCTTACAAATGTCCCGTGTGCGGCAAAGAATTTCGTCACAGCGGTAATCTCTCGATACACGAGAGAATACATTCCGGTATAAAACCCTTTCAGTGCAAGGTATGCGGCAAGGAGTTTTATCACAGCGGCAACTTGACGACGCACATGAAGAAACACCCGATTGGCAAGGCCCCGATCGAACAGCAACATCAACAGCAACATTGCGCCGAGGCTATTGCGGATAGAAACGATCCGAGGATAGACTCGATCACCGTGTCCCCCAATAATCCCGTTAGATTGGCCGTCAACGTCGCCTCGGCCGCGAATCGTTCCATCAACGTCAGAAACAACGACGATCGCGATTCCGTCAAGAGCGAAGGACGCGACGACAAACGGGGCGACGAATCGTTGCAATTTGCACCACCGACGAGTTAATGCCCCGCTGACGCGACTCGCAACGAATTTCGCTTTAACCCTCATTGGCACTGGCCGTTCGCCGAGTCGATCGTACAACGCGACTTTTTCGGCTGATTTCAGCATCGCGTCTCCCGGATAGAGCGAGAGAGAGAGAGAGAGAGGGAAAAACGACATACGTCATGAGTATTTCATTGATATATATATATATATATATATATTGAAGGTTGAAGCACCAAGTGCAAGAACAAATGAAACGTGGCTTCTCACGCTACCGCCATGGTGGACAATGTGGACAACCGTGCGCCGCGAACAGACGAATCTCTTCCTAACAAAATGAAACGAAAAAGAATTCCGATCGAGGGAATGTACTTAAGATTCTATCATTGTGCTTTATGGTCGCGAGTGATTGCGCGAGACGAGTGTCGATCCTCGAAAGTCATTTCGATCCCGCGATCCAACTTTCGCCCACTCCCCCTGCCTTTTTCGCTGCTGCCACACGGGTTCGAGTATGAACGATATTCGTTTCGTTGGAACGCCGCATGGCACGTGTATATACCCGTATGTGCATTCGGGTGGTCCGTTTGGTTTGTACGTCGAAGCGCGATAAATCGCGCACGGACGAGGAAGCGTTCTCGGGAAATTCTGCCGGATCGGAAAGTTAGGGATTGGCACGTGAAATTATTTTTCAATGATCGATTGCTCGGTTGTATTAGGATTAGGGGTTTTCTTTGAATACTTGGTTCTTTGTACCGCCTCATGGAGTGGGGATTACGGAAGTTGTAGTGGAAAATCGCCGGGGAGGGGGGGGAGATTAGGAGGGACGTTTAGGAAAAATATCGGAAGTCGTTGGATTTGGCAATGGGATACCAATTGGATGGACGATTTATTAGAGTGAAAAACGGTGGGGGAATGATTAATAATGAAAATGATTAGCGTTTATGTGAAATGTTTGTAGCAGAGATTCAAATTTACTTCAGGCGTGCATTCCTTCCGGTGGTGAAATTCCAAGCAATAGTTTTGAACGTCGTGGTAGCTTTTGCACGTTTTTGCGGTTTCGCTTGGTGCAGTATCTCGTCTACTCGTACGGTCGATTCGCAAAATCTTTTGGATATATAGCGTTTTGCCGAGGTTTACGAATTCGGGAAGTAGATGAGAGTTGAATAATTATTCTTGTTGAGTTCCGAACTGTATTCCATGGAATATTTCGGCCGGAAAAGTCGTTTTTTTTTGCAGATGCTTTGTCGATCGGTAAAAAAGATCGTAATATCGGTAAAAAATCGACAAGAGATAGGTTTGAAAAAATCGGTAAACAATATTGTTACAACTACAGTATACCGTGCGACTTCTCACGCGCACTGTTTCTCAGGACACAAGTATTATTTCAAGCTCATAAGGGAGCTCATTTCGTATGCACTGCCCTTCGTGTGGGTATCAAACGCGTAATTTCCAATTTCCATTTGGCTTCAGACGAAACCAAAAAAATTCACGCAAAAGCCAACCCACGTGATTTTATGGTGAACAAAGCTGTCCCCGATTATTTAAATATTCTTCGCTCGAATATCCGTGAAAGTATTTTCAGAAATACGGAAGAATCGGACAGCGCAGAAAGTCACGTTTTTCGTGACTTTCGCCGAACTCTAAAAGACTCTCCGACGGCAGTCTCCAAATTTCCGATCGCAAGGCGTTTCTCAGCATTTTTTTCTTCCTCGTTCAGTTCGTGGCCACTGTGGCGTGAAATTAAACGAAAAGAAAATTAAAATGGATCCTGCCATACGTATACGTACGTATGAGAATCAGCGTTCACCTTTTCAACGTCGCTCGACTTCGATCGACGACAAAAACAAGTATCTTAAGTTCGTCGATAAAATTTAATTATTCCCGATCGATAAAGCGTACTAACGATGATTAAAAAAGAAAAACAAGTAAAATTGCTCGATCGCCGCACGTTCCACGAAATTCAAACGGAACGTTTGGCATCCGTTCGAAAGCCAGCTCGAATCAACTCTATCCATTTCAATAATTCTCATCGATTAATACGCCAGCAGAGCGTGCACTTTTGTACATTGTTAATCGACCACGCGCATCCTTGATGGAGAGATAACTCGAACGATTGAATCGAGCGATATCCTCCGGAGCGACGATTCTTCGGGTTTGTTTTTTTTTTCGCGTGGCATGACCCCCGTACCTCTCCCTCCGTCCCGTCGCCCTCCCCCTCCGCCGGTCCAGTCGAAACACGATCCGGACAGGACTCTGAGAGCTCCGCGGATCGGCTCATTCGACGATGGCGACGAGAGACTTTATGTATTAAAGAAACAAAACAAAACAAAAAACTGAAAATAACTCACACATCGATTTAAAAGAAAAAGGCGGCTTCAATACTGATATACCACTAATCTAGCTATTGACCGCTTTACGTTACGATTATTGCATTTATATATATGCAACAAATATTTAAAAAAAGATGGATATGAAAATAACTCGATCGGTTGGTCCATAGTTTTTAATCTTTGTATCCCAAGACGAATATTTTCTCCAGTAAATACTATGTTACTTTTTACAACTTTTTTTCTCTCATTCTGTTTACTACTTCTTTTTTTTTCGTCTCCGTGAATAACGGGCTCGCCGAGGTATTTTAGCAAGCCATCCAAAGCCGCGAGCTGATGTGCTGAGATCTCGTATGTGTGTATACATCCCTACATACGTATATACATACAGGGTGTCCTGTTATGAATGGATAATTCCGCAATTGTCGTTAGGTCGAATCGTGTCCTACTATATGCTGGAATTTCAGTTTAGCAAAAGTCCCACGGTTTTCGAGATTTTGAGCTTTTTGTTTTGAAAAAAAAAAAAACATCTGCTTTTGGTTTTTCGCATGCCATTTCTACAAATGGTACGAATCGACAATAACTAAGCAACTTTCTAAAGTAATTGGCACGACATGCGTAGTACATTTTTTTACACCGCAGGCATCAAAGTCAGATGTTCGAATTGGTTTGTATGGAAATTCTCCACAAGATCTTTTTTCATAAAGTTTTCTTAACATTTGAGGTTAAAAAGGAGGCTTTTCTAGATAAAACAAATAAACAAGAGTATTTTTTTAAAAAACGGGTAAAAAGTTATTTGCAGAAATGGCATGCGCAAAACCAAAGGCAGATGATTTTTATCTCGAAAACCGTGGGACTTTTGGTTAAATGAAATTTCAGTATGCAGTAGGACATAACCTGACCTATCGCCAGTTGCAGGACTATCCATTCATAATAGGACACCCTGTGTATATATATATATATATATCATCACCGAATACACAGGCAGAGAGTGAAGCGACGGCGTCGACGCGTCGCCGTTTAATGGTTGTGACCATAAAAAAGTGCACACTGGCATTAATGTTTCGACGCTTTCGACGAGTCCACACTACTTCGGCGATTGCACGCTATGCGCGTGCGCGCGTGTGCGTATGTGTATATATATATGAGGCATTTCACGTTGACTTGACCTTGGCCCCGACGGTCTCAATTTGGGATTTCGACCATGATTTTCATTTCCATATTGTAAAACACGCCGATTTGTCATTTTTACGTTTCACCAGATTGAAGGAACCTCGAGGCTTGACGACGACGAAGAAACGGTGGAAGTCAAAGTTCCAACTACCACGTCTCGGGAGATTTGTACAGAATTTTTTTCAAAACCTACTTACAGGAGGAATCGCGGTGGCTTAAGGGGTTAGGCTACCGTGACGACCCGGAAATAAGGGTTATTTTGAAAAATTGATTTTCGAAGGAATAAGTAGGATTGAAAATACGTTTGGACGTTCATTTCTATGTACATTGACAAAGTTGCGTAGGAAATTACATGAAAATTTTGATAATTAACGAAGTTATAAACAATCTCGTGAAAGACATTTGGACGTGAGGGACTCAATTTGATTTTGGCCAGTCGATTGATCTGAAAAAAAAAAACAGTTATTTAAAATGGATAATGATGCCTAAATCTTGACTGAGATTTTTTGTTATCGCGTATCAATCAACAACGGAATAATTGATTTTTTTCGATTTTTTGTTAGGAAAAATAACATTGTTAATGACTAATAAACAATGATTTTGAGAAACTCCGATTTTTAAATGGTGGAGGTATGGCACAGTCTTCTAAACAGACGAACATTTTGCTTTCATTGACACTCGTAGGCAGAATGTGAACCAAAAACATAAGAAATGTTTTCAGAATGATGACATGATACACTTTGAAAGGAAAATATAAAATTTTCTGAGAAAAATGACTACATAGTGCAATAAAAGGGAAAAAATTAAAAACATTTAGGTTCATGTTGTAGACAATAGGGTTGGAAAGATTGACGTCAAATCCCACCAGAATCGGCCATTTAGTTTTTTAGCTATGTCAAGCCAGTTTCGAAAATGCAGTTTAAAGCACCGTGTCGTGCCTCTGCCATTTTGAGGGATTAATTTTTTTTAAATACTATTATTATATACTTCTATTATTATAATCCCAAAGTTTACTTTCAATCTGCGACTCCTGCACCATCTGTTGGATCTTTCTCTTCAATTTGAGTTGCTTCAAGCGACGAACGAGTGTTCGTCATTTTCACAATAGCCCAATCCCAATTTTATTTCTTTGCGAGGAAGCCTCTCGGACAGGGCGACACTCTTCCAGATCTGTTATTGCAATTTCGACTCGTTCTAACTTCGATTCGAAGACGAATGTGAAAAAAAATCGGCTCGTCTCATATCCAACCACCATCGTTCATTAAGAGCCTCTTTCAAAGGTGGCCTTTCGTAAGCCATCGATAAACGCAACTGCATTACGTTCAATCAGGGACAAAAACGCGCCCTCCGCGAAGCGACGTAAACTCGTTGGAAATCTTGCGTTTACCGGAACCATATCGAGAAACGCAGCTGAAGAATCCAATTATGTTTTAAATCCATCATACACGCGAATAATGGTTTTCATAAAGTTATCTACAATAGACTTTTATTCATGTAAAATATTCGCAATACTGGTGCAACAAGCATGTATATACATGCCTGTCACACGACACTAGCGCCACAGTGCGACAAAGACGTTTTGCGAACAGCATTCATATCTACCAGTGTCACAGGCCTAGCCCAATGGGTCTGGTAGAGGAAGCCTGACGGAATAATAAAACTGCTGGAGAACGAAGGTCAGCCGTTGAGTTGATTTTGCGTGGAATGCCCCCTGTACGTGTGCACGCGAACGCAAAACGAATAAAGGCATTTAGACGTGCATCTGTATAGCTGAACCCCCTCTGAATGGCACGAACGCGCTTCGATTATATGCACACAGAACGAGTGGGTGCTGATTAGCAATTCGTTCCGCCCGAATGATACGATGGATCGTTGCCACCGTTTCGCACGACGCTCGTAGAACTGGGTGACGAGAGACGAGCAAAAAAAAACAACGCATCGACGGAAAAAAACCGCGAAATAAATGAGTCTGGTTGAAAAAAGAGAAGAAAACAAAAACAAAGCGGGAGAGTTACAGAAGCGGCGATGAGAGCTCGCCGAAATTGGCATCGAGGAGGTGAAAGCATACGATTTGTCCGTCACTACAATCAATCGCGCTGCCGTCGCTCCGAGGAGCTTCTTCCTTTTGGTGGCGCCTGGGTAGGTGGCGCCATTCACCGTCTCCTCTCCGGAAAGGGTCGGTCAATTTTCTCCTCGTCCTCGGCGACAGGCTCTATTCGTTCCAATTGAAAATTCAGCGCAAACTGGCGCCGACGTAAGTATATACGTGTGTCCATTTGCACACACGCAACCTAAGCTCGTATGCAAAAGGACGCGTATACATACGGGGGACGTGACTCTGTCTACGGCGGACACGCAAGCGTTTAGAACGTGCATTCCTAGGTGTTTACAACTGGCGAGCGCGGATCGATCCTGATTGCCGCTATAACACTGGTTCTGAATAAAAATTCATTGATCCCTACACATTCTCGTCGGACAACCCTCGGCGATGGACGAAGATAGAACATTGCGGGCTTACCAACACTTCGGAATTCGTATTTCCGTATATACACTTTTATAAATAGATCGCAGCAGTTTTGAGGATTCATCTTCGGACGTTTTTGCAGGTGCTTCGACGAGGGCCTAATAAAGAGGAATTTTCGTGATTTTATTTGGGAATACTTGTGTAGGTTTTCATTTTTTTTTACATTCATTCTTTGTAAACCGAACATTCGTTAAGTTTACAAATGGAACATTTTAGTTATTACGAATGATTTTTTTTGCATATGTTAAAAATATAAATTGTACAGGTCTCAAGTATGATCAGTGGTATGACTAGTGTGAAGGACTGCCTTGAAAACTAATCAACCAATTCTGATGAAATTTCGTACGAAGCTTTCTAACCTTATTGTCTTTGTTGTCTCTATACCCCGTCAAGTTTTCTGATCTCGAAATTCCGAGAAAATTTTTAAGGGAAAATTATTAAGGGATATGAAATTAACTGATTTTCACGATTTTTAAATTTATTTATTTCTAAAATTCATTAATCAGTCCTTTTTTTCGACTATTCAAATGTACATAAAAATATTTTTTTAATGTTTCAGTTTTATTTTTTATTTAATATGATTGGTCACTCCAAAATTATGTCTAAAAAAATTGCGTCTCACTGTGGACAGTCTTACTCTGTAAATTCGTCCGATCGAACAAAAAAAAACCAAAATGATTATTAACCTGTATGAAAAACTATAGAGGCGCACGCAGGATTTTTTTTTCAGTGAAAATTAGGCTGGTGGCCATTTCAAAATAAAGTCTCAAATTGGGCCTTTTTTCGACAATTTTTCGTTTTGAAAAATGTGAAATTTTCATAACAAAAAAAAACGCTTATGTACGGAATAGCGTGAAGAATAATGTGACAAAATTTGAGACGGATAGCTTGAAAACTCTTCGTTTGAAATCTTTCACCGTTTTCAAAAACGACGTTTCGAGAAAAAGCATAAGAGAAAACGTCTAAAATGAGATCCTCAATTTTTTTAAAAATTAATAAAATATTGATTTTCGAAAAAAATGTCCGCAGTCCAAACTGGAAGAATCGATTTTCGGTGATAAATGTTCTATTTCCGTTGATAAGAAAAAGAAAAGGCATCAAAAAGAAAAATTTCTTTATTCGAGCACTGCTTTTGGACGTATAAAAAAAGTTTGTGAAATTTGAAGTCGATCGGTGCAGTGGTTTTTGAGATATCGCGATCACCGAATATGTTCAAACGATGAATTTTGTAAAATCATCGAAAAAGAAAAATCGATATTTCGAAAAATTTCAACTTGTGAGCCCTCAAAAGTAATTTGGCACGATCTCGCTTGGAATATTTGCTGATTGCGCTGGAATTTTAATGTCTATACAAGCAACGAATGCCTACGTCCACGTGGACTATAAATCGATGTGATGTTAACATCACTATCGTTCAATGTTTTTAAAAAACTGCACCGACCGGACTGGATGACTTTTTTTCGAGAACGAAACCGTAATTATTGGAAATTATGGATAATTCAAGGTTGGAATGTTACTGGGCGTAGCGGTAGATTGAAATGTAATTGAACTCAATCATTCGTCGATGGAATCTATCCAGGTGGATTAAAAAATTGCATTTCACAGAAATATCTTTATTCGCTAGTATTACCTTTCATCTCTTTTCCCTGAAAATTTAATTGAAATGTTCCTAAAATTGAATGAGCTACAGTTTCTGACAGTCGGTAGCAGCATCATACATCAAACTTCAAACGCGTTTTGCTCGAAACATTGTTTTCAAAGTCGGTGGACATGATATCTCGAGAACCACTCGACGGATTGTTTCCAAATTTACAGAAGATACGACGAGAAACATGTAAAGGTCGTTGACGATCTCACTTTAATCGAATCGACCTTCATTGTTCAATAGTCACGTAAAAAAGACGACTTTTTTCATAGATTCTGTATCCACGAGCTTCGATTCGTCGTCACGTTGTTAAAAAAAATGATTTAAAGATTCAACGATCGTCAACGACTCGTGTTTATAGTTGACTCGAATAACCCGTTTGGTTTTTAGATTTCGGATGGACCGTTTAGGCTGCAGAGTGTCCACCGCCAAACGTCGCGAGAAAAATTTCATCATGCACCGGCGTTCATGTTTTCGTTGGTTTGCTGTATTTTTTGGTGATCTTTTTCAACGCTCTAAATATATGCAACTTTGCGGTAAAAAAATGCGTTTCTTTCTCACCAACCGTTTCCCAAGATTTGGAACTCGGCAATTTTTTTCGGGCCTCTAGGTAGATGTCGCTTCTTAAAAGCGTATTTCACACGTAATTGTCAGCGGTCAACAATCCTACTCTCTTCGTACCGATAAAAGTTTTTCCAAATTATTCCAGTTATCGTACCACCGATAAAAGTTTTTCCAAATTTCTGTGTACAACAAACTAATAATCTACAAATTCATCCTGAAGCCAGTGTGGACCCACTGACGTCGAATATCCATAAGTGAATATCCATAAGTACGAATATCCATAAGTCGAATATCCATAACTACGAATATCCATAAGTACGAATGTCTATAAGTACGAATATCCATAAGTAGGAATATTTAGAAGTCGAATATCCATAAGTATGAATATCCATAAGTACGAAAATCCATAAGTACGAAAATCCATAAGTACGAATATCCATAAGTACGAATATCCATAAGTACGAATATCCATAAGTACAAATATCCATAAGTCGAATATCCATAAGTACGAATATCCATAAGTCGAATATCCATAAGTCGAATATCCATAAGTCGAATATCCATAAGTACGAATATCCATTAGTACGAATATCCATAAGTACAAATATCCATAAGTACGAATATCCATAAGTACGAATATCCGTAAGTACGAATATCCATAAGTACAAATATCCATAAGTCGAATATCCATAAGTCGAATATCCATAAGTACGAATATCCATAAGTCGAATATCCATAAGTCGAATATCGATAAATCGAATATCCATAAGTCGAATATCCATAAGTCGAATATCCTTAAGTCGAATATCCATAAGTCGAATATCCATAAGTCGAATATCCATAAGTCGAATATCCATAAGTCGAATATCGATAAATCGAATATCCATAAGTCGAATATCCATAAGTCGAATATCCCTATGTCGAATATCCATAAGTCGAATTTCCAGAAGTCGAATATCCATAAGTCGAATATCCATAAGTCGAATATCCCTATGTCGAATATCCATAAGTCGAGCATCCATAAGTGAGTATAGAGTAGAAATGAGTTTGTTTGGGTATGTTTCTGGCGCTCATTTCTACTCTATATTCACTTTTCCTCTACCTCTCGCCATTTCTGGCACTCATTTCTACTCTATACTCACTTATGGATATTCGACTTATGGATATTCACTTATGGATATTCACTTATGGATATTCGACTTATGGATATTCACTTATGGATATTCACTTATGGATATTAACTTATGGATATTCGACTTATGGATATTCACTTATGGATATTCACTTATGGATATTCACTTATGGATATTCGACTTATGGATATTCACTTATGGATATTCACTTACGGATATTGGCACTTATGGATATTCGACTTATGGATATTCGGTTATGGAAATTTGACTCATGGATATTCTACCCCAATCGTGCATTGCCAACCTGGAAATCATCCAAAGATTCCAGTCTAAATAAAAACGCTCATGCCAAACTCATCCTCGACGCTCCATGGTATGTGACAAACCGGGCAATCCACCGAGATCTACGGTTAGAGACAGTGAACGAAGTGATCAAAAGGTTTAGTGAAAATTACGAAACGAGACTCGTAACCCATCCTAATGAGCTGGCGACAAACTTACTTAAGGGGTCTTCTCAATTTAGACGCTAAAAAAAGACAATTTGCATGAATTTTTTTGATAGGTTTATATTATAGATATTGATATGAAAGTTGTTACACTTAATGAATGCACTTTCGAAATACATTTAAAAAAATTATTTATTTAAGTCACTATTATTATTATTATTATTATTAGAGGGTTTTATTTGCACAACTTTGAATAACATTTTTTACAAAGGTTCAACAGTACTATATATATATATATATATATTACTGTTCACATCTCTTATCTTCTTACTCGCTTATTTAAGTCACTATTTAAAGACGAAAATGGTAGTTAAAAAGTCCTAAAAAATGGTAGGTCTTCGCTGTTGATGAAATGTCCGAAATGGATAATCCGAAACAGTTTTTTGGCTATAAAACGGCCATTTTTTTTCGAAAAAAAAAATCGAACGATTAAAGACTACATTTTTATGTATTAAATAAGCCTGCAAAATTTCAAGAAGATCGGTTCATTAGTGTTCGAGTAATCTTGGTCACCGACTTCAGAAATGCCATTTTGAGAAAAACGCGTTTAAAGTTTCAATTTCAGTTCTTCAATTCACGGATTCTTCTCTTTCAACGCTCATATCTCAGTGAATTTTGTTCGGATCGACTTGAAATTTTCAGGACATATCCTCAGATACTTATACTTCAAAAAAATGCAATAAAAAAAATCGATTTTTTCAAAATCGCAAGTGGGGGTAACCCCTTAAAAGCATCACCGGATATCTCAGATATTGAAAGTATCCGATCATCCGCCATTTGATCAATCGAAGCGGCGATAATTCTCGATGATCGATCGATTGATCATCATCGATTCATTCAAACGTCGATTGTCTTTGCTTCTGTACTCCTCGCGAACGTAGCTCGTTCCAATAATTGACATTACGAAGTTTCCTCATGTTTCAATCAACGTGTATCGCCAGGAGTAACTTGTGGGGCTAAAGGCGATTCGTGTACGCGCTAAGAATAATACACGTATGTACCGAATATGATGTATCGTATATACAAGGCGTAGCGCCAATGCACAGTCGTCAATGATGTACATGTCATGGTCTCTACGAATTTCCATCGGTTGAATTATCACGTATTTACATCGAAACGCATTCAGGTATGGAACTACGTAGTACACACGATACAGTGTTTATTTCGTGAATTTTTATTCATCAATCCCAGACGTCTCCGCGACGGTTCAATGCGAGTCATTTATTCATACGAATTTCCTGTGACACGTGATGTTCACTCATCCCTCGTACGAACCTCGTTACGTCATTATTGTTGCAACATCAAATTTTTTTAAATGTCGCTACACGTGCACTTTTTCGCGTTCGTCCTGTAGGGGAATTTTCGTCTATTTGGACCGACGTATTTTATCGCGAAGAAAAAGCGTCGAGGAGCTTCCGTGAACGAACGCGAAGGGCCCTCAGTCTTCGCTAATTTGCACACGCAGACGCTAATGGAGCCTTCAACGGTCAACACGTGCGTGCGTCCATTGATTTTACATTTTCCTAACGATTGAGGGGGCTACCTTTGGGCGAGGAAAAAACATCGCTGATTTTCATGGTTTTTTTTTAAGGAAAGATTTCTTTAGGATTTTTGAGACTCAGGACGTTTTATTGCAACGTTTGGCTGATGTCAGACGGCGTGACACGCGGCGTCGGCGAGATTAATCCGAACGAAAACCAACGGAGATTTTTCTTTCGTTAACACTCATACGCGGAATATGAACCAAGGAAAAGTGAGAAATGTTGAATATCGATGAAATGGTACGCTTCGAAACGAAAAGATTGAATTTTCCGGAATAAATGGCTGCATTTTAAAACGAAGACATTTATTTATTTTATTAAAATTATTTTTTTTTAATTTTCATAAAGATGGGTCATGTTTTAGACACTAACGTTAGAAATATTTATACTAAATTCACCATAATCGGTCAATTGGTGTTTAGCTATAGAGTAAAACGGGGTTAAATTGACATTGAGGGTAGCTTTGACAGTTTTTGGAGCTATTTTGACAGAGCGCCAAAATACGGTGTAAATGTGTAGGCAGCACACTTTTTTCTATTGCTTAAATTTGTTGCTCAATTTTATTATAATGCTGTTCAAGTTGATTTCGATCTCAATGATAATTATAAGACTGATTAAGTGCCTATAGTAGTACCCTACGTACTCGATATTTTTATGCAAAATGTTTCTTCGACAAAGATGACAATTCGACTGTAAAAAAAATCGTTGTTTTTCATTTAATTCCATGTATAATGCGTAAAATATAAAAATTTGTGATCAAAATGATGTCGTAGTAATCCTTAATCTTTGACGTCAGTTGCATTTCAATGCCTTGCCAGAGCTTTGCGTTCTGTAAAAAGATTATACAAAGGCAGGGAGGGTGGTGGGGCTTGACTTGCTCATACGTTTGATAGCCAAAGGACACATTGTGCTATTGGAGCAAAAAAAGTTGGCATTTGGAATTCGGAAAAACTTTCAAAATTCTGTTCAAAGTAACCACATCTTACGGCACGTCACGCCAGTTTCCAAAAATCAGTTTAAGGGGGGATTGTCTTTTTTTTTCGCAAAATTTACCGCTTTTTGGGAATTTTTTTGTGAACAAAGTATACAACGGAATACTTGTGAAACTTGGCATATAGTTTTATTGATCTGTTTACTACATACAAAAAATTTTTAAACAATTTCATCAAAAAATCCGCCTCCCACCCCCCTCGACGCGCGATGGTCCTTTTTTGATGGTGTGCACGATTACAGCCTTCACGTTCATCCTGCAACAAAAACCCAAAAAGCATTTTACTTTAGACACATATAGCTATCGTTCGATGAAGGGAAAAAAAAAATTGACGATTTGGTGACGTTTTGAACTTGAAGTATCGATTTTTCGAAAAAAATTGATCGATTTTTTGTTATAAATAAAAAACTATTAAACGTATTGCTTTTTTGCTTCATCAAACGATAGCTATATGTGTCTAAAGTAAAATGCTTTTTGGGTTTTTGTTGCAGGATGAACGTGAAGGCTGTAATCGTGCACACCATCAAAAAAGGACCATCGCGCGTCGAGGGGGGTGGAAGGCGGATTTTTTGATGAAATTGTTTAAAAATTTTTTTGTATGTAGTAAACAGATCAATAAAACTATATGCCAAGTTTCACAAGTTTTCCGTTGTATACTTTCTTCACAAAAAAATACCCAAAAAGCGGTAAATTTTGCGAAAAAAAAGACAATCCCCCCTTAAACAACCGTGTCATTTTTAAATATTGATGAATAAATAAAATACCGCGTAACAGCCAAAAGTAGCAATAAAACTTACCGTAAGTCTAAAAAATAGTGAAGAATTCTTTCCGTTAAAAAAAAATTACGAAAATGAGCGAATTTTTTCCTCGCATAAAGGTATCTTCCCCCTTTAGATCGACGTGAATACGTGAACTTTAAAGCTCGGAGCGAACAATCGAGACTAGAGTACGGCAGCTCTAACTCCTGTGCAAATAATGTAGAGAAAACGGCCGTAAAATTGCAATATCGGAAGATAAATTTCGCCATAGCTTTGCCGCAACGGATGTGGTCCTGCCCATACTGCAACGAATTAGTCTACTCGTAAGGAACATCATTTTGGTGTCCGCCTTCGATTTTTTTGAAACTCACTTATATGGTAGAGCATTAGAAAGTATTGCGTACGTATTTTTTTTTATTGGCGAAAAACGGTTCTACAGGGTGAAAGCACCCCTTAGAGTGGGGTACGTCAAGGGTTGATTTTGTAGTTTTACCCGCAAGCAGTCTAGCAATTTCAGTGTAACAGATACTCGATTTCGTCCAATGCAAAACCATCAGAAATTCGTTGGGAGTAAATAAAAAAACTCAAACTTAAGGGACGAACTACCCCTTTATTTTTATTTTTCTTAGCTCACATTCAAAACGGGTGCAATAATTTAAATGTAACGAGCAACACTTCGAAGAATGGATAAACTTGAAGTTTGTGGATTTTTTTATTTGACGGATAATAAGCTTAAGGGGGTGAACCACATTCCATACATTTTCTAGGCTTACCAATGAGGATTAAGGGGGAGGGGAATTAATGGTGAATTCGTATTCAGGAGATAAAAATACGTCGATATAGACTTGTTAAGAATATATTTTAAGGGGTAAGGCCACTGTAACGGCCCAAAAAAAAGGTTTTTTCACTAATTTTTTGCTCCCGAAATTGAAGGTATTTGAAAAAAAACTTTTAATGGTGTTATCGGGCATACATTAAACTTTATTATAAAATTTTTTTACAGTAAAAAAAAAACAAAATGGCGGTTCCACAGCTATCTTCCCGGGACATGTTTTGCTTCCAGGGCTCCGCGGCACGCAGCACCACTGGTGCACTTTTGAATCTAGAACAAAAAAAAAACCATTGATCTAGAGGGCTATAGCTAGAGAATGTCGAGCGGATTTTAAAAAGTATCAATTTTTGTGGATTTGGCGTGCGTTTGAAAAAAAAATTGATTTTTGACGAAAAAAACGGCGTTTTTTGTTAATAAAAAATCAATAAATAAAGTTCTTGAAAATTCCGATCGACATTCTCAAGATAATGTAAATGTTCACATCTGGTTAAAATTTCAAGTAAAAAAAATGAAAATTGTTCGAGTTATGCTGCGTGCCATTTTGAAAAACCATGTTTCGAGAAAAACGCGTTTTAAACTATTTTTTATTAGCGAAAACTATTTTTTAAGCCAATAAAAAAAAATCGATTTTTCAAAAAATTTACAGTGGCCTTACCCCTTAAATGCACAATTTTTCCCATCGCTGCCAAAAACGAGTAGTTTCACTGCATTGTCGATAATTCATTTTCGGTTTGGCTTTGGTAGTCCGCTTTATGCGCATTCTCTTGGTATTTTTTATTCTTTAAAATGGCGTTTTATTAATGGAGCTCCGATGATTTTTCGATTTTTGGTAGAACTTCAAATTTTCGGCAATTTTTCCCTTTGCTTTTTTTTGCCATTTTTTAAGGGGTCTTTTGGGGAAAGCTGAGATGTCGGGATTAATCCAACGGCATGCACCAAATCCGGCAAAAAATTTCTCCAATCGTTATTGTTTTTTTTTCAACATTTATGAATTTTTCCACACACTAACCATCGAATTATAACGAATTAAAAAAAATGTATTATTTTTTCAAAATTTACGAATTTTTCCATACTCTAACCATCGAATTTTGACAAATTTTTAAAAATTTATTATTTTTTCAAAATTTACGATTTTTTCCATTCGTTAACCATCGAATTTTCAACGAATAAAAAAAATGTTTTATTTTTCCACAATTTGCGAACTTTGCCACACTCTAACCATCGAATTTGGAGGAATTAAAAAAAATTTATTATTTTTTCAAAATTTACGGATTATTCCATACTCGAACCGGCGAATTTTCACGAATTTTAAAAAATTTACTTTTTTTAACAAAACTACGACTTTTTCCATACTCCAACCATAAATATGGAAAGTATAGAAATATTTTGAATCAGCAAAATATCGTGTACCCTATTGGCATATAAAAATCCCTTATGCCATCTTCCCTTGGCAACTTCTATGGTGCCGCGCTGCGTCACGTTGCCTCCAGTTATCTTTGTTTGCCCTGCCACCTGTGGCTTCCCCACGTGAGAGGACTTCGATATTTACTGGTATTACAACGTTGCATAACTGACACCGATATGCCCACTACGAGAAAACGACCGGCGATTTTCTATTTCCATAATCATTCCGCAAGCGAGGGTAAGTTGTAAGGTCGCTGCGTTGTCTTCCTTTCGCCATACACGGCCAGATATAACTATATACGCGTGTATAAATATTGCGTTACGAGATCGTTCAAAGGTTTCCGCGAGGTCTTTTGTCCGTAGACTTTGGCTGTGCAAACAAAGAGGCCAGCCGAGCCTCTCGCCGAGTCCGTACCTGAACTTCGTAGGAAAAGAAAGAAAAATACAAACTTGCAGAAATTTCCGTCAGCGCGAACGTTTTTTTTCTCATTGTTTTTTCCTTTCTTGCTTCTCTCGGGTGTGTCACGCATAGACGTCCAATGCTTGGGAAGAGTCGGAGAAGAGACGAGCCGGTTAAGCCTGACTTCACTGGCTCGCAACCACCAGCGCCCTCCCTCCTGCCCGGGAGCTATTGTATCATCCATTATATCAGAGAGCAAGCGCAGAGTCAGCGCACCGTATAGTGCCTGTACATATATAGATACGCCGTAAGAAGTCCTTCGCTATAAGCGACCCGCTCTTTCCCTCGTTCCTTTGCTTATGTTGGTCGCTATCGGCGCAGTGGCAATATGGCGCACCTGCGCGAAACGTTTCTTGTCCACTTGCAGACTCATCCTATACATCCGCGGGTACGTAAATAGAAGAAGAATAAGCCTAACGCGAGCGGCTTTCCGTCCGCGTAAGGGTACATGAGCATTACGGAGGGATTCGCTATTTACGTGCCTTTGTTATTCATATTTATTAGGGTGGTCGTTATCCAGGCGATATCTGAACCTTTATCAGCTCTAAGATATGGTTGAAGGAGGAAAAAAAATTGTATACAATTTTACGATAAAAAATTGTAAAGATATTTTCTGAAGTTAAAAAGTAATTGATGCACATCGAAGTTTTGGGTTTCCATTGGATGGAAAACAAACTACCAAATGTTCGGCGAATGTGTAGCATACTTCCCTGCTGTAGATTACGAGGCTAGGCTACTGTGACGACGTGAAAATTTGACGACGAGGTTATTTGAAAACGAACATTTGGAAGCATTGAAGACGATTGAAAAAATCGTTTGGACGTTTATTTGTATGTTGTGTACGAAATTTTATTTAAAATATTGATAATCAATCTCGTGAATAAATGTAAATAAATAAAAAATAGAATGTAAATAAAATAAATGTATTTAAATAAAATGTAAAATAAATAATACATTTTAACAAATAAATAATACATTTCATTAATAAATAAAAATGTCAGGTCATTTTGAGGTGAGTGGCTTTGAAGGTGAGTGGCTAAACGGTGTACCTGATTGGGGGCACGCGATTGATCTGACACAAAAAGAACGAATCTTTTCTCAAAATACATCATATTGGCTGAGACTTGACCGAGAGTTTTTTTGTTACCGTGTTTCAATCATCAAAAAAAACATTTGGAATTTTTTCAAGAATTCTTTGAAAAAAATGTCATCCCTATTGTTAATAAGTGATGAAAAAAGAATGCTAAGAAGGAGAACGTCGGTCAAGACTAAACTACTATTACCCTAAACAAGTGTACTTAATTTCAAGTCAAACCGTTGATTGGATGTCGAGGAATCGTGTACACCGTTTTGATAAAAATAGTTTCGAGAAAAACGCGTTTAAAATTTCACTAGCAGTTCTATCGTGATAACAATAAGTTTACCTTCAATCTACGATGCCTATGCTGTATGTTGGGCCCTGCTCTTTAATTTGAGCTGCCTCAAGCGACGAACGATTTTTTGAGTTTCACAGTAGCCTAGCCCCTTAAATTCGAGCAGCGATATAATTTACTTGCTGAATGAAGAGCACAAGATCACAGTATGTCTTTATTACATTGATTAGTACCAAATAAAGTGTATTGTACAATAATTTACAGATCGCAACCTTATATATAATTTTAAATTATTCGACGAATATTGGATTTAATCACGATGGAAAATCATTTCAAACATTTGTCAAATTTGTCTACATTGAGTAGGAGTTATGAACTTCATCATAATGAATTCTTTTGATTTTTTAAATATAATGAAATTACAAAATGTAAAAAAAAAATGAATAAAAACGTTCAAATGAGTTTCATGGTCTAAATTAGCAAAAAAAACTTTCATCACTGAAAAATAGTTGATTTCTGTTGGGTTCCAAAGATGCCATCTTCAAGATCATAAATACCGATACTGAAAGTATAGGAATAGCCCGGTGGTACGTGTAAAAAATGTTCGAGCCCGCTTGTACTCGCCATCTATCGTTTCTCCTCGTACCTTGATCGTATTTCCAGGCCGAGAGCGAAGAAATTCAGCACCGCCCAAATAACAATCACCCTAACGCGCTACATAATATGGGCAAGTTGTAGCCGCTTCTTACGAGTGTCTCCCCATCCTCCGTATAGTACGCGATAATCAGCGAAGCAAAAAGTCTCGTAGTAGTAGCAGGAGCCGGGGCTATATATAGAAGAGAGCAATTGTATATAAAAGCAGCAAGAGAATCTTCTTCGATGCCGATGATCCCCCGGAGACCCATCGATCGTTGCGGGCCCTGATCGGGACGAAACTCGCGGCTTGTATTTGTAGTTCGAGCTGTAAAACAGTGAAAACTCCATTCGTGTACGTTTGGTTATTCGCTGCTGGAAGTTTGACGATAAAAAAATGTTTGATGGTCCTAGACAAGTGAATTGGCAAATTGGCGTCGGTGTGATTTGTTAGCTTCGGTTGGAAGAATTCTCACCACGGTTGGTCGCAAACAATACAGGGTTCGTTTTGAGGTCACGTGTCACACCGACCGAGCGGCCACGAGTGCGAGAGAGATAGCTGATTTACAGATTCCCAGTATTCTCGTGAATGGTTGATTTTTCGGAAAAAAGAAAAGAAACACCTTCCGCTCTGTTGAACGACGAACGTCTTTCTCTTCATTTGCCCGGAATGTGATTCGTGAGAGAGAGAACTCGGTAGTAGGATTTTTACCGACTGGACGTGTGAGCCATGTCCTTATGGCCGTGCATAACAACAGGGAGACTAGAGTGAAGGAGTGGACACTGTGTGCTAACGATGTGGCTCGAAAATCAAGGAAAATAAGAGTTTGTAGGTGGCGTTGCAATCGATTTTCCCTTATATATAGATGTACTCTCTTACTAGGCTTTCCGTCGGCTACATGCGCATGCCTAGAACCTTTAGCTACAAGTATTACTATACATCGGAGAATCGCGATCGCAGCGCCTCTGGCGGTCGCTTATAAGTCGGGATTTTGGGGCCGTCTTTCGCTGCTTATCTCCTATGGAGTGTCCACTCCTTTACTCTAGTCTCCCTGCATAACAAGCTGCGAAATTTCATAGCGGTCTCGACGGTATTGCAGAATTTTTAGTTTTTAGCTACGAGCCGCCGCCAACTACCGCCAGATGTCGCAGCAACCGTCTGCTACTCACACTACAGCAAAGAGCGAAGGCCCAATATGCGACGGTTGCTACTGGTCCGTGTGTGATGCTTGATTCGCGATTTTCCCGTCGTAGATGTCACGCAGCGATATTTCAATATGGCCGGTCAAAGTATAGCCTCAACTATGAAGATTAGATACCAGGAGACCAAACTCCTGTGCAAAGCCGCCGAAAAAAGCGTCCCTAAAAATGGCTCCAACATAGATGCCGCTGGGGTGCCGTGGGCCCTATATATAGTAATATCATGGAGGCTACTAGCCTCTGTGATCGGAACCATGTTTGCATATATCTATACATGTGGTCCGGGGCACCCCAGCGCCATCTCTCGTGATACCGTTTTGGGGACGAGTTGAAAGGCCGAGTGTGGCCTCCTGTATCTAGTCTCCATGCCCCAAACGTAAACGATTGCTTCATTCTTGATTTCCTGCGATTTGGCTATTGGCGTTGCCTTCATGGTAGATAGTACCAGGTGTAGAAGTATGAAACCGGAATTTCCCTATAGATGGTGCTAGCCATCGGTTTAGGGACCGTAAGACCGCTTCTGCAGCGCCATCATCTCCCTCTAACAGCTGACGAAGGTTTTCAACACGCAACAACCCAAGTTCCCTACACCGGTATATTTTTCTATAACCTTAAACATGTCGAGTTTTGTGCCTACGAACTACGATTTGCTGACAGCATTGGTTTTCTGTTATCATTTGAAGAAAACTGCTGCAGAATCGCATCGAATTCTTGCCGAAGCTTACGGTGAACATGCTCTTGGTAAAATAGTGTTTCGAGTGGTTCAAAAAAATTCAAAAGTGGTGATTTTGACGCGAGAAACGAATAGCGTGGGAAACCACCGAAAAAGTTCGCAGACAACGAATTGCAAGCTTTATTAGATAAAGATGATACTCATAGTGAACAAGAACTCGCGAATCAATTGAATGTGACGCAGAAAGCTGTCTCCATTCGTTTTTATCGTTTGCAAACAACAGACGTGTCATTTTTACAAAAAAATTGCGGTTTCATTTTTTTACACTTGGTAAACAGGCTACGGCAGTGAATAATTCATGTTCCTCTCTTTTATTAGCTCTTTCAGCTCTGGTTCTAGATTTTTAAGGTTATGAGAGTCACTTACAGGTTTCGAGGAGGAGTGATTCTATTTTTCAGAGCATACTCTTTACAAGGGACGTCTGAAATTGTATTTATACTTTGTATATAACAGAAACAACTTTTAATATTGCTCGATTATTTATAAAGATACAAACTTAGAAAGAAAAAATCTTGTGGAGTTATTGCGAACGCGCCTTTATGGCCTAAAGAGAGTCATTTTTAGAGTCCTCAACGACTTCTTTGAAAGACTTTATTTAGGTGGCTTATGGAACGACAATTCATTTTTATTATCCGTCTTGCACCCCGGAACACAGGAATTTTTTGTTTTTAAATTTTGTCCATCGTTATCAGTGTATTTAAAAAAAAATTACTATACTAGTAGAGCTTCTGTCTGAGACCACGAGAGGCGCCTAGACTTTTCAGGACCGCGAATACGTGTGCACGTTCATCACACGGTATCGCCGCCAGTCGGAAATCTGATGCACTAGATTTTCAGCATTGTCGATATTACGAGCTCTGTTGGTACAATTTTGCTAGTTTTATGTTTAAAAAACGACGTTTTTCGACGTTTGGTCGAAATTGAGGTTAAAAATGTCCAAGTGGTCGGAGCGTGTGACGACCGTGGATTCTTCACTTCGTCAAGAGTGCTTTGGCCTCAAAGATGCCTTTGTCGTATTTGCGGCTAGCAGTCCGTAGCGATCCATCGCAACGTTCTCCCACGCTCGTCTACGAAGTCGCCGCTCGGTTGGTACTCGCGCGATCGATGGTGGGGACGGGCCTCGAGAACGGTTCTACCACGAAGGTAAAATTCTCCTAAACTCGAGCAAAGGAGTTTCCACTGTAGAGGCAGGATGCAGCGAGCTATAGGTGTATGTATAGCGGGGCATAGGAGCGCGTTCTTCGGGTTGCGGCACATACTCTGCTATCTCTTGTTTTCTCTCGCGCGGACGCGAACGATGCTCATCACTGAGTCTACCCACACCCTGTAAGCAGCGTGTGTGTGTGCGCGCGCGCGTTTCACTTCGGCCGCGGTGCGTTCGCGTGCGGAGCACGAAACCGCTCCGAAGTTATTTTCATCCAACCAGTTTGCGCGAGCGCGCCTCGCGAGTGGCAAAAGAACGACGAGGGGAAGACTAAGGGCGAAGACGCTGCTGAGGGAAAAAAAAACGGACCGAGAAAGAAATAAAGCGAAAGAAAGACTAGCCGTGAGATGCAGAGGGGCGGTTTGCACGATGATCTCGGGTGTGCAATGCCTCGATAGAGACCATACCAGCCATGGGAACCGCGCAGCTTCGCGAGTGGGAAGGATGAGCCGGCGCAGGTCTCTCGAGACTGAGTCGAGTAGACGCCGGCCCCGAGAGGGCAGAGGGGAACGGCGCTCTCTGCCCTCTCTCGGCCGTGCCACGAAGAGAAACATCGGACCGGAGAGAAACAGAGAGAGAAAGAGGCCTGCGCTAAAGTTTTGCGAACTCGAGGACGCGGATCGGGGAAGCTTGGAGGCCGCGCGTCCATACACATACATCGTGTCGTGTCGAAGCGATATAGGCGCGGGTTCTTACATTAGTAAGTGCGCGCATTGCGCTTCTGGATGTTCCGCACGTTCTGCAGACCTGTTGGAACTTTGAACGCAGCAGTTATCGCTGTTTCCTTCTCCGTGTAATTCTTTACAATGTCTATTACCACACCGTTGTTATTGTTATATTATTGCTAGGACAATCGTCGTTCCTGGTATATCGCCGCTATTGTTATTATCGAATCACTACGTGCTGGTGTACCGCTTGAATCCGTTTGCCAGCCTATACGATGCATCAGTTTTAAGGGCTTACACCTGGTTGACGTTTTTTTAAATATCGATTTTTGGTTTTCGAGGAATTCTTGGAGGATAACGTCTCAAACGTAGATGTTGGGTGAGGGTAGAGATGTTAAAGGCCAGCGCAATCAGCTATATGGAAAACAAGATCGTGCGGAGGTACCTTTAAGGGGTTACACGGGGGAAAATTTCTGAAAACATCGAAAAATTGGAAAATATCGTTTTCGAGGGTTTTGTCAAAGTATAACATTTCAGAAATATTTTTTGAACATTGCAAGTTCATACGTTTAATATTGAGGAAATTAATTTTGGAAATTAATTAAGGAATTAAGGAATTAATTAAGGAAATTCATTAATTAAGGAATTAATTAAGGGAATTCATTAATTAAGGAATTAATTAAGGAAATTCATTAATTAAGGAATTAATTAAGGAAATTCATTACTTAAGGAATTAATTAAGGAAATTAAGGAAATTAATTTTGCAAAATCGGTGTTTTTTTTCTTCAAAATTCATTTTTTTCAATATGAATTTTTTTAAATTTCTTAAACTCGAAATTTTGCGAGTGTTTTTTACACGTCAGAAAGCAGTGCTTGAACGGAGAATTTTTTTTTGATACATAGTTTTTTTTTCATTGATCAATATAGAGGGTTTTTCCACGGAAAACTGATACTTTCACTTTGGGCTGCGGGTGTTTTTCGCAGGTCAATATTTTATCAAATCTGTCGTTCAAAAACTAGATAATTTCATGCAAAAAATAAATGCGTTTGGTTTGTTTTATTTCAGATGGTTTGCTTGCGAGCCAGATTTATGAATATTTTTCAATACTCAGGTATCTTTTGCACAAAAATTGCAAAAGATACCGATATTTATGAATTTATGAATATTTATCAATATTTTTCAATACTTAGATTTATGAAGATTTATGAAAATACTTAGATTTATGAATATATTTCAATACTTAGATATCTTTTGCACAAAAATTGCAAGTGATATCAATATTTAGGTATCTTTTGCACAAAAATTGCAAAAGATACCTAAAACCATACTCTTTAATGGAAAAATAAATAAATTCGAACAGCTCCGCACGTGTCACTAAAAAAAATTCACGAAAATTCTTTTTTTTCCGTTCAATGCATACTCCAAGTCGCAAAATAACGTACATAGTACGAAAAATGTTTTCCACTCGGGACTCGAAGTTTGAAACGGGAAATTCTAAGTAATTTTTTGTCCCTCGTGTAAATGAGGTAAGTACAGGTCCGGCATTATTTTTGAATAGATGAATACCGGGAGCATTTCCGGGACCATCTATTTCGTGAATTGCAGCTGAGATGGACACCATGCGAACTGTAATAATAAATAACAAACGGAGATATGTGTAAAAAAATTACAGAAATAAAAATCATGCAACATTTTCGTTCACCGTCTTTTGGATTTTTTTAGGTCCGCCATAAGTCTCTAATAATCGATCGAGCCACAGCTAACTCCTTTCTACCGGAAAAAATCCTTTTCCCAGAAAAAAATTAACGAAAATTTCACTTTATTTGAGTTGAATTTTTAGTATTTCTTTTTTTTTGAGTTTTCAACGGCTGATTGTCATCGCCGGTGAATTTTTGACGAATCGATGAGAGTTCGTCGTGAGGGTTATCCATGTCCGAACGAGACAACATTGATCGATCTGTTTTTATTCTGGCAACCTTTATACCATTTTTTATACTCGGAAAGGATAAAAATACATCAAGCGGGCATGGTCTTTTTCGCTTATGCGGATGCAATTTCGTTCGAGCCCCGGATCCCGCCAGTGTCATTGACTGGTCCATGCGTCCACACGGGCTCGCATATACATACTTACGTACATATATATATATGGGTATACGTGGCTGCTTGATGTCCGGGACGAGGGACCACATGCCAGCCAAGGCTGAGAGATTCTTTCGGAAAGAAAAATAGTACACGTTGCCCGAGACAACCCCACGGGGCGATATTCGGCCCTCGGGGATTAAACGAAATGCCAAAAACGACAAGGACAAGGAGGAGAAAAGAAATAAGATTGAAGTGGTGAAAAAGGGCGCCTTTACTACCTGGCCTCTCTCTCTCTCTCTCTCGTGCTCGATGTGGCCGAGGGTGGCGATAAATAACCGTGTCTCGCGCCTCTCCTTGTATAAGAGAAGAGGGCAAGTACGGACACCGCATTAAGGGGGTTGGAGCGTTAGCCACAATCTAAGATTTAATATATATATATATATATATATATATATATATACACTGTAAACAATTTCTGTATAAAAATTAATACACAAGTGTATGATGTTTTTATGCGGACGCCGTTTATGAAATTTCAGATAATATTTTGAAAATCCAAAGCAGGTTATTTTAAAAATAAAAATGTAGCTCCGTAATATTAATATGCTAGTGCGTTTGAAAAATAATGCACGTGTAAAAAAATTTTCACATCCATGTATATTAAATTCAAGAACCATTTGCTAATATCAATATACGGGTGTGTATTAAAATTACTGATCCTAAGTATTAAGTTTATTTGAGAAATTGATAATTAAACCCAGTGAAAATGTGACTCGTATTTATCCTCCTCGACGGGAGCTAGAGGTAAAAAAAGGTGGCTTTTGTGAAATTTCTTCCTTCAACACCGGGCGGCGTAAAAAGGGAAAAATAATTTCCTTCCGGATAGGCGAGGTCAAGAACTGCGACTCTGGCGTGGATATGGAGAGGTAACCGATTTGCGACACTATCCGACGCGTGCACGACTTGCAAACGCGTCTGTTTTTCCCAGGACGGTCGTAGCCGGTGGTCGGGTTATATGCCCGACCGAAGCTGCGAGTGGCTATGGGAAAGTGCGGAACAAGGCGCCGTCCCTCGGACGCTATGCGAACTACGCGCGACCATCGGTCGTCGCGAGCGGCCGAGGTGGGTTGAGCGCGTTTTGTATTTTCAATACTCTGTTTTTTATATTTGAATTAATATACAACTGTTGTAATCTTTTATGTAAGGCACGGGTTGATGCAATACATTTTCCATAAATTTGCAAACTTTTCTTGGAAATTCCATGTTGCATCTATTAAATTCTATATCCACGTTAGAATTTCATGTTCCTCTTTTAAATTTACGGTACAAGTGTCTTAAATTCAATTTCATTTACTGAGTTCGTAAAATTCAATTCTTTTGTCCCTTAAATGTAGTGTAAATTTAATATAATTATCACGTTGTTTCATGTGATTTTCATCAGCGATTATGAATTCTTTTTTCAATTCCAGTTTCGCACTTTTAAATAAATCTGTTGTGATCATGCATTGTACGTATCGTAAAATTCAGTTTCACATATATTATATTTTTCAGGCAGCTGTAAATAAATTTCAAACTTGTTTTGTATTTTCAATGCTCTGTTTTTTATAGTTGATTTATCATACATCTGTGGTAATTTTCAATTGAAGACACGGGTTAATGCAATACATTTTCCACAAATTTACAAACTTGTCTTTGAAATTCCATCGTCCATCTATCAAATTCTATATCCACGTTAGAATTTCATGTTCCTGTTTTAAATTTACGATACAAGTGTTTCAAATTTAATTTCATCTACTGAGTTCGTAAAATTAAATTCCTTTGTATCTTAAATGTATTGTAAATTTCATATTTTTTTTTACGGTTTACATATGTGTTATTGTGAAGAGTATACCGAGTCTTTACGATTTCTATGAAATTTTTTTACCACAAAACATCAGAGACGAAAATGCTTTAACGTGTGTAATGTTACGCGTATGTAATATTTAGCATCATACAAACCATTTCTATCAACGGATTAACGCAAATTAAACCATCGTAAACATTTAGAAAAAAAAACCCACCTTGCCCATCGTAAACCGTATAAAGGGTGTCTCAAAATGACTCGATATTTTAAATCGCGCGCCATTTTTTGGTGGCGAACATGGAGTGGATCTTTGACAACTGGCATCAGGGAGTATTGAGGTTTAGTCATGGAGAATTGAACGCTCGAGCAACGCATAGAAATCGTTATTTGCTGCATTGTTACTGCATAGTTATTGCAGACGAAGTTTCGTGGTCGTGTTATCGCGCGCCGCGGCGATGTCAATTGGCCACCAAGATCTTGCCGATTTGACGCCATTGGACTTCTTTCTTTGGGCTTTTCTGATAGGAAAAGTGTATGCCGATGATCCACAGATCATTCCGGAGCTCAAGGAAGCAATTGGACGCACCATTAAGGGGTCAGTCCACTTTGGAGCCACGAAAAAAGGCTATTTTGGCGATTTTTTTTTGAGGATTTTATAAATGATATGAATATAAAAGTTGTTGGGCTTGGTAAATAATGTCTTGAAATACATTTTTTTTAATGTTTAATTCATTTTTATTCATTGTTAAGAACAAAAACTATAGTTTAACGTAACGCCTCGAAAATAGGTGGGCGAGGTAGCTCCATCACAACTCGGCAACGGTTTGTCTGAAACAAAAAAATCAACATCCATTAGATTCAGTACGACACCAGCTACAAAATGACCCTCGGATATGAAGTTTTATCAAAAAAAAAAAGTGGCATATGAAAAACGAAAAAAGTAAAAAAAACGCGTTTTTTCGCCGTTTTTTTTCGCAAAAATACGAGTAAAAATAAAAATTTTTAACGCGTTACCCCCACTTGTAGCGCAAAAAAGGCCTTTTTCATGAATTTTTTTAAAGAAAACTACAAAACTTTTTTAATTGATCAATATACCATCTTAAAGAACACATCTTGAAGAACTTTCAGTAATTTTTTTATTGAAAAATATTACATCGTTTAGTGGCAAATGGCCGTCAATGAAATAATGTTTTTATGTACACGGTTTGCGGTGACCAACATTGCGGCGAAGTGGATCATCTGAAAAAAAAATGCGGATGGATTTAGTCAAATATAAGTATAAACTAGTCTTTAATCGAAGGATTTTAAAAAATATTCATTTTTCACAAAATGGCGGACAGTCAAAGTTAATGGTTCGATTTTAACGAAAAAAACGGCCGTTTTTTGGCTATAAAACGGCCATTTTTTTTTCGAAAAAAAAAATCGAACGATTAGAGACTACATTTTTATGTATTAAATAAGCCTGCAAAATTTCAAGAAGATCGGTGCATTAGTGTTCGAGTAATCTTGGTCACCGACTTCAGAAATGCCATTTTGAGAAAAACGCGTTTAAAGCTTCAATTTCAGTTCTTCAATTCACGGATTCTTCTCTTTCAACGCTCATATCTCAGTCAATTTTGTTCGGATCGACTTGAAATTTTCAGAACATATTCTCAGATACTTATACTTCAAAAAAATGCAATAAAAAAAATCGATTTTTTCAAAATCGCAAGTGGGGGTAACCCCACCATCGAGCGTCATCTTGTTGCGAATCATGTTTACAATATGTGGTTCAAATTTCAAGAGAATCGGTTTATTAGTTTTAGAGATACGATGGAGCTAGATTTTGAAAACGTTGTTTCGAGAAAAATGCGTTTGAAGTTTACACTGTGAAAAACTCTTACCTAAACTCAATCGGCAATTCCTGCACCGTACAAAATCCAATATCTCTGAATGTATGTACTTTCGAAAACAGTAATAAAAAAATAGATTTTTTGAAATTTTCAAAGTGACTGCTCCAACCCCCTTAAACGCGATATCCTTTTTTACTTCGCGAAGCCCGGAGAGCGAGCAGGATAAAGGAAAAAATAGGGAGCGAGTGAGAGGGAGAAAGAGCGCAGAGGATGATTTCAGGACAAGAAACGCAACAGTGCCGGTCTAAACTTAGCTGGATATTCCCGTATGAGGTTAAAGATGCTCCGGCTTTTCTCTTTACCGCGAATTCAGGATCAGGAGCATCCCGACCACAAATTCCATGTGTGCGTCTATAAATCGTATATTACTGGTTACGTATACGTATAATACACGATGATGGAGACTCTTCCTATGCGAAACGGTTCCTCTCGTTCGTCACACGGTTTTATGAACTCGGGCCTTGGCTGCTTGCCTTTGAGCATTGTACGTATATGTGAGTGTGTCCACGTGAGGATAAACGCACAGGGTGTACCTTTTTGAATGCACACCATAAATACGTTGCGATATTAAGGGTTAAGCATTTCCTTGCTTGTAGCTTACCTTCAAGATCTAGCAATAAAAAGGATAGTTTTATTTTTATTTTCAAGAACGTTTAGGGTAATTTTTTAGATGACGAGGTTAGGAAGATTTATAAGAAATTTCATCGGAATCGGTTGATTAGTTTTTTAGCTATACGTCACACCAGTTTTGAAAATGCAGTTTAGAAGATCGGGCCGTTTTTGAAGATCAGTAAAATAAAATGCCATGTGACAGCCAAAAGTAGTAATAAAACATATCCTAAGTCTCATAAGTGGTGAAGAAATATTTCCTTTTTAAAAAGATTATTAAAATCGGTATATTTTTCCCTCACCTAAAGGTATCTGGAGGAAAGGAGTGAATTTATTTGTATTAATTTTTTTTTTAATTTGTTTAAGTGCTGTTTGAAAAAACGTCCTACGCAGTAACCATTGCTGTTCGGAAACAAATCATCTGAAATAAAGTTAATCAAACGCATTTAGTTTTTGCATGAAATTATCTAGTGGTTGGACCAAGGATTTAGTAAAATATTGATTTTTGAAAAAATGGCCGCCGTTTAAAGTGAAAGTATCGATTTTCGGTGATAAAAACAAACTATGCACCGAAAATAAAATTCCTTTTCTCAAGCACTGCTCTTTGATATGTAAAATGTGACGTTCATCGGTGCAGTGATTTTCAAGATACCGCGGTCACCAATTTCGAAAAAGGAAATTTTGAGAAAAACGTGATGTTGGTTCGCGAAACCTACTTATAAACCCCCATATATATTATATTTTATATTTTTGATATCTCATTTTTTGTAAATCCCTCGAAACCCAAAAATTGTTATTTTCAAAAACTCGAAAATATTACCCATATCCCATAACTCCTTCAATTTCAAACAGACGGACGTACAATTTCCAGAGAATATTTTTGGAATATCATTTTTTGAGAATCGTCCGAAAACCAAAAATAGATATTTTTGAAAATGTCAACTGGATGTAAGCTGTTAAAACGGGACACCCTATGCGTATGACCACAGGGTGTCCGGGTCGTGAGGCTCGAAGTTTTATCAGAAAACTCCGACTCAATTGTCAAATTCAAAATCCAAAAACCGAAATTGTGGAGCTCGTCATTACCCGATTGAGACGAAGCAACCAAACGTCGCCTAGACATGTTTTTGACCCATCGAGTTCTCATTACTATCGTCCGCATTCGAAGTGCTTACTCTCCGAGCACCCTATACACGTATACACGTATAGGTGATAAGTGGTGAGAACCGTTCTCCTGTGACCGAGAGATTGCCCTCGTCAATGCGTTTTATGGATGCGCTCTCCCGACAGACTTAGAATCTGCTCGAATTATCCGGTGTAAACGATTACCTGGAAGATGTCTATTTATAGCAGCCAATCCGCGAAGAGCCCGGACTCGTCTTGGGGAAATAAGAGAGACTCGGAGAAGAGTAACAATTATGCCTACTCTTTTCTTTTTATTTCGCCAACAATTTTCTGTATCTAGTCTACTCGGAATAGCGCTTCAGCGTATCACGTCTCGAGTTCTATTTATAAATGATAAAGATGGTACGTCGTTGCAAATTACCTTTATGGTTTATTTGTGAAAATGACCCAGTTAACATACCGCAAATGGGATTCAAATCGGTTGGAATTCCCCTTGGCTTCTGGTTTACTAAAAATGGAGAACTCACGGATAATTGGATAAGAATGGGGAAGGAATGATATCCGATTCGAAAACAACACTTTTTTACGTCTAACGTAGCGGTTATTGATAACTAATAATTTTTCTTATATGCTGAGTTCCAATGTTTAGCCTTGAGGGTTTTTATGGATTCAGAATTGAAGCCTTTCCTGTCAGTTCCTATCCGTACTTCGCTGATCTAACCTAACTTCCGTTGCGATACCTCTAGGCGTTGAAAAAATTGCTGATTTTCATGATTTTTTTTTAAAGGAAAGATTTCTTCATCATTTTTTACACTCAGGGTATGTTTTATAACTACTTTTGGCTGTTACATGGTATTTTTTAATATTACTAATGTTTAAAAATGGCCACGAATAAAATGATAAATATTTGCGGACAATGAGTAAAATGTGAACAGTTGGGTTAACGTTATTCCGAATACACGATTTGGTTTAATGGTGTTTATCATTTTTGCATATTTATTAATTAAATCTTACAAGATTGATGTACTCAGATACATAGATACGATTAACGCCTTTTGTTCAATTGCTTAACAAGTACTGTCGTGTTCCACGTTAAATTACTTAACTGTGGACGTTTTATTTTTTTAATATGTATTGTGACAACCAAGTCGGTGACGACCAAGTCGGTGATGACCAAGTGGGTGACGACCAAGTCGGTGACGACCAAGTCGGTGATGACCAAGTTTGTGACGACCAGGTCTGTGACGACCAAGTCGGTGACGACCAAGTCGGTGACGACCAAGTCGGTGACGATCAAGTCGGTGACGACCAAGTCTGTGACGACCAAGTCTATGACGACCATGTCGGTGACGACCTAGTCGGTGACGACCAAGTCTGTGACGACCAAGTCTGTGACGACCAAGTCGGTGACGACCAAGTCTGTGACGACCAAGTCGGTGACGACCAAGTCGGTGACGACCAAGTCGGTGACGACCAAGTCTGTGACGACAAAGTCTGTGACGACCAAGTCGGTGACGACCAAGTCTGTGACGACCAAGTCGGTGACGACCTAGTCGGTGACGACCAAGTCTGTGACGACCAAGTCTGTGACGACCAAGTCTGTGACGACCAAGTCTGTGACGACCAAGTCTGTGACGACCAAGTCTGTGACGACCAAGTCTGTGACGACCAAGTCTGTGACGACCAAGTCTGACCAAGTCTGACCCAGTGACTGATTTGTATGTCACTCAAAACATTTATGACATTTCGATTGACTGGACCCTGGGCCTGAATTTTGCAGGACAGACCGATCGCATCACGCGCATATCACGTTCATCGGTGTCATCTACAAACAATTTGACACGGTTTTAAAGCACGGATTCATTCAGTTGTCGTTGCGAATTAGGGCCCAGATGTTGAGAAACATTCTACGTTTATCAGTTTTTTTCTTCGGATTTTTGGCATACGCACTTGGCAGATTTGCATAACATTTTCATGGGACCACATCGCTGGGGTTCCCTATACAGCAAAGAAATAACCATTCAAATTGGGCCAGCGAACACGGCGTCATCGTTGTATATTAGGGTGGGACAAATTTGACCTCTATTTTTTCCTTTTTCTCACCAGCCAATTATCTTCTTCAAAGGAAAAAAAAAATTGTCGCGGAAGCTGCATGCGGTCAAAAAATATTGAGAGGTCGCTCAAGCCTCCCAAAAATCCAAATTTTCATTTAAAAATGATTTTTTTTCTTCCACTGCTCACCTTTCTCCACTGCTCATAATCAATCACAGCGTTATCATCATCAGTCTAATAATCTATAGGGCGTTTCAAAATTATCATCATCACTCTATCAATCACAGCGTTATCATCTCACTCATCATCAATCACAGCGTTATCATCATCACTCTAATAAAGTATAGGGTGTCGCAAAATTATCATCATCACGTTATAAATCACAGCGTTATCATCTCGCTCATCATCAATCACAGGGTTATCATCTCACTCATCATCAATCACAGCGTTATCATCATCACTCTAATAAAGAATAGGGCGTCTCAAAATTATCATCATCACTCTATCAATCACAGCGTTATCATCTCACTCATCATCAATCACAGCGTTATCATCATCACTCTAATAAAGTATAGGGTGTCGCAAAATTATCATCATCACGCTATAAATCACAGCGTTATCATCTCGCTCATCATCAATCACAGGGTTATCATCTCACTCATCATCAATCACAGCGTTATCATCATCACTCTAATAAAGAATAGGGCGTCTCAAAATTATCATCATCACTCTATCAATCACAGCGTTATCATCTCACTCATCATCAATCACAGCGTTATCATCATCACTCTAATAAAGTATAGGGTGTCGCAAAATTATCATCATCACGCTATAAATCACAGCGTTATCATCTCGCTCATCATCAATCACAGGGTTATCATCTCACTCATCATCAATCACAGCGTTATCATCATCACTCTAATAAAGAATAGGGCGTCTCAAAATTATCATCATCACTCTATCAATCACAGCGTTATCATCTCACTCATCATCAATCACAGTGTTATCATCATCACTCTAATAAAGTATAGGGTGTCGCAAAAGTATCATCATCACGCTATAAATCACAGCGTTATCATCTCGCTCATCATCAATCACAGGGTTATCATCTCACTCATCATCAATCACAGCGTTATCATCATCACTCTAATAAAGAATAGGGCGTCTCAAAATTATCATCATCACTCTATCAATCACAGCGTTATCATCTCACTCATCATCAATCACAGCGTTATCATCATCACTCTAATAAAGTATAGGGTGTCGCAAAATTATCATCATCACGTTATAAATCACAGCGTTATCATCTCGCTCATCATCAATCACAGGGTTATCATCTCACTCATCATCAATCACAGCGTTATCATCATCACTCTAATAAAGAATAGGGCGTCTCAAAATTATCATCATCACTCTATCAATCACAGCGTTATCATCTCACTCATCATCAATCACAGTGTTATCATCATCACTCTAATAAAGTATAGGGTGTCGCAAAATTATCATCATCACGCTATAAATCACAGCGTTATCATCTCGCCCATCATCAATCACAGCGTTATTATCTCACTCATCATCAATCGCAGCATTATGATCTCACTCATCATCGATCACAGCGTTATCATCATCACTCGAATAAAGTATAGGGTGTCCCAAAATAACCTGTCATTCTTATTTATTAATAAAACGTATTATTTTTATGAAAAGTACGAATATTTTCATTTTAATATAAGGTACAAACATGGAGGCTACGTGTGGATCACAATATCCGATAAATGGCCGTCTCGTCCCTTCAATTCGTTCGCTCCTGATGTTCAGTTCAATTGAGTTGATAGAATATTGATTGTACGATGCACAGGTTCGATCAGTTGGGTGAAGTTGGGTGAAGTTGGGGATTGTCAATTAAAAAATCTTCAAACTTCTTGTGTGTTGCCTCCATGATGATAACGATGACACATGCAACGGATGACAAGTGGTTCCAATGAAATTGATACGAGTGAGACCAAAAGTAATGTTGTGACTTTTTAACGCGAAAGGTTACGATTATCGCATAATTGTCCATCACTTCCTCATTTTAATTCTGCTTCGATTCTTCAACGAGCCACGCATGAATATCCATCAATTACATAAACGTGTTTTCGCGTACAATCTCGGGATTGATCCTTACGTACTCGGTACAACGAGTAGACCTCTCTCGGATCTCAAAGCTGGCCAGGTGTAACGAACCGCTCGACGATTGGCCAAGTTACCTCAGTCATCGTCAAGTCCGGGTTGAATTATCAACGAAACGTGTTCGAGTAGCCTCCGAGTTACGGCTACTACTTATGCCGTTTTGCCGGGCCAATCACTGCGCCATTAACGACGACGAAAGAAAAAGAAGAAAATCATCGTCGCTTTCTCCCTTTCAAACACTTTCTAACCAAGCTAATGTCCAAGTAGAGCGTACGAACGCGACGCGCACGTTCGTGTGCGTCTGAATTCACAAATACTCGTTCGAGAGTTTGTAATTGGCGCTGGAAAACTCGCGAGGGTCCGACGAAAAGTTCTCCAGAACGCGATCTATCGATGTTGAAGTTTGCATCGTTCGATGTCAATGATTTTTTTTTGTTTTAACGTTCCAAATTTTCTTCGGTGGATTCAAGCCACAAAAAGGGGATTTTTTTTGGCATTTTCATTTAAGGTGGTCTTCTTTCTTGAAATTAAGGTGGTCATTTAAGGTGGAGTCTTTCTTTCATTTTCGAAAACATTTAGGATCATGTTTTAGACGATAAGGTTAAAGAGATTCATACCAAATTTCATCAGAAACGACCGATTAGTTCTTTTAGCTATACGTAAAGCCAGTTTTGAAAATGCAGTTTAGAAGGCAGTGCCATATATCCGTCATTTTTAAAGATTGATAAAATAAAAAAATGTTATGAAACAGCCAAAAGTAATAATAAAACATATCCTACGTCTCGAAAAATTGTGAAGACACCTTGCCTTCAAAATAAAATCATGAAAATCAGCAAATTCTTCCTCGCCCAAAGGCATCTCGCCCCTTAACGATCTCCAACCTAAATGTGCGGAAATCGATTTTGGATAATCATAAAAATAACAAACGAACGAGGTATCTTCGTTGCATTCCAACGATGCAAACATCAACTCCATATTCATTGGCAATTCGCGTCAACTTTCCAAATTATTGTTTGGATTTCTATTCCTTGAGAAATATTGTCTCTCTCGGGTTTTATTTTATTTTTTTATTTTTCATATTTATTTAATAATGGGAGATTGAAAATAATCCGTACGGGTACGCGTACGGAGAGACGCGACGTTTATAAGGTGCGTTCGTGCATTAAAGTCACCGGCTCGCCATGTACAAATCGTTCGGAGCTCGCGCCTGCTACAGACTCTCGCATATTATTACTCACGGATGTTGTGTCGGGCCGACAATTCGTCGTTACGATGAATAATCACGAATCACTAGCAAACGATCGGCCTCACCGAAGTTTGCGCAAGCAACTTTTCTGATATGTTATTTTTGAGAAAAAAAAATTAGCATCAACACTCGATAGTTTGCAATATCGAGCTATGAAGGTCCAGAAGGAATTCCAGAATTATTCCAAGTGTCAAAAAATAAGAAAAAAAAGTACGAGATAGTTATGTTGATGAATTTCCGAAGTATCCGCTTTTAAATAATGGTAAGATATATTATAATAACTCACATAACACGACAATTAAAATTTCATCCCGAATGATCGATACTACGACACATAACCAAACAAATAATTAGTTTGAATATACAAAACTTATGATCTACTGATATTCAGACTGACATGATTACAATAATAATTGTATCAAGAATAATTTTGCTTCGGTGATAATATTATATTTGATCATTCGTGAAGTGTCATCATTGTTACGAATTTTTATTGGAGAATCCTATCGATGTTCGGGCCTCCAAGACGCTATACCGATTGTCAAAAAGCTTAAGGGGCATTCTCACTTTAGACGCTAAAAAAGGCTATTTTCATGATTTTTTTGGGAGATATATATTATAGATATTGATATAAAAGTTATTGCACTTGATAAATACACTTTCGAAATACATAAAAAAAAAAAAATTATTTATTTAGGTCACTATTTATACAGCAAAGTGGTAGTTAAAAAAATGGCCTAAAAAAATTGTTAAAGTTTGTTTTGGTTGCGTGAATGAATAAAAAAATTCAATGGATTTCGAAAGTGTATTTATTAAGTGTAACAATAAAAGTGTATTGATCTATATTATAACGTATTGATCTATAATGATATATCTATAATACTATAATAATCTATAATACACTGTAATACAGTATAATAATTATAATTATAATTATTTGTATGAAATACATCATTCATTTCACAGAAATCATTTCCATGCAAGAAATTTGTTTTATAATTATAATATAGAGAATTGTAATAATCTATAATACACAGCTATATCTATAATATAACTATAACATATAATACATCTATAATATAATCGATAATATAACCTATAAAAAAAAATCCTGAAAACAGCCTTTGTTAGCGTCTGAAGTGAGAAGATCCCTTAAGATCACTTACAAACGCAGAGGAGGTTTTTCCTCAAAACTATTTTGCCTCGCCGTCTTATCCGAAGTAGTGGCATTTCGACAGAACGACACGAAGCACGACGTCACCAATTATTTTCCTTATTTGAGACAAGGCATGGCAAATAATTATTTACATAAGATAAAGTATGAAAGAAATTGTGTGAGAACGTTCCTCATACTATCAACTTGGCAGCTGATTTCTTCAGACTGTTACTCCACAAATGTGTAGTTTCGTCAGAATAAACATTCGATAAGTATTCCTAGATACGTCGGGCCAATTTTTTCGTTTTTTTTCTTCGATTTTATAGCGATGGAAATTTTTGAAAAAATTTCGCCGCTATATATGTATAGTTGTGCGTCAGTCGACCTTTGTATGATCTATGATCGATTACGCGTTCACGAGCAGCGGGACATAATTTGCACGAGCGAGAGAATACGCCCGAAATAGATGCTAATTCGCAAGGCAACTCCGCCGTGAAAGCAGATTTAACAATCGTACCTCTATTTTTGATATACCCGAGTTTTCGTTGTTTACGAACGAATTAGCAAAGTTTCGTGTCGACTCACCGATTATTGGAATAGTAAATTAGCCGTTCAAAGTGGGACTTTCGAGACGAGTTTTTATGGCGGAAGCGCCGGGTCCGGGTCAATACTTCGTACAGTTGGAAGACCTTTTTTTTTCATATCTAAAAAGTGTCATAGGGTAAACCAGTGAATGGACGAATAACGACACCGTAGGATTCAAATGGACCGTAAAAAGAAAATATGAAAAGACATCTCTCAATTGATATAGCCAAGAAAAGTTATTATTCTGATAGCAGAAAAAATATTCGGAGTAATTGCAACAAATAATATTGAAGAAAATGATAAATGAGTAGTGGAATGACTCATGCCAGTCGCCAGTGAATGGACGAAATTACCAGTAAATCGACGTATGGTGTAGACAATTGTAGATAAGTTTAGATAAATGTAGTAATCGCTGGGAAGCATGACGATTTTTTTATTCATTTTTATTGAATTCATATGCTAGATTCGGAGGTCACTGTGTTGCATAAAAATCATAATATTCTCATAAAAATGAGTATTATATTCGTTACGATTTCGCGGAAAATACACAAAGCTTCTTTGCACCTTAACGTGATTTTCTAAAAAATAACTACCAGTTTATTTCGACAGAGAAATAAAAAATGTAGTTTTGTAAAAATTGAAAAAAAAACGGATGAATTATAATAATTTTTTGAGAACGTTTAATAGAATATACAGTATCAATTCTTAACACTAATTAATTTTGCAATTTTTAACGGAAATGCTAAATTTTTTATTCTGCTTTTAAACTCATCGGAGCAGAGCCCATATGTCCATTCACTGAAAAGAGGTTAGAATACAGCACCAGTGAATAAACATATCTAATTCTGACCTATTATTACGAATTTATTGCAAAATTTTGCAAAACATTAAAGATTAATTCAATCTTAAGTAATCAAAGTAATACTTACCCTCAAAACTGATAAAAGGATTTGTTTTCGCCCTTAGAAAACTTACTGTGCAGAACCGTATCGTAACTGGCAAGGAACATCACTCAAGTGTCCGCCTTCGATTTTGTTGAAACTCATATATGCGATGACGCATTGAAAACTATCAAATACGAATTTTTTTATCGCCGGTGAAACGGTTTCAAAAGGGGAACCACCCTTCAAAGAATAATGTGTTGAGGGGTGGTTTTGCAGTTTCACCCCCAAGTAGTCCACCGAACCGAATGAAACGAAAACCAAAATTCTTCTAACGCAAATCGATGAAAAATCCACTAGGTATAGAAGTATTGAAAAAAATTAAATTAAGGGATGACGCGTCTTTCTTTGAGGGGTAGTTCCCCTTTTGAAACAGTTTTTCCGCGAAAAAAAATAACATGTCTAATAGTTTTGCGTGTTTCATCATATATACATGAGTTTCAACGAAATCGAAGGCGGACACTCAAGTGACGTTCCTTGTAAGCTACGCAGTGTTCAAGTACCCCAAACTGAAAAAGTACCGTGTGGCGTCAAAACTCATTTTTAAGACATTTTTTAACTAAATTAAAGTGATTTGAGTTTTTATCGACAATCCATAACCTTCAATTATTTTCAATACAAATCAGCTTACGTCCATTCACTGGTCTCGTTCATTCACTGGTCGGTTTATCCTATGTCTGTCATCATTAATGCTGTTCAATTGAAAAAGCTCGTCGGATATTTACGGGAAAAAAATGTCTCCCGTTGAGCTGACATTTCCAAAAACTAGCGACAATCCGACAATAATCCTTTTTTTCTCAAAATAAAAACAGTGGTTCAAGCATACCTGAGTGATGTCGCGATTTTTCTGTCAAAATGATGTCGTCCTTTGCTTGATGTCCCTGCTCGGGTCTTTCATCCCAAAGAGTGTAAGGTTTCGACAATTCTGATGATGGTGAAAAACACGCCTATTTTCTTGGCACATTTATATACTATTTTTACGACATTACTGCTCAGTCATCATCATCATCATCATCATCATCATCATCATCATCATCATCATCATCATCATCATCATCATCATCATCATTAACATCATTGTTTTCTCATCGTTGTACAAACGTGATAATTGCCAGCGATGGCAGGTACAAATGGAAAACAGACGTTGGGAAAGGTGGCTGGCGCCATGGTGTACGAACAAACACGTTTAACATCGAACAAACTATGCTATTATCGACGTTCGATTAATCCTCAATGGTGTCAGTGATTGAGGCGAACGTGTATTCAAAGCCACCTGCAGCGACGATGGTGGGCGTGTATTCCCGATAACCCGAATATAATTACATAATTAAGATCGTACGAGACCCCGCGAGCTCGATATCAAAACACGATTAATCTTTTAACTACGCGGGATTCGTACGGCAGTTGATGCTCGAGGACGAGTCCCGACGACATTGAGACTCGCGTATTTTTCTTCTTGCCTCGCGCAACGCCGATCACGATAACGGGTCATGCGTCAGAAATCCCGTTTAATAAGCCTCGGAAACGAGAAAATAAATTATTCCCGCATTGAAAAACCCAATGGACTTGTATGTCGTTTTTTTTTTTTCATATCCTTATTTCTCCGAAAACGAAACGAGGCTTTCGATGTCTATTCTGCAGAATGATTCTTGGACTTTCCACTGGAGAGCTAAACCTACGTCGACATTTCTTTTCTTCTCGGCATTGCCGTACAGCAACCTCGTTTACGAAACTCTGTCCGTTTGACGACCGTCATCGTGATTTGATCAAAAAATTATAGAAATATTGTTAATTATAGAAATAATGTACGGAATTTTTGATTAAAGGGGGAAATCACAGTAGCACACAAAAAAATAGGCATATTTTCGGGAATTAATTTTGGCTGAATAAAAGTATCAATCGAAAATCTGTAAAGTAGGTTTTATAGCAATACTAAAAAAGTACGAAATGTAATTTTTTCAATAAAAAATATTTAAAAATGGCGGCTCCGCAGCATATGCCCCAAGGCGCCTATTTTTGAAAGCGTGTTGATGGCCGAAGACGTAGACTCCTTAATTTTTGACCTGGAAGAAAAAACCAAAATTTTTTAGTTTCCATATAACAACAGCTAGCGAGCTACGTAAGATTTTTTCGATATATTGATTTTTCGCAAAATGGTGCATGTTTGAAAATAAAGTTAAATTTTTAACAAAAAAAACGCCATAAAATCGTCGATAAAAAAAAACTAAGCCATATAAAATAAAAAATCCTACGTAGCTCCGTGGAGAAAGATGTTTCGAAGCTACTGTCAAAATTTCAAGTCGATCGGTAAAGATTTGCTCGAGTTATGTCTTCGGCGAGTTCAAAAAAAGTCGTTTCGAGAAAAACGCGTTTAAAGTTTTAAGTACTGAGAAACCATATGAAAATTTCATATACCTCTAATCTGCAATGCCTGCACCGTACAGTCGATTTTCGTACGCAGTATCCTTTTTCGTCCCTTTTCTAACACGACTCGACGATGTGTCACTCATAATGACAATGATTTACAAATATCACTGTTTTTTATCACTATTTATGTTATATATGTATGCACGAAAGTGAAGCGTCGTGAAAAAGCGTTGTATTCAACGCAAGAAATTTGGGCACTCGGACACTTTTGCCGTATTCCATCATTTGGTATATTATTTTTAAGACTCTAAAGCACGTTTTAAGCGAGAACATTTTTTTTCGAAAAATTAAAAATTTTACTGTGATTTCCCCCCTTAATCGAAAACTTTTCATTTTATGAGCAGTTCATGAGCAGTTATAACGAAATTTTTCACTGAAAATTCATTTCTTGAGTTCAAATACCTACAACTTTTGAATAAAACAATATTTTTTAAAATAAGTACGTACGGGATTTAAAAAATATCGTTTTATTCAAAAGCTATAGGTATTTGAACTCAAGAAATGAATTTTCAGTGAAAAATTTCGTTATAACTGCTCTAGGTATTCTAATGTAGATTGGCGAGAATTTTTATTTTATTCAAGGTAAAAAAAAGTGGATGCTAAATGTCACGCCGCGGAGCGTCTTAAAAAAAAGATAAAAGAAAATGTTAGTAATCAATCATTTTGTGCATTGAAAAGAAAAATTCTAACAGTTAATTTTAACGGAATTTTAATTTAAAAAACAAGTCTAGTCAAGAACAGTTGATTAAAAAAAAAGTCTAACAATTAATTTTACGAGCGAATAACTTTTCCATACGGAAAAAAATGGTTAAATTCGCACATGATTATATCCCCGTCCTGTGACCTAAGGCCTTGACACACTATACTCCAAAAATCGATTCGAATCACTGAAAACCCGCAGCAGTTATCGTTTACTGAATTCACTGCATTCTGATACAACATAACCCCACACGCGCAAGCTCACGAAGCGTACAGGTTATGTTTCACCCCACCGAGCTTCTTTCTCGTGACTTTTCACCCACATTCGATTGGACCATAGCAAGAATTCTCAATCGTAGTTTATCGGGGAAGAGTGCCTGATCGGATCAGATACGACGCTACGTGTGGTGCAGCCAGCCTACAGAGTGCACCTTGGGTCTCCCCACCAAACTTGTGCACGCAATCGCGAAAGGATATTTCTCTTTCGGACACCCAACCGTTTCCAGTTGACAAATTCCACCAAATAATTCTGAAACGCTGTCGATCCGGTCGAGCCTGAAAACTGCTTACCCGAGTCGAAATTTAGACCCTCCTTTAAACCTCCTTTCGATCCCAATTTGTCATTCAATGGAGGTTCAAGAGGTTCAAATGGAAATCTCAAAAACGTGTATATCAGAACCTACTGAACCTCCAAAAGTGGCAGAAATTGGACTTTTTCACTCAAAGGAGGTTTCGTAGGTTCATCTGAACCTCCTTTAAACCCTAGTGAGCCTGATTTAATGCTTACGCAAACCTACAGACCCTCTTTTAAACCTCCTTTCGCCCTACGAACTCTCCTTTGTCTCCTTTCACCGCCCGAGTCGAAATTTAGTCCCTCCTTTGAATGCTCGAGAACCTATTTCCTTTGTAACGCACAGACCGCCGCCCTCCTTTGACTCCCCTTGAACCTATATGGAGAAATTTGCACCGTAGGCCAAAACGACGTTGTGTAGGTTCACGCAAGCCGAGCCCATAGGCCTAAAGGAGGCTCAGGAGGTTGAATAGAAGGTTCAGTAGGGCTAAAGGAGGGTCGCCAACGGTGCAAATTTCTCCATATAGGTTCAAGGGGAGTCAAAGGAGGGCGGCGGTCTGTGCGTTACAAAGGAAATAGGTTCTCGAGCATTCAAAGGAGGGTCTAAATTTCGACTCGGGTAGATTCCAACGTGGACTGCCTAGCTGCAGCGTCTCCGTCAGACCCCTACAGGGACGTCGCAGGATCCGGGAGCTCACCGACGAGTTTCCGCACGAGCGATTCGACTGGAAATCTGGTTTTTGGAAGGACGCTCCGGACGTAACGTCCGCAGCTGCGAAGCTCGGGTAATCCATCGCGCGAGTGCAGGGGTGACCAAAAGGAGGAACGCGAGAAGAAGAATGAGAAGAAGAGGCGAGGAAGAACAAGAAGACGTAGAATCGACTCGGTAATACGTGGAAGGAAAGATGCGAGGCACGATAGCGAGTAGTATGGGCCAGTGGTTACTGTCCCAGTTATGCACCGAGCGATATTACTGCTTCGCGTGCATATACGTCTGTGCATCTCTCCGATGTCACGTCCTTGCGCTCCGCGTCATCTTTATCTATCCATAATCCCTCTCTTACACCTGCACTATACCTGTACGCCTTCACGTCTTCGTATTACACCTACACGTGCTCACGTGTGTGCACCTGTATCGAGTGTCTTGCGCGTACGTGACTGGACGACGAATGAACCACGTACACGCAACTTTGCCGCACGTTATAAACAAATAATATGAAAAATATATTCTATAGAGTATACGTGTATTTTTGCATCGCTGCATACATAAGATTGCAGGCGTGTGGGTGGGTGTTTGTGTTTGTATATAGGAAGAGAGACGGAAGACCTGTTGCTTATGGAAAGTGAAGACGTCGAGAAGGTCGATCGGCATGACGACGATCGTCATTAACGTAATACATCCCATCTTCTATAGCTGCTTTCGTTTCTATCCACACGATATCCACCGCACACTGCTCGCGAATAAAATCATACGCAAAAATGGATTTTTGTCGCAACGACGAATCTCGTTGATGGCTGGAGCTTCGTCGATGCGGATCGCGTTCAATCTGAATATTTATCTTCTGCATTCGGGTTTGACGATCATTTTGGTGAATTTTTGGAAGTGGGGCTCCTGATAGAATCAGGCTTATTTTTATCAAGGGTTCGATAAACTCAAACAAACCCATACAGAAATTAAGCTGATTCTAGCAGGAGCCTCGCTTTCGAATTTTTTAGGTTTTTAATTTTGGTTAAACCTTTATTTTTAATTTTGATGGAAAAAATGGGCTTCGGTAGCTTTTTGTCGGGAAAACTTTGTGAAGAACTTTTTGTCACTGAGGTGGAGGTGGATTGTTTATTTTTATACTTGACACGGTTATCGCATTTAATTTTTGCATACACTTTTTCTAGCATTTAGTTCGTGTTTCTTAAAATATATATTGTATAATAATGAATCACATTTTTATTACGATAAATATTTTAAGTAGATTATTACAAATGTGTAATATATTTTTCAAAAATATCATTTTTTAACCATTTGTTTCATGGTTCATAGCTGAAGCTTCTCCGATGTGGATTGCTCCAATCTGAATATTTATCTTTTGCATTCGTGTTTGACGTTCATTTTGGTGAATTTTTGGAAGTGGGGCTCCTGCTGGAATCACGCTAATTTTCATCAAGGGTTCAACAAAATCAAACAAACCCAAACAAACCCATACAGAAGTTAATCTCATTCTAGCAGGAGCCTCGCTTTCGAATATTTACCTTTATTTTTAATTTTGATGGGAACAATGGGCTTCGGTAGCTTTTTGTCGGGAAAACTTTGTGAAGAACTTTTTGTCACTGAGATGGAGGTGGATTGTTTATTTTTATACTTGACACGGTTAACGCATTTAATTTTTGCATACACTTTTTCTAGCATTTAGTTCGTGTTTCTTAAAATATATATTGTATAATAATAAATCCCATTTTTATTATTATGAATATTTTGAGTAGATTATTACAAATGTATAATATATTTTTCAAAAATATCATTTTTTAATAATTTATTTCATGGTTTTAAAAAAATATATCTTTGAATCATATAATAATAAATCCCAATTTTATTATTGTGAATAGTTTGAGTATATTATTACAAATGTATAATATATTTTTCAAAAATATCATTTTTTAATCATTTATTTCATGGTTCTTAAAAAATATATCTTTGAATCACAATAAATACCACCTTTATTATTATTAATATGTTAAGTAGATTATTAGAAATGTATATTTAAAAAAATATCATATATAAAAAATGCAACCATGCTGGTTTTAAATGAAAGTTCGACTTTTCCACCGTTCATTGGTTTGCAGAAAAAAGTTTTTAAAACGTTAGTACGTTCAGTGACGCGAGTGTCATGCGGGACGTAAATTCACGAATTGAGGTATTTACCAATTTGTTTTGGTTGTAAAAAGTTATTAACAGTTCACTGATTGGTTGCCAGAGGACATTTTCATATCATTACACCCCATGGATCCTGACAAAAATGGCAACCGGAGTGTTTATTGAAAACGATTTGCTCACCTTCAATTTTTAACCCAAACAAACGCAAACAAACTGCCGAAATGACGACGTTTCCCGAACAACCTTGCATATATACGCGCATAAGCCATCAAGGACATCCGATGAAATGACAATTCCTGAATAACGCTGCATATCTTTATTTTTCTCTTTTGCAAAAAAAAAAAACTCGATAACCTTGTTTACGAGTAAACTTTCAAAGTGGGTCATATATGAAGCACGTATCCTACCGGACGGTCTTCCAGGGTTGGAAAGCAAAGTTTTTCCTGACGTGTCTCACGTACAGTCCGAAATACCGCGATTCCCGATCACAAAATATTGACAGCTCCGAAAAAAAGCGACAAAATTTCAAATGACGTTATCATTACTGACAATCTTCATCGAAATGAAGTTATAAATATTCTTCGTCCATTTCATTCAATTAAGAAGTGTGGCGACACAATTCGAAAACTCTACTTATGTGTTTTTTTTTTTCACGGAATACTAGGAAAAATTACCAACCATCATAAAATTAACTCAATCAAAATGTGTCAGGCGATAATAACGAGAAAAGCTTTTTTTCCTGTCAGGTCGGTAATAAAAACGAAAGAATTTAATTGCAGAACATTTAGACCTCTTTCAAACTCCGGAATATCGGGAAAATTGCATTCACGTCATACATAAATATTCTCCATCGATTTGATTCAATTAAGAATTGTGGGCACACAATTCAAAAGCCCTAATTATGTGTTTTTTTTTCGCAGACAACTTGGAAAAATTGCGATCCGTCATAAAATTAATTCAATTCAAATGCGTCAAACGATAATAACGAGAAAACCTTTTTTTCGTATCAGGTTGGTAATAAAAACGAAAGAATTTAATTGCAGGACATTTAGACCTCTTTCAAACTCCGGAAAATCGCGAAAATTGCATTCACGTCATACATAAATATTCTCCATCGATTTGATTCAATTAAGAATTGTGGGCACACAATTCAAAAGCCCTAATTATGTGTTTTTTTTTCGCAGACAACTTGGAAAAATTGCGATCCGTCATAAAATTAATTCAATTCAAATGCGTCAAACGATAATAACGAGAAAACCTTTTTTTCGTATCAGGTCGGTAATAAAAACGAAAGAATTTAATTGCAGAACATTTAGACCTCTTTCAAACTCCGGAAAATCGCGAAAATTGCATTCATGACATACTAAATATTCTCCATCGATTTGATTCAATTAAGGATGTTGAGTCCCTATGAAACATGTTAATGTTAATTGCTCAATAAATAGCTTCTTAGTCGTCACGAAATTTTTACACGACCTCCTGAATACTTCGTGTAAAAACATACCAAATTTTCAGAATTCTATCATCATTACTTCAACCTCCTTAAGGGTAAAAATAAAAAATGATAAGAAAATTCTGAAAATTTGGTATGTTTTTGTATGAAGTATTTAAGAGGTCGTGTTAAAATTTCACGACGATTAGGAAGCTCGTTATTAAAAAATTAACATTTCGTTAACAACAATTTTTAAAAGAAATAAAACAAAAAATTTATCAATAAACTTCGTTTTGTTTCCGTTGCTTTCAGTATATTGTAGATATTATAAAATTGAGAGGTCAAAAAAAAACTTATTGCAAAGTTACATCAGTTTCCATAAAACAACATTTAATTTGTGAATGTTAATTGTTCAATAACGAGCTTCCTAATTGTCGTGAAATTTTCACACGACCTCTCAAATACTTCATACAAAAACATACCAAATTTTCAGACTTTCATCATCATTTGCGATTTGGGACTCAACATCCTTAAGAATCGCGTGGACACAATTCAAAAGCCCTAATTAAGTTTTGTTTTTCGCAGAAAACTTGGAAAAATTGCGATCCGTCATAAAATTAATTCAATTAAAATGCGTCGAACGACATAACGAGAATGCGTTTTTTTTTTTCGTGTCGGGTTGGTAATAAAAACGAAAGAATTTAATTGCGGGACATTTAGACCTCTTTAAAACTCCGGAATATCGGGAAAATTGCCTTCAAGCCAGACCGTTCGAGTTCGACGTCTCGCCACTTAAAACTCGCTTCGACAATTGGCACACGTGCGTATCTGCGAAAGTATTTAATCGTAGTTTCCAGCTGTTTTTTTCTCCTTTCTTTCTTCTTTTTTTTTTTTTTTTTCGTCGCGACGTCGGAGCTCAGGTAAAGATTGGTCGGTGTCAGTTGGTAAGTGCGATTGGTGGTGAAAACGGGTGGTGGTAAAACTCGTGCGTGGTGGAACGAACACAACCTTCGAAAGAGACGAATCTCCCACCCTTCCGAACGGTTCGATGCAACATCGGCCGGGCACACAGAGAAGCCGGGTCTTTGGGCCGTGTTTGATCGCTGCGTGGTATATCCAGAGTGTTCTCGCGTCTCTTCGCGGTGCGGGAGTTTCTTTCCTCGCCCCACCGAACGATCTTCCCCGCTGTGCCGAGTAAAAATTGTCCATTCGTTTGCAACGCCAATTTGTTCAGTTTTTTTTTCTTTTCGTCATCTCGCGCGAAATTTCAAGTCCCAAGGCAAAACTTGAGACTGAGGATAAGTTCGTACGGAGTCGTTTTGGGCCGCGTTGGGATAATGCGACTGGCGTCGAACGTACCGCGAGTGGAGATGGCCGAGGAAATTCGATTTTCGCGCGTCCGCCGAGGAGCCGAGCGAGTCTGAGGGGCCCCGCGAATGAGAATAAAAAAAACGACGTTCGGAGAGCCGAAGAAGGGATAAAAAAAATAAAAGGGAGAAAGGGAGGAAGTGGAAAAAGGAAGAGGAAGAAGTGGAAAAGTTTGAGGAAGAAGTAGAAACGAGGAGAAAGACAAAAGGAAGAAAAAGTGGAAGAGGGAGAAGGAGAAGAGGAAGGACGAAAGGGGGCAAAGACGAAGGAGGGAAAAAGAAGAAGAGGAAGAGATAATAAGAAGAGAAAGAGCAAGAAGAAGCTTCACACGAGCTGGAACGAGGGGGAACGAGTTTTCAGAGAGTCACGAACGAGGGAGTCAAGCTCCGGTGGAAGACACCAGCCTGGACCACAGGTGGTTGAGCCCTCAGCGTTTCAAGTCAACGCTCGCGAGGAAGGTGCTCCAACCCCGACCGGGACAATCCCCGATCGCGACTAACCATCTATCGGATTCGCAAGTTTTCCTCCTCCCATCGCCGTTTCTCTTGATTTTTTCATTTCTTCACTCCGATTGTCCGTTCGGCGTGGAAATATCTCTCGAAACGGCAGCCTCGATATTTCGGCCTCGAATACCAACATTTTTGGCATTTTTTCCAACGGCGACGAGCCCTCGGTGCCAGGTCAGTAAACGCTCATTTTTCTCGTCTCTTTTTATCGATCTCTCGGTTTTCCATCGGGTGAAAGTAATATCCCTATTTATAGATGGACAGGTTGAATTATCATTCTTCCATCGTTGCTTAGGCTCTTCGGTCACTCTTCGTGCATATCATTTTGCTCCCAAAATAATTGCCTCCTAGTGGCTTTGAGAAAAATTCTCTCGCCAAATCTACGAAAGATGTTGGACGAGATTTTTCACGAACAATTGCATGCTCGTGACATCGTTTTTTAACCTGCAGTTTGTTCTCGAATTTTTTTTGTTTAAAAAAGGTTCCATGGGGAAGTGGTTTTGAAATTGTTAATTTGAGTGATACGAATTCAGGGTCAGAGACAAATGTCTCTTATCTACCGGAAACTTTGGTGACTATCTAAAGTACTATAAGCACTTTGGTACTATATTAGTACTATAAACGATAAATATATACACGTAGGGTAGGCTGGGCTCGATAGAATCATGGGCAAAATGACAAGTTGAATAGATCGAACACGGTTAGTGACAGCGGTGTGGCCCGAGGGGGAAAGGGACTGCTTTGCATTGAGCCTGTCGCTCAAGCGTCACCGCTCCAAGCGCGTAAGTCAAAAGTAAGTTTTTTTGTCTATCGGTATCTTGCGTATTACTCGAAAACTATTTTTCCTTCGTTATCGTTGTTTACCATCATTATTACTATGAATATCCTAGTTGAGTTTATTGTGCTCGGTACCTACCTACAACATGTAGGTACTTTGCTGTTCGATAAATTATTCGAAACGAGGGTGTGGGGGCAGTTGAAACAAAAGCTTCGGGGTCAATTGAAACGTGCTTCTATCGAGTCCGAACAAGCGTTTCGGTAATTGTTTAGAAAAGTGACTTCCGAAAAATGTTGTTCGATTGGGTTATAAATGATGATATTCAATCGAGAGAAGATGGAATTTTCATTAATAAACTTTTTACGAGTAAAAAATCGTTAAGAATCATTTTGGATTTTTCAAAAACCCAAAAAAGCCCAAAGAAACCCAAGAAAACTCAAGCAAAACCAAGATAGGCGTCGAAGTGTTCAAAAAGACCCTATTTTTTCACGTGCTTCCGTCAACTTCAAAACCCTATAACTTTTTAAGGGGGGGGGGGGATTGCAGCTTCTCCCGACTGAATATCATCATTTATAACCCAATAAACGAGAAAATAGCAACGAGATAATTTTAGGCTCATTTTTCGGAGTACGCAAACAAGTTTTCCAAATTTCGTTTAATTTTTTAGATGCCAAGAGAATCGTCCGAAAAGTAAAATAATATCGAAGAACCTTAGTATACCTTAAGTGGTACTAAAACTGGAATGAAAAGCAATAAAACTGATTATTTTGATTAAAAGTATATTTTATTCACAATAAACATACCTTATCACTTCGTATACATAATTAACAGTACCTGGGTTTAGTAGAAAGATTAGTTCAATCAGCTGTAAGCACACATTTGAACGAACCCCACGGCTTGTTTAGACTGACCCCGATTCAGGGTTAAATCAAATGATTTCCGAGGGTTCCTAGATAGCTGCTATCTAAGGTAAGGCCTTAGGCCACAGTAGCGGGTACAAAATCGTGTGCGAATTTGAAAAAAAAAATTCGTATGAAAAAGTGATTCGCTCCTAAAATTACTTACACATCTGTTTAGTATGAATATCAAGCTGTTAGAAAATATATTTTTTTTTCGATGTACTAAATGGCCGACTACTAATATTTTCTTTTATCTTTTTTTTTAAGCGCTCCGCGGCGTGACATTTAGCATTCACAATTTATTACCTAGAACAAAAAACAAACATTCTCATCAATCTACATTAGAATACCTAGAGAAGTACGTACGGAATTTTAAAAATATTGTTTTATTCCAAAGTTGTAGGTATTTGAACTTAAGAAATGAATTTTTAGTGAAAAATTTCGTTATAACTGCTCATAAAATAAATAGTTTTCTATTAATCAGAAATTCCGTACGTACTTCTCTGCGAAATGCAATTGGGAACATAACTTTTGAATTTGAAGTAAATCGAGGGAAAATTGTTGAAGTTATTTGTCACGCCAATTGGAAAAAAGCTGTTTCGAGAAGTTTCGAGTAGTCGGCCATTTTGTATATCGAAAAAAACGAAAAAAAAGAAATATTTTGTAACAGCTTGATATTCATACTAAATAGATGTGTAATTAATTTTATGTGATTTACTTTTTCATACGAAATAAAATTGTTAAATTCGCACATGATTTTATACCCGTTACTGTGGCCTAAGGCATTAAGAGCATATAAGAAGCAAAATCAATAATGCTATTATATAGCTAGATAACCTAGCTGTAATTGAAGACTATTACCAAACAGGTAGGGTATACAATGAAGTCACACTAACCGATTTTCTCAAAAACGTTCCAATAGATCCCAGCCTGGCGTGATTAATGACAATGGGAAATATTTGAAAAAAAATGTTGACGACAATTTTTAACGTTTCTGACAGAAATAACTATAAAACCGTACAATAATTTACAATTGCGAAGTTTTTTACGACGAATTAGTGACTCCATCGCGTGTCTGCGTGTTTCTTTATACCATAACAATTATAATTTTATCTCGGCGTTCTCATCGACAAATATATAACAATGGAATAATATAACAATGGAACAAAATTCCTCGCTGACCGCAGTCATCGTGTAAATGAGTGTTGACATTTTTGTGATTCGAAATGAAAAATTAAATATACCACACGAATGGATTTACCTTCCCCGATTGCGAGTGAAAATGTACATGTGAAAAACCGGGGATCAGAGAGAGAATTTCAGTAGAATATTTAGTAGGCCAAAACGTTTTTTTTTCTCGGATACAAAAACCGGTCAATTATGGGTTACGTACTTTTCCTGCTACGTGGGATTTGGTCACGAATAATAGCACGAAATATGCAGATCAGCTGGTAAATCTCGTGAGTCAGACGTACAAAAAATTCGGATCGAAAATACCCGAATTTATGTATAAATATTTATCCACACAGAGAATGATCATTTTGAGGAAACAGGAATATTCTGGGAAAGAAGAAATTACAGGCAGTCGTTCTTTCGCATTCGTGAGAAGCTAGTATTTTAGTTTGTGTGAGATATTTATTTAAAATTGCGTGGTCGTTGATAATTACGAAAAAAATGCCAATTTCCGATTTTTCTCTGGGCAACGGTTGGTGGAAAGGAAACGCATTTTTTTTTACAAAGGTACATATATTGTAGGCCTTTAAAAGAAAATCACCTGAAAATAGAGAGAACTTTTTTTCGCGTTGTTTGTCGGTGGACACTCTCCAGCTTAAACGGTCTGTCTGAAGTCTAAAAACTAAACGGGTTATTTAAGTTAACAATAAATACGAGTCGTTGACGATCGTTGATTTTCAAAATGATTCTTTTAAACAACGTTGCGACGAATTGAAACTCGAGCATACGCAATCTATGATAAAAATTCGTCATTTTTTCGTAAGTTTTGAAAAATGAAGACCGATTTTGAAAAAGTGAGATCGTCAACGACCTTTGAATATTTCTCGTCGTATCTTTTGTAAATTTGGGAACAATCCATCGAGTGGTTCTCGAGATATCATGTCCACCGAATTTGAAAACATCTACCGGCGACCATGTTTTTCTTGTTTTTCTGTATTTTTTTGGTGATTTTGGTTTTCAAAGGTTTTCAATATATGTACCTCTGTCTTTTAAAAAATGCGTTTCTTTTCTACTAGCCGTTTCCCAGAAAAAAAATTGGAATTTGATAATTTTTTTTTCGGGCGTCTCCGTAGATTTAGCCCTTTAACCGTTCAGCCTAGTGAGAATTAATTCCAATGACAATTTATTCATAAAATTTCATTTTTTTTCTACGCGATAATTATTCCAAATAATTCCCGGTCATTCGTAAAAAATGTTCATTTTTAATTTTCTCCACGTTACTTTTTTCGTCTTCGACCTCGTCCTAAATTTTCACGATCATTCCAATTTTTTTTTTTCGTTCATAAGGATTTACCTTTCCGTTCGATGAGAATATGAAAAATATCGTACGAGGCCTGTTTCGGCCGATATATTTAATGGTAGAATACCATTGAGCCGTACCGTCCAAAGACTTTGCAGCAAGTCTTTTAGGCGGTACAAAACGTTCACGTACGTATGGTAAACACATGTAAGAAAGTAGCTCGACAAACAGGAAGGTAAAAATACCCAAGCCCGTGAGTGCATGCGATTTATTTGTGGCAGTCTGGGGACTACAACGAGAAAGGCAATTACTCGTGAGAGATCGTAGAACGCTACGTGAGAGGTTGATTAATCAGTCAAGTCACTGTTAACGTGGATCATGGGGTAATTCTGCTTCGTACCAGATTTCTCGCCCAGAAAGAGGCCGTGTCGAGATACTCGAATATTTTTTCGTCGCCATGCTCAATCGCAAATAAATCGATTAATTAGCAGTCTACGTAAATTATTTCAACGTTAGAAAAATTGTTACGTCAAAAATGATAACGTTGGAAGTGATTCTGGCAAAATGTAAAAAAAACTGGTGCAAAAGAAGAGTGAGAAAAAAATTGAAAAAAAATGATCAAGAATGAAGCATTATTTGAGCGTAGGCAAAACATTAAGAAAAAAAAAATCAGAAGCAAACAACGAATTATAATACTAAATCACTGTGGTGGAACTCTAAATTAAGTATTTCATTTTATTTTGAATTTATGAAATATTCTGTGCATATAGTACACTATGTGCGCTATATTTATTTAATTCGAATATATTTGATATTCAACAAGAAAAGCTGGAACGAATGAAAAATGTATTTTAAAATATAACATAAAAATATAATATAAATAAAAATAAATATAATAAAAAATTAAAAAATAATATAAAAATATATAATTCGAATATAATTGATATTCAACAAGAACAGCTGGAATGAATGAAAAATATATTTGAAACAGTAGTATCGTATTTAAATAGATCCTATTTAAATTAAATATCTTTTTTTTGCGGTGCTGAAGAGTCCAAAAGTCGAGTGGATCTTTCCCACGCAAAACTCGCGATCGGGCCTTCGCTTTGACTTGTTTTGCGACTCCAGGTCAGCGTCTCGAATGCGACCCACTCAACGTCGAGACTACATATATATAGGTATATCTATATACGTGTACACGCGGACACGCTGTTTTGCTCCAAAAGCCGTCAATGGCTCGATCTTGGAACGGATTTGCACTGTATCGTGGCAAAACCGTTGCCAATATGTGCGTGCAAACTGTTTACGGAGAAGATAACTGATTCGGTGTCTCTTACTGCGCGTACCATACGGAATACGTATGAGGCCCCATAGCCAGTGCAATCCACTTCTGACCCTCATTTAATCAAATTTTACGCGGGATTTTATGTCTCGTGCATCAGGTTATTTTTTCCCCGTTTTATTGACTTCTTTTTAAGGGGGGAGATACCTTTAGGCGACGAAAAATTGCTGATTTTCGCGATTTTTTTTTACGGAAATCATTGCTTCACCATTTTTGAGACCTAGGGTACGTTTTATCACTACTTTTGGCTGTTACATGGTATTTTTTATTTTTATGATTTTTAAAAAATGGCGGAGTCGTGGCGCGGTCTTTTAAACGGGTTGCGGCGGACGTCGGCAGACGGCGTGACACGTAGCCTCGGCGGGATTAATCTGAAAAAAATCCAACGAAGATTTTTCTTTCATTAACACTCATAGGCAGAGTATGAACCAAGAAAAAGTGAGAAACGTTGAAAATCGGTGAAATGGTACGCTTTGAAACGAAAAGATTGAATTTTCCGAAAAAACATTGCTACATTTTGGAATGAAGAATACTTTTTTTACTTAAAAAATCTTTAGCGTCATGTTTTAGGTAACAATATTAGGAAGTTTAGACCTATATTGATACGCTGGGACATTTTGACCCGGACGAATTTGAAATAAAATACTCACTTTCCAAGAATTGAACGTTTTCAATCATTTTTAACATCAATTAAATTTTATACTTTTCGAATTTTAATTATACAAATATATTAAGAAATGTTTAAAGGTATCCAGGATTTTTTTTCATTGAAATCCGACCGAAGGGTTGTGAGATCCAATGGAGCAAAATTGAGGTCTTATACACACAAATCTGTGTCATGAAAAAGTTACTTTTTTCGAGAGAGAGACACTAATGTGAATGACGAACACTCGATAGGTACCTTTCCATCGTCAAAATCGTCATCACCATCGTCAACATGATTTTTATTTATCGAAAACGCGATTATTTTATGTTTTTTTTTCTCCTAAGTATGAATGACAACTGTTTGCTCAGCACGTCGTCGTCTAGTCGGCGGAGTTGAAGCTTCGGCGCCGACAATTCAAATACTAAACATTATCGAATCACGAAACAAACGCCTTTCGCCTATTTTAATCCGCCGTCAATGACGTTTCCCTTTTCTTACGCGTGTCAGCTCCTGCGCGCGAAAATATTGTCCTTCTTTATTCGACCGTGAAATTAAATCACTGAATCGAGCAAATAAATAAATCCCTCGCGTGTAGACAAAGGCAGCACGAGAATAGTGTTTTATCTGTTCGGACGAGCAAATAAATTATCTACTGGAAGAAAAACATTCGAATGGAAAATTTTTCAATTTTCTGCCGTCGTGTTTTTTTTTCTCGCGTTATACAACAATTTGCGCTGCACATTTTAAAACTTGTCAGATTTTGAATGTCAAGAAACAACGTCGAAATCACTACACCGTTTGATTTTCGAGAAAATAATGCACAGTTATATTGGCATGTTGATCCCTTAAAATAATTTCCAGGGAAAAATAATCAAATTTTAAAGATTTTTCATGTTAAAAGTATTTATTGTACATAATTAAAATTGTATGTACATATTATTACATCTTTCGATTTTCCAAACTTATTTAGTATTTAAAAGTGGAAGCTGTACGACACTTGCTTCAGATACGCCTGCTTAGTTGTTCCACGGCGTACCACCTAGCGTCTGGTGCATTGATCTGAAATATCAAAGTCAAAAAGTTTTCCATTCCTGAGACCCACACGCTCTATGTGAACCTAAAAAGTCGAAATAAAAGTGAAATTTCGAAAAATGGTACGTGTTTGTGAAAATGTTCAATTTGTTACGAAATTTTTACGATAACTATTTCCGAACGGAAAAGTAGTTATTTCGAATAATTTTGAAGTAACTTTAGGTTCACATAGACGACAATTATGTTATGTAAAAATATGCAAAGTTTGAGAATCATCGATTAGAAAGTTTTCGAGTTATCTTGTACGAGCTTCACAAAAGAGTGGCACTCAGGCTCACAACACAAAAATGTTGTGACTAAATAACTTACCGATTAATCTGCGATTCCAGGGCCATGAAGTAGTCCCTCAGCTCCCTCGTGAAGTTCATTTTTACCATGAAATTGTGAGAATCGTGAGAACGTGAAAATAGTTTTTTATTTAACGACAATGGCATAACTTCTTTCCGAATGTTGTGACCGAATGTGACAAGAAATTTTTATATTTTCATAATTCGTCTACGAAGGCATTAAAAAAATTCAATAATTCAATCTTATATCGAACTTGAAAAAAAAAAAATTTGTTGAGTTTCGAGACTTGTAGTTTGAGACTGTCGAGTATCCTGATCTCCGCACACCCTCGTCTCTCAAAACTGAAGACCAGGCGGCAAAAGTATTTCGCCGTCACGTGCAATACGTCATACGATATATTCGCGGTATACCGGAAGTAGAAATTGTCGCAATTGACGAGTAGCGAACACTTCAACTCGCTATCGTTTCATTATCTTATCATGGTTGTGATTCCATAAAAAAATCAGTCGCCCCCCGTGTGCTAATATTCAAGCACGTATAGAAACATTCCTATCAAATGATTGGGAACTAAATCATCGGCATCCGTAAATATGTACGTGCTGCCGTATGATGTTTAATTTCATGATTCAAGGGGAATCTCGTATGCACACAAGATGTTTGTAGATTGAATGTCGCGTGGTTTTTTATAGACTGCTACTATTCTAATGCTAAACGCACGTTGTCGCGCCTGGCAGTCTATCAATGATTGTGTCGCTTTTTATTAGGCTTATTTTGATCAGATATTCTACACGAAGACGACCATAAATAAACCTTACTGATCGTCGCATCTTAAGGCGTTACCCCCACTTGTAGCGCAAAAAAGGCCTTTTTCATGAATTTTTTTAAAGAAAACTACAAAACTTTTTTAATCGATCAATATACCATCTTAAAGAAGACATCTTGAAGAACTTTCAGTAATTTTTTTATTGAAAAATATTGCATTGTTTAGTGGCAAATGGCCGTCAATGAAATAATGTTTTTATATACACGGTTTGCGGTGACCAACATTGCGGCGAAGTGGATCATCTGAAAAAAAAATGCGGATGGATTTAGTCAAATATAAGTATAAACTAGTCTTTAATCGAAGGATTTTAAAAAATATTCATTTTTCACAAAATGGCGGACAGTCAAAGTTAATGGTTCGATTTTAACGAAAAAACGGCCGTTTTTTGGCTAGAAAACGGCCATTTTTTTTCGAAAAAAAAATCGAACGATTAAAGACTACATTTTTATGTATTAAATAAGCCTGCAAAATTTCAAAAAGATCGGTTCATTAGTGTTCGAGTAATCTTGGTCACCGACTTCAGAAATGCCATTTTGAGAAAAACGCGTTTAAAGTTTCAATTTCAGTTCTTCAATTCACGGATTCTTCTCTTTCAACGCTCATATCTCAGTCAATTTTGTTCGGATCGACTTGAAATTTTCACGACACATTCTCAGATACTTATACTTCAAAAAAATGCAATAAAAAAAATCGATGTTTTCAAAATCGCAAGTGGGGGTAACCCCTTAACTGAAAAATCAATGCAGATATTGGCTCCCATGCTGCTGGTCATCGCAGCCCAAAACGGTGGATTCCTGATCTTATATTGGATCTTTTAATTCAAAGATCGATGTTCCTGACGGAAAATCTACTGTCCACCAGTTTTCGAAAAATTCCGAACGTTAGCGAGAAGGAAACCGAAATAAAAAGAGATACGAAAATGTCCCGATACGTCGAAAGAAGTTTCGACGTATCGTCATATTTTCGTACCCTTTTTTATTCCGATTTCCTTCTTATTATTTTTACCTCACTCTCTTATCTTCAACTTCTATTACTTATTGATTTGTATTACGCACTCATTTTTATTACTTACCAATTTGTATTATTCACTAATTTGTATTACTCACCAATTTGTATTACTCAGTAACTTTCAGTGCTCAGAAAATTTTCAGTACTTACTAAATTTTGTTACTAATCTTTAGGATTTATCAATTCGCATTACTGACGAAATTTTATTGCTTACGCAATTTTCTTACTAATCTTGATGATTTACTAATTTTTATGACTTACTAATTTTACTTACTTACTTATCTTTAAGTAACCAACTGTACTTACTTACTTTACTTTAAGTAACTAATTTTACTTATTTATCTTACTCACTGATCTTTTATTTTATTGATTTACTTACATTTATAATAAAAGTTTATGTTCAAGGCATGTATAAAGATATCAGCAATAAAAGTTTATCCTTATTTTTTCGTACTTTCGCACTCCTTTTTATACCGATTTCCGTCTTATTAGCTTTACCTTACTTATCTTCAACTTTTATTACTAATTAATTTGTATTACTCACCCATTCCTATTACTTATCAATTTGTATTCTTCACTCATTTTTATCACTAACTAATTTGTATTACTGACTAACTTTCGGCACTCACAAATTTGTATTACTTACTAAATTTCGTTATTTACCTTTGACATTTACTAATATGTATTACTCACCAATTTTGATTGCCTACACAATTTTCTTACTAATCTACGAAGTTTTATCACTTACTAACTTTTATTACTTACTGATTTTACTCACTTACTCATCTTTAAGTTTTTTTAAGTAACCAACTGTGCTTAACTATAAGTAACTAATTTTATTGACTTACTTACATTTAACATAAATATTAGCAACAACATTTGATCCTTATTTTTTTCCTCACATACGCCTATTCCTATTTCTATTTCTAGTAACTATTTCTATCGAGGATACTTTTTCTCAATGTCTTCTCTTTCCACGTATTCATCGTCTCGACTATAAACACCTTATATAAATACCTACGAACGTACATAAGAGTAAGAGTGACGAAAGATCGAGTAACGATTACAGTCGATATAATACAAAATATGTATACTTACAGAGGCCACGTTTGCTTCTCGTGCAAAGTCACGTTTTTTCTACACAACCCCCGGTGGATATACCGCTGATATATACCCGACGTATGGATACGAATGTGCGTAATACCGTTAGGTCGTCAAACTGAAGAACTTGATCCGCGAATATGTTCAGTTAACTTGTAATCTTTACCGATCTAACCGATCATCTTTTATTTATATTTTTTTTTTTGTGAATAATTAATAATAGTTGCCACACGAAGTAAAATATCCCAATAATATACCGATTCTTAATTATATTTAACAAAGATATCGAGAAAGCCAGTGACGGATAAAATTGACGAAAATATCAACAAAATCGGTGAACGATTTTTAAAAACGATAAAATAATCTATGTCCTTGTTACGATATGTGCGGTGGCCTTGGAATGCGACCGAATTCGATAATCCAATAATTTATTATTAATAAATATATATGTATATATATATATATTTCCCAATCGGTTACGACTGCCCGAGAAAATTACGTATTTTCTCAATAGCTTAGAACTCGACGTGCCTGGGTGATTATTTTACGAGTTTTCGCTTGCGTCATTTACGAGAGATGTACGTGGTCGATGAGTTAATTTTTTTATAAATTCGAAAAAGAAACCCAAGAGAATCCAGTGTTCCGTACGACATTGCAGTTATAACGGTAAATGAGTAAGAGTGTGAAAATCGTGCAGTTTTCACGTCACTTTACCGATAGGACAACTTTTATCCTCAATGGTGTCATACTTTTTTCTTCGATTGAATTTTTTTCATCACCATTCGGGTTTCGAAAAACGATGGTTTTTTTTTAAACATAATATGGTCATTCGGATGATGTTTTATAAATTAATAATAAGTAAATTAAATTATTATATAAATAGTAAATTATTATATTAATAATAAGTAATTATTATTAATGATTATGCTATTAAATATTTCTATACTACATGGGAAAATTTATTGACGAGAAATTCGAAGAAATTTTTATTTGAGCTTGTGTTTTTCACGTTTGCATTAAATTTGGGCTTGTGCTTTTCGTTTACGTTTTAAGTTATTTACGGACAAGTGATAAAAAGAATCTCGCTCTGGACCAGGTAGAGCCAGTGGTACGGAAAATCGTCTTTCAAAATCCGAAGTCTCGGAAACGAATGCCGATCGCAAAAATTCTTCTCAGATATATTCTCGTACGTCAGAATAAACGCTTTTTGCAAAAATTTCAGCCAATTTTCAATATTTCATACCTTCGTCTACTTTGAAAACCGAAAATATATTTCTTCCCAAAAGATGCGAGTCATCAATTCTTTTCAGTGAGCAAAAATAAAATAAAAATAATTCGTCGATAAAAAAAAATGGCATCCGTTTGATTCGTGGCGTTCTCAGCGTCGTTATTACGCGAGTCACTGACCCGCGTATAAAAATGCCGTAAGAATTCGTTTATTTTTCAACGAGTCCATCGTGAAAGCCGGATCGTGTTGACGGCACTCAGCGAGCGTGTGTCAATCGCCGTACGTTCGTCATGCGAATTTTGTTATTTCAGGCGGGACGATTGTGAGTGATTCCGGGATTTACGGATTTACGGTTGACAGTACGGTAAAGTCATCCTGAGGCGGGAGCCGTCATTGGCAAAAGTTCGAAGGCTAGCGGATAATAATGACGACGAAAATGGTGAAAACGAAACTGGTACCACCGGACGGTGGATGGGGCTGGGTCATACTGTTCTCCGCATTGATCGTTAATTTATTGATACCGGGCACGGTGAAGTCCTTCGGCGTCCTCTTCGTCGAGTTTCTTCAGGTATTCAAGGCCTCGCCCACGGCGGCCTCGTGGATGCCAGCCCTCTGTTACTTCCTGTACAGCTCTCTCGGTGAGTTTATACGCCAATTACTTTTTTCGGCCAAAAAATGTTTAATTTTTCATCAATTTTTTACGCCTAAAATATTCGACGCAGAGTGTTGACATTTGGTACATTTACTAAGCGGTCTTTATTGAACGTAATAATATTTATGCGAATAATGTGAATATTTATGCGAATAAAGTCCCACGTCCGAACATTTACGAATTTTGTGCGAAAGTACATCGAAATTTTACTCCTCTTTCTCGCTTGTTTACAAAAAAAAACAAGGTCCACTGTCGAGCGTCCTGTCGATGAAGTACTCGTACAAAACGGTGACAATAATCGGTGGTACGTTCGCGGCCGCGGGAATGATGCTGAGTTACTTCGCGACGTCAGTGTCGTATCTCTATGTCAGGTGAGTGCCGTTAAATATTGAACACTGTGTATACATGCTAATCACAATATTTGGTAGGACGATGAGGTATTCGTAGAATGGAATTTTTTTAAATGCACGAACGACTCATTCGAACCACTATTGATATTGTATTATTACAAAGACAGTGTCTTATCGTTCAAATTTAACTATCCCGAGGCTGACTCCGCGATAAAAGTTTCCCCCTAATAGTAAAATATCGCCGCAGAAAAAGAATCCTTTGCACTCCTTATCGTTTGCGGATACGACGTAAATTTTTTTCCCGTCTGCATTATCTTCCATCCTTTCCGCGTTCTACTTGACTTGTCAAAAGTGTTTACTCGGATATTGTTATTTTCTTCGTTTTTTTATTTCGCGTCGTACCACTTTCGGCGCTAAATGCGATACCGGGCCGCGTGACGCGGTCACTTACGCGCGGCGATTAAAGTTCCTACGTTAACGAGAAGCATAAACGAATGTGCTAAAAGTACGATGTATTTTTTTTCCTCGTTTCTTTCGCGTATGCCAATTCAGCTACGGACTGATGGTTGGCATCGGTGCCGGATTGACGTTTCCACCGACGGTTTACATAGTGACAGCCTACTTCGAGAGACTACGAGGTTTTGCCAATGGCCTCTGCATATCCGGAAGTGCCATCGGCACCATTGTCCTGCCGCCGTTCTTGCAGTATCTCCTCAATCATTTTGGGCATCGGTAAGATCATCGCGATTTTCTGTGTATCGTAAATGAAATAATTCAAGCTTTCGAAATTTCAGGCGTGTATAATCGCCTACTCTCGGAAGTACTTGACTTTACTTATTTACTTACTTTACTTACTTTACTCACTTTACTTACGTTACGTTACGTTACGTTACTTTACTTACTTTACTTACTTTACTTACTTACTTTACTTACTTACTTTACTTACTTACTTTACTTACTTACTTTACTTACTTACTTTACTTACTTACTTTACTTTACTTACTTTACTTACTTTACTTACTTTACTTACTTTACTTACTTTACTTACTTTACTTACTTACTTTACTTACTTACTTTACTTACTTACTTTACTTACTTACTTTACTCACTTACTTTACTCACTCACTTTACTCACTCACTTTACTTACTTACTCTACTTACTTACTCACTTTACTTACTTACTTTACTTACTTACTTTACTTACTTACTTTACTTACTTACTTTACTTACTTACTTTACTTACTTTACTTACTTACTTTACTTACTTACTTTACTTACTTACTTTACTTACTTACTTTGCTTACTTTACTTTACTTACTTACTTTACTTACTTTACTTACTTTACTTATTAAAGTACTGTTATTTGGGGATATAACTAAAAATTAGTAAATCATTCCCGGTATTTACTTTCTGCTTCTCTTCACCCGTGCAGAAATTGTACGAATCCAATCACATTTTTATACTTGTCTCTAATTCCTGTTAGGGATCCAATGGGTCATCGCATTGGATCCCCATACTAAAACGTCACACATTGGATTCTAATCGGGATTTCCCATTGGAATCCAATGTACGAATCCAATTTCAATACTAAAGCATTCCCACATTATCGAGCTGAATCCAGCACCATTCTTGATGGATCCAATTGCATTCTGTACGTTGGATTTGCGGAACAAAATATATATTGCGATGTTGAATAAATTCTCGCTGTGTTGTGGTGCAAATTAAGGCTTTCTTTGAAAAAAGAAACATTTCTAATGCTTTTAACGTCGCACGCGATCGTCGCGCTCGATGACGATTATAATTAGCCAATTAATTTTTTTTCGATTATATATAATAGCTGCTATAGAAGTACGTACGATTTTTGGCCAAATGGCGCACTTCTAAAGTGGAGAGAGAAAAATTTGGCTAAAAAATCGTCAGATAATTGTTAATAACATATGAACTATGCAATTTAAAAAGAAAAATCCTACGTACTTCCATAGACAATGTATCTTTCAAGATATATTCAACATTTCAAGTGAATCGGTTGAAAATTGTCTGAGTTATGTTTCCGGCCAACGTCAAACGCCATTTTTAAATTAATCGCTCCAAAAAAATGATTGTATACAATCACCGATATGTATGATAAACACCCTTTTCGGTAATCTCGATTTATTTTGTACTTTTTCCGAAAAAGATTCCTAAAAAGCCTATTTTTTCGGCGTCTAGAGTAGCCTATGGCCTTAAGGGGCCAGTCCACTTTGGAGCCACGAAAAAGGCTACTTGCGCGATTTTTTTTGAGGATTTTATAAAAAATATGAATATAAAAGTTGTTGGGCTTGATAAATAAAGTCTTGAAATACATTTAAAAACATTTTTATTCATTTTTATTCATTTTTAAATACAAAAACTATAATTTAACGTAACGCCTAAAAAATACGTGGGCTAGCTCCATCACAACTCGGCAACGGCTTGTCTGAAACAAAAAAATCAAAGTCCATTAGATTCAGTATTTACACCAGCTACAAAATGACCCTCGGAAGTTTTATCAAAAAATTAAAAAATGCCAGATGAAAAACGAGAAAAAAGTGAAAAAAGTAAAAATAAAAATTTGAAAACCATCGAGGGCCATCTTGTTGCGAATCATGTTTACAATATGTGGTTCAAATTTCAAGAGAATCGGTTTATTAGTTTTAGAGATACGACGGAGTTAGATTTTGAAAACGTTGTTTCGAGAAAAACGCATTTGAAGTTTATACTATGAAAAATTCTTACCTAAACTCAATCGGCGATTCCTGCACCGTACAAAAGCCCTTCTGATTGCTCATCATCGTCGATTTCTTCAAGTGAAATTTTCGAATTGAAAATTCGAAATTTTCAAAGCAGAGTGGCCTCCCAAATGTGTCGAAGAGCTTTAAGGCGTTACCCCCACTTGTAGCGCGAAAAAGGCCTTTTTCATGAATTTTTTTAAAGAAAACTACAAAACTTTTTTAATCGATCAATATACCATCTTAAAGAACACATCTTGAAGAACTTTCAGTAATTTTTTTATTGAAAAATATTACATTGTTTAGTGGCAAAGGGCCGTCAATGAAATAATGTTTTTATATACACGGTTTGCGGTGACCAACATTGCGGCGAAGTGGATCATCTGAAAAAAAATGCGGATGGATTTAGTCAAATATAAGTATAAACTACTCTTCAATCGAAGGATGTTAAAAAATATTCATTTTTCACAAAATGGCGGACAGTCAAAGTTAATGGTTCGATTTTAACGAAAAAAACGGCCGTTTTTTGGCTATAGAACGGCCATTTTTTTCGAAAAAAAAAATCGAACGATTAAAGACTACATTTTTATGTATTAAATAAGCCTGCAAAATTTCAAGAAGATCGGTTCATTAGTGTTCGAGTAATCTTGGTCACCGACTTCAGAAATGCCATTTTGAGAAAAATGCGTTTAAAGTTTCAATTTCAGTTCTTCAATTCACGGATTCTTCTCGTTTAACGCTCATATCTCAGTCAATTTTGTTCGGATCGACTTGAAATTTTCAGAACATATCCTGAGATACTTATACTTCAAAAAAATGCAATAAAAAAATCGATTTTTTCAAAATCGCAAGTGGGGGTAACCCCTTAATACTGAGTTTCAAGTAAATGGTCCAGACACATTATTTTTATTTCACCTACAACCGACCAAATTTTTTTAATTTCCATAAAAACTCGCTCCCTCGAGGTTTGAATTTCGAAAAATCTCTTCTCAGCCACTGCTTACGTCGCAAAAGCTTGTCTGTCCAAATTCCACGTAGCTTCAGCGATTTTCGCTCGGCGTTGATGAATCAGGCCATGTTTTTCCATACATTTATATCATATTATCATTACACAAGATCATTTTTTCGTAGATTCACACAGCAAAATCGTTAAACAAGTATCTTGAAAAAGCTCCCCAGGCGAGATCTGCGAAAAATTCGTCAAAAGAATTCCGAAATATTCATTTCGATCGCCTTCCAACGACGCAAACTCCACGTACGAGTTCTTCCGCGATTTCCAAACCGCAATATCAAATCCACATACCCAACCTCAAACAAAACAGAGAGCCCCAATGTCCGTCGTTCGTTAGATCGCAGTCGCGTGCACAGTTTTTCCGACGTAAATAAGTCGCGGCAAAAACGGCACCGATCCTATCGCGATCGACGGATCGCAAAACAAAAAAAAAAACCCGCCACTCGTATCGCCCGTTGGTCGCGCGCGTGCACGCAACGGTAGCGTTCAACCGTCCAACAATAAAAACAACCGTTCGCGACATCGTTTCGTCGTGCCTGGGAACAAGTAGAAAAAAAAAAGTAGTCATCCCTAACCGGTGCGATGGTCTAGTGGTTAGCGTGCTCGCCACTAAACCAGCGGACCGGGAGGTCGCGGGTTCGAATCCCGGTCGCGTACATTTCGTCGTGAAATATTTTTCTTCTGCATTTCGCGGCGAAATAAGACTAGTTCCACGACTGGGGGGCGAATCGATGACCGGCTGTATTATTGGTATAGGTTTTCCGCAGTTTCCCTATACCCCGGACAGAAATGTCATGATGAATATAATAAAGAGGGGGAAGTCGGCTGCGGCCGCAAGAGGGGGGGAACAGGGAGAAAGTGGAGAACAAAAAAGGAGTGAAACAGTAGAGGAAAGAACGGCATAATGATGAGGGAAAGAATAGGTAACAAACGCGAAAAGCGTGTACCTAGAGAAAAAACAAAAAAAAAAAGTAGTCATCCCGATGACGCGATTCAATGATTTCCGTCCGCTTTCGCAGAGGCGCAGTGCTGATAATGGGAGCGCTAACGTTGAACACGCTGCTGTGTGGCATGCTGTATCATCCGGTGGAGGAGCACATGAAGGAGGTGCCGATGGACGAGGGTATCGACAACGAGGCGATGTCCCTCGACGAGGCAGCGACCGAGACGAAAATTCGCATAAGTATGCCGGGCAAATCGGAGGCCTGCAGCGCGACGTCTCAGCACGAGACGAGCAACGTCAACAGCGAAACATCGACCGCGCATCATCTTACGGACCTATCGAAATACTTGGAGAAGACCCTCAACAGCACCGACATCGTCGACGAGACGGTCAAGACTCTCGAGAAGCTCGACGAGTCTGAAGTTGGCGCGAAGCGCGACAGCAGCGCGCCGGACGAATCGCCGCTGGACGAAACGGCGAGTTCGGCGGTGACGAGCAGCGCCGCGACGGCGACAGCCGGTACCAACGGCAAGTGTCCAAACTCGAGCGCTCCGATGGTAACGCCGCCGCTGAGTCGAGCCAACTCGAGTCGCCGAAGCACGCGGAGGGACAGCACCTTTCACCTGTCGCGCCAGCACAGCATAGTCTCGGACATGGGCCCGATCGCCCTGAGTCCCCGAGTCCCCGGACTCTTCAGAAGGATATTTCGCACTCAACCGGCCAAGATGCCCACCGACGAAAAACCGGAGGACGGGCTGGCCGTGGAATCGGGCAAAGTCGAAAGGCTCAAGACACCGGACGAGGACTCGTCGCACAGCTCGAACGGTTCGAGTCTGAGCTTCTTCGACTTCAGCGTTTTGGCCGATCCGATTTACATTGTCATTCTCATATCGAACTCCACGTCGGCCATAAGCAACACCAATTTCATGATACTCCTACCGTCTTACGCGATATCCGAGGGTTTCGACAAAAACCGATCGGCGTTGCTGCTCTCCGTTGTCTCGGCCCTCGACCTCGTGGGCAGAATCGGCGGTGCGTCACTCTCCGACATGGACTTCGTACCAAAGTATTATTACTTCGTGTGCGGACTTGGACTCAGCGGCATCGCTCTCGCACTTTTGCCAATGGCCACCAGTTACACCATGCTGTCGTTCTTCTGCGCACTCTTCGGCCTCTCGTCCGGCATGTACATCGGCATCACGACCGTCATCCTCGCCGACATGCTCGGGACCGAGAAGCTCAGCTCCTCCTACGGTATATCCCTATTCGTCAACGGGGTTCTCCAACTCGTCGGCCCACCGACCTGCGGCCTCATCTACGAACAGGTCGGATCCTACAAGCCGATTTTCTTGGCACTGGGCATCATCCTCATACTCGGCACAGCACTCTGGGCCGTTGTCCCGCTCATCAAAAGAAACAAGAAAGAGGTCGAGGCGGCTTGACGATTCTTCCCTCAGTCGCGGGTGTCGCGTGACCGGAATTTTTTACGCTCAACGATCACGCTTCGTGAATATCCTTATTATTTTTGTCGCTGAGTAGCTCGATGAGCAAAGGTCCGGGAAATACGGGGTGTTCGATTCTGGCTCCTCGGTCCCACTTTGGACCTGGCAGGCACGTGAGAAAGGTGACACTACGGGGCAGCTGGAAACGATGACTACTTTTTACGAAAGCGATGACTACTTTTTACGAAACTCGAGATCGCGGCTGAGCTTTTTTATGGACGTCATCCTTTGCATCTTGATCAATGCTCTTTGCCATTTGTACTTTTGATTAATTCAGCTATCGGACTCTCGGCTCGTCGCGTGGTCACGAAATTGCACATGCAATTTCGGTGGCAAGCGCTGCGCTGATTTCTTGGTTGATCGATCGGTCCACATGGTGAAGACGTTCCGTTTGATGCTTGTTGGCCATTTGATATCTTCCTCATAGTTTCTACCATACGCGTTAACGATACCCGATTCGAATCTTGGATTATCGGAATTGGAAGAAGGGTTTTCCGGTATCAATTGTCCCAGTGCTGCTTCTTTATTATTCCTGACGAAAAGCCCAGTTGGCAATATCCAATGTTGCCTTGCCGATGTGTGAATTCGTGCGATCAGAAAAGAGCAGCAGTATCGATGATCGAGCCATCGACGCGCACTTTTCATCAAAAAACGCGAGTAAGGAAAAACACGGCACAAATTAACGAGTAATCCCAAAAAACTCAAAATTTTGTTGGGCTTTCCAGGAGCAATACCATCTGAAAAAAAAAAAAACGTGTTCCCTCGCGTCATCATCGCCGATAATAACGATTGACAATTTTCACGCCGAGGCACTTTTTTTCCTGGACCTTTACTTTTACTTTGTCATTCCACCAGGCGCGTAAGTCGCGAATTATCGAATGGCGCATTCGATCGTCTCAGTATCACGCCACGGCACATAATTGCCGTCAGACCTTGCGGTCACTGTTAGCAGCGATGAGCGATTAAGAAGAATCGATTGTTGTTATTATTAATCGTCTATTACTCATCGCAACGACCAAACCATTAGCGATTCAATTGGACACGAAAGAATCCCCGTTGAAGCCGTTTGACGAGCAAAATCCCCACCCTCGATGTAAAACGTGTTGTATTTATCGCGATTATTTAATAATGATCGTTTTTCAGTCCACGTTGAATCTATGCGGCGAAAGTTGCTCGATTGTCGAGCAGCTGGGCAATTTTTTGTATATATATATATATATATATATATATATATATATATATATATATATATATATATATATATATATATATATATATATATATATATATATGTGTGTGTATTTTATATATATTAGAGTGGTCCTCAATAGCAGAGGGGGATTGCGCTACACTCTCCCCCTAAATGCGTTTCGAACGTATATTTGAAAAAAGTGACTACGTAGAGCCGTTTCATAATTTGGAATTAAATAAAAAAAAAAGGTGCCGTGTGAGCTTGGCTCCTGTTCGCCTCGTGATAAATAAGGAAAATATCACAAATTATCCGTAGACGAGACCGCTGTAATATAGATACTCATTTGGTTATAAATTCTCTTCGTATTTATGTCTAGTCATACCGTTTAAGGATGTACAAAACCCTGATACACGTAAAGACGTACGCGTGTAGACGAAGGCACGTCACGCAGAGGAATAGCGATGCCACAGGCCGATACGGGCGTGACATTTCTCCTTCGCTTGTACAAAACAAGAATCGATGCCTGAGCGAAGGGAGAGGACCAATTTATCGTATACGCGTGTAAGATTCCAAGGTCGCGAATGCGAGATTAATTCATGATTGTAGGTTTAAACGTATGTTTCAGTGTGTGGATGATTTCAGTTTTTCTTCATTTAAAAAAAAAATAATTTGTTCGAACGTTGTACGATCAATCTCGTCGCTTGCCAATGTATTTTTTTTAATCGTTCTTTGTGAGGAAAAAGAAAACGAAACGATGATCGCGGGAGTTTCCCCGACGAGTGGAGCGATGTAGTTCTGTCGATGCAACCACGAGTTTCCACTTTTAGCCTGTAACTTTGTAGTTTTGTTTTTTTTTTTTTTTTTTGCAATAACGTACTTTCGTATAGTATCCTTGCAAACAACTCAGACACGAGTCCCTGCACGACGAAATAAAAACGCAATGTTTACCTCGTAGAGCGAAGCAGCGATGGCCGTGCGTGTATTTCTCATTAGGGACTTCAATCAAAAGCCACCGAGCGCATGAACTATCTAGTATAATGGAGGTAATTAGGAATTATGTTAACGCGCAGTGACGAATGAATCTGAGATGACGATGACGTTTGGTTCGGCATAGAAAAACACGAAGAAACATTTCTCTTTGTCCACGCCAAAGTCCGTATGGACTCGACGAAACACTCATTATACTTTCTTTCCTCCAAGAACACGAAAGCATTAAAGCCCGAATCGAATACTCAATTGTTTTTCGAATTTCATTCCATCGTGAACGTGCAGCGTAACCCAACGATCGCCGGCTTTCTCGGAGATCGAGACAGTTCGCCGATTCTCCGCTAGATGGCGTTTGGAGAAGTCTTTCTCGCGGACGCGGGAAGCGTCAGTAAGTATAAAGAGAATCGGTATTCTCGATTATTACCTCCAGCAATTACGAAACAACCTGGAGGATACAAAGTGCACACGTCGAAAGTTTGCAGTAACTCTCTTATTTTGAGTTTCATGACAGTTCGGTTGTATCTTTAGAGACACGAGCAAAAGCAATCGCGTCTATGCCTCATGTAAAATATTCTGAATTGTTTTTTCGAATTTCATTCCATCGTGAATGTGCGTCGTAACCCTATGACTGCCGGCTTTCTCGGAGATCGTGGCAGTGCGCCGATTCTCCGCTAGATGGCGTTTGGAGAAGTCTTTCTCGTGGACGCGGGAAGCGTCAGTAAGTATAAAGAGACTCGGTATTCGTGGTTATTACCTCCAGCAATTACGAAACAACTTGGAGGATACAAAGTGCACACGTTAAAGGTTTGCAGTAACTCTCTTATTTTGAGTTTCATGACAGTTCGGTTTTATCTTTAGAGACACGCGCAAAAGCAATCGCGTCTATGCCTCATGTAAAATATTCTGAATTGTTTTTTCGAATTTCATTCCATCGTGAATGTGCGTCGTAACCCTACGACTGCCGGCTTTCTCGGAGATCGTGGCAGTGCGCCGATTCTCCGCTAGATGGCGTTTGGAGAAGTCTTTCTCGTGGACGCGGGAAGCGTCAGTAAAGTATAAAGAGAGTCTATATTCGTGATTCTTACCTCTAGCAAATATTAAATAACTTGGAGGATACGAAGTGCACACGTTAAAAGTTTGCAGTAACTCTCTTATTTTGAGTTTCATGACAGTTCGGTTTTATCTTTAGAGACACGCGCAAAAGCAATAGCGTCTATGCCTCATGTTAAATATTCTGAATTGTTTTTTCGAATTTCATTCCATCGTGAATGTGCGTCGTAACCCTACGACTGCCCGCTTTCTCGGAGATCGTGGCAGTGCGCCGATTCTCCGCTAGATGGCGTTTGGAGAAGTCTTTCTCGTGGACGCGGGAAGCGTCAGTAAAGTATAAAGAGAGTCTATATTCGTGATTCTTACCTCTAGCAAATATGAAATATCTTGGAGGATACGAAGTGCACACGTTAAAAGTTTGCAGTAACTCTCTTATTTTGAGTTTCATGACAGTTCGGTTTTATCTTTAGAGACACGCGCAAAAGCAATAGCGTCTATGCCTCATGTTAAATATTCTGAATTGTTTTTTCGAATTTCATTCCATCGTGAATGTGCGTCGTAACCCTACGACTGCCCGCTTTCTCGGAGATCGTGGCAGTGCGCCGATTCTCCGCTAGATGGCGTTTGGAGAAGTCTTTCTCGTGGACGCGGGAAGCGTCAGTAAAGTATAAAGAGAGTCTATATTCGTGATTCTTACCTCTAGCAAATATGAAATATCTTGGAGGATACGAAGTGCCAACGTAAAAAGTTTGCAGTAACTCTCTTATTTTAAGATCCATGGCAGTTTGGTGTTATCTTTAGATATAACAGTACATTTTGACTTGCGCTCCAATGTTCCCTCCTGTTATTTCTCACTTTGCTGAATTTTCTCGAATTTGAATTCACCAACGAGTCACCGATCGTTACTTCCCGAAATTCAAGAAGTTCATCACTGCTCAGCTGTTTATTGCTCATCCAGTACGAGAAGTATTTCCGCAAGGAACGAAAAAAGCATCCCAAAAATCCTGACTGGCAGGATCACGAGAACCGGTGCCGGTATGGCGAACGTGTTTGACATTGCTTGATGATTTAACCGGAAGTGGGATTAGATTGAAGAAAATTCTACAAGAACCATTCTATTCTGCCCATCCTCGTTCTCTATACACATACAGCATGGCTTTTTTTTACATTGCAGGAATTTCAATTGTAAAAGCACACGCACGATTCCCATGTATCGGGCGCGAGCGTCGATCATAGCTTTTGTTTTCAATGATCGTTTCAACTACACGATTGTGATATATGATGCAAATCCCAAATTTGGCACCGTACCGTGCCGATCCCACTGTGCTCGACCGCCCACGGGTCAAAACAACCACAGTTATTTCTACAAATTGTTTCTTCCTTCGATATCTCGCCCACCCAAACGTCGACGCTTTTTTTCACTTCCCTCGGGAGCGGGCAATAGCAGACACCATTGAAAAATTCTCTCAACCCGCGAAAAAGAACGTTCGTTCGTAAAAAAAAAAAGACAAAACATATGTTTCTTTAAAATGGATAGGCGTTTTTTTCCGTCGTATTCCTATCGATACCACAATTCCTTTTTTCATGGATTCTTTTTTTTTGTTAATTTCATAATTTCTCTACACACGCGCACGTACACCCACCCACACCCACTCACACACGCGCACATATTATATATACAGAATCTCAAGCGCAAAAGTCATTTTCCCATAACAACACCGAGATACTCATGCGAGTTCAAAATTTCTACTGCGATTTATTGCTTATATTTGTGCAACGAGAATTTCATCAAACTTTCGCGAGTCATCGGCGTCCTTTTCATTTCATCGGTGACATTGTTTTTTTTTTCATCGTCACGATTCTTTCGAAGGGAACGTAATTTGCGCGTCTATTTACAAGCTCGAGTGTGAAATTTGCGCTTTTTTTCTCCTCTGTCTCGCTTTCTCTCGTATCTACAAGTGCACCATCGGCTCTTCATATTTGCCGATCGAGCGCGCAATTTCGAAAAACGAGCGTCGTTTTTTCTTCCTCCAAACACTTCTTCGGCTTGGAAGCGAACGGGTTTGAATCTCGCGAACGGCACAAATGAGCACTTCCTTTGCTCCTAAGCAAAAGCGTTTGAGACTCGTTTACTCTCTACTCGATGAAAGTATTTTACAAAAATGATTCGTGAGGACTTTTACCTACTGAACTGAAGAAGGTATGTACATATTATCTTTGTACAAACGGTCGAATTCATGTGATAAAATTCTCCTCAAATTAAGGGGGGAGATACCTCGGACGAGGAAAAAATTTGCTGATTTTCATGGCTTTTTTAAAAGGAAAGATGCCTTCACCATTTTTTAGGCTTACAGGGAAAGCTTTCGTTCGGGTCAAACTGACCCAGTGTGACAAGGAAGGGTTAAAAATGGCGGAGGTATGGCACGATCTTCTGAACTGCATTTTCAAAACTGGCGTGGCGTATAGCTGAAAAACTTATCCACCGATTCTTATGTAATTTCGTATAAATCTTTCTAACCTTATTTTCTAAAATGCGACCCTAAATGTTTTCAAAAAAAAGTATCTTTAACTGCGAAATGTAGCCATTTTTTTTCGGAAAATGCAATCTTTTTGATTCAAAGCGTACAGTTTCATCGGTTTTCAACATTTCTTACTTTTTCTTGGTTTCATATTTCGCGCATGAGTCTTAAGGTGTCTTCTCACTTTGGACGCTAAAAAAAGGCCACTTTCATGAATCTTTTGATAGATTTATATTATAGATATTGACATAAAAGTTGTTACACTTAATAAATTCACTTTCGCAATACATCTTAAAAAAATTATTTATTTAAGTCACTATTTATAGACGAAAATGGTAGTTAAAAAAATGTCCTAAGAAATTGTAGGTCTGCGCTATTGATGAAATCTTGGAGGTGCATCATCCGAAACAAAAAAATCAAACGGTTTTAGATATATATAGCGCATATTATACGATTTTTAATACATACAAAAATAACAAAATGGCGGACATTTTTCGAAAAGACAAAAAAACAAGTTTTTTCACCGTTTTTAGAAAAATAAATATTAAATATAAAAATTCGAAAGATGTTTAAAATTTGTTTGGGTTACATAAATACATAAAAAAAAGTTTTTATGTATTTCGAAAGTGTATTTATTAAGTGTAACAACTTTTGTATCAATATCTATAATATAAACCTATGAAAAAATTCATGAAAATAACTTTTTATAGCGTCTAAAGTGAGAATACCCCTTAAGGCCTTAGGCCACAATAACGGGTATAAAATCATGTGCGAATTGAACAATTCTTTTTCGCATGAAAACGTGATTCACTCAGAAAATTAATTATACATCCATTTAGTATATCAAGCTGTTAGAAGATATTTTTTTTTTCGATGTACAAAATAGCCGACTACTAATATTTTCTTTTGTCTTTTTTTTACGCGCTCCGTGGAGTGACATTTAGTAAAACAACAGTTTGATATTCATACTAAATAGATGTGTAATTAATTTTACGTGGCGTGACATTTAGTAAAACAACAGTTTGATATTCATACTAAGTAGACGTGTAATTAATTTTACGAATGAATCCATTTTTCATACGAAAAAAAATTGTTGAATTCGCCCATGTCACAATCCGTTTGAAAGATCGTGCCATAGCCATTTTTGAACATTGATAAATAAAAGAATACGATGTATCAGCCAAAAAAGTAGTAACAAAACAAACCGGTGCGATGGTCTAGTGGTTAGCGTGCTTGCCACTAAACCTACGGACTGGAAGTCCCGGGTTCGAAACCCAGTCGCGTACATTTCGTCGTGAAATGTTTTTCTTCGGCATTTCGCGGCGAAATAAGACTAGTTCCACGACGGGGGGGCTGGGGGGCGAACTTGATGTCCGGCTGTATTGTGGTTATAGGTTTTCCGCAGTTTCCCTATACCCCTGACAGATATGTCATGGTGAATACGATACAGAGGGGGAAGTCTGCTGTGGCCGGCGGGGGGGGGGGGGGGAAGAATTGGCGGAAGGGGGGGGAGTGCAGTAGTAGGTGGAGAAACGGGGGGTATATATATAAGGGGGGGGAGGTTAGTGGAATGGAGGTGGAAAGTTGATGCGGATTGAGGCTCGTTAAAAGAGGGGCTGTACGGCTGGAACAAAAAACCAATGAAAAAAAAAATAGTAACAAAACATACCTCAAGTCTCAAAAATATTGAAGTAATCTTTCCTTCAAACAAAATCACGAAAACCAGCATTTTTTTCCTCGTCTGAAGGTATCTCTCCCCCCTTAACGGAGTACACCGAAGCGAGGAATTGAGAAATTATTTTTTTTTCTTCAAAATTACAAAAAGTGATTATTCGTGGGAACGCCAGGTATTTTACAAGAATTCATCGTCGAGACCCATCCAAGAATCTCAAACGCCAGAAAGACGTTGAACGTCGATTGCTGTTTTTTTTTCGGTCGCAATGGCAAATGTAACGGGCTTCGGTGTACCGTTGTACGAGATCAGAATGCCTCGAGAATTCCGATAATGTCGTTATTCTCGCAACTGAACCGAGCACAAACGTGTCGCAGGATTTTTTCCTCGATCGATCAATGTGCTCGTGTGACGACTCAATTGTCCGATATGATTGATCGTGATTGAGATTTCCTCGAAATACCGACGATCCTCTCGTACCGGTTCTCTCCGCTCTTTTCCCGTTCTGCGTCCATGCCTCGAACTCCTCTCTCGTTATTTCTTCGTCTCCGTAGACACGATCTTGTCGCAGGCTTGCGCCTGCGCGGATCGGGCGAGAGTCTTCGAAGGGACGCGGGAAAGAGAGAAGTAGGGTGCTCGTGACAGAGGAACCAGGTTGTGAAGATGCAAAATCGTAGAAACTTTTGGCGCGGACGAACATCCGATCTGAATAATTTCTGATCCTCGGTGTCACCTGTAAGGAGAAAAATAAAATAGTCCATGCTTCGAAGAAAAAAGTGCTTCTGATCTTTGGAATACTTTAACACTAGAATTGATTGAAAAAAAATATATATTTTTATTTTCGGACGATTTAAAAAATATAACGCTTCATCAATATTCTCTGACAATTTCAAGTCGATATGTTCGAAAATGAGAAATAATGACTTTTTAAAAATGGGAAACTAGTTTAGGAGTGGGGTTTGTAGTGATTTTTATGATTTTTTTTTTTCAAGCAAACGTTTCAATTTTTTCGACGCATTTGCTCTGAAAATATGAAATTGAAAATATGAAATGAAATACGCCATCAGACTTTGCTGTTTGTGTACACTTTGGCGGCCACAGTTTTCATCGGAAATCAATACGATTTGAAGATTACTTTAAGAACGTGTTTTCCTTCTATATGAACCTAATTGTGACAAAAAGTTGACAATTGGATTTTTTTTAAAGGTGTTTAAAAAAGGGTATAATTTTTACCATTTCTTTATAACCTTTTTTGCTATGAAGACTATACTTTGAACCATGTAATTACTCCAAATTTGAGTCCATATAGAGCGTGATTATATAAAGAAACTAACTATCACTTTATAAAATTATAGGTTAGAAACTTCTTAAGCTAGAGATTACACAAATTGAAAAAGACGTTTTGAGAGAAACGCGTGTGGAAAAAAGTGATCGAAAACTAAAATTTCACGGGGGCAATGAATTATTTATACTGCTTACAGCGATAAGTCTTACTAACAATCTATGGAATTAAAAAAATCAATTTCTCGCCTCAAATTAGTGACGACGATGTCTCAAAAATCACTGCACCGATCAGCTTCAAATTTTACAAATTTCGTCTGCCTATCAAAGAGCAGTGCTTGAACGAAGAAATTTTTTTCACGATGCATAGTTTTTTTCATATTAACAAAAGGGCAAACCATCGTATCCACCAAATTTATAAATATTTTTCAATATTCAAATTGCACAGGTTACTTAAAACCATACTCTTGGATGTGAAAAAATTAAAAAACCCGAAAACCCGGGTACGTTTTTCGTAAAAACATATTTGATCACAAAACAACGGAATGCACACAAGCAAATCGAATTTACACGAAATGCAAAAATATATGCACAGAATAAGAAAAAATTAAGAATTTCATCTGAGACAATTGATGGTCGTGGAGTAGGTGTCTTCAGGACTTCAGCGATCACCCAAGTTGAGCATCGGGACTGGAAATTGTGGAGTGACAAGTACGGAATATAAGAAAGTGGGACATTATCCTAAAAGCCCGCAAGGCCATTGGAAGGACCATTAAAAAAACTGAATAAAAAAAAAGTACGAAACAAGCTATATATACTAACGAAAACAAACAAATATCTTGATCTCTAAATTTGGCAAAAAGAAATTGGCAAATTAGCCAAGAAGTTTGCAAATTTGGTAAATTTGGCAAGAAAAAATTTGCCACTTTGACAAATTCGGCAAGGAGACATTGTCAAATTTGGAAAGAAAAAATTGGCAAAGTTGGTAAAATTGGCAAATTAGCCAAGAAATTTGCAAATTTGGCAAGAAAAAATTTGCAAACTTCTCAAATTTGGCAAACAGTAATTGGCAAATTTAGCACGAAAAAATTGGTAAATTTGGTAAGAAGAAATGTGCAAATTTGACAAAAAGAAATTTGCAAATTTGACGAGAAGAAATTTGCAATTTTTACAAATTTGGCGAAATTGACACAAATAAATTGGCAAATTTGGCAAGAAACAATTGGCAGATTTGGCGAGAAGAAATTGGCAGATTTGGCAAATTTATCGAGAAGAAATTGGCAAATTTGGCGACAAGAAATTGGCAAATTTGATAAGAAGAAATTGGCAAATTTGGCAAGAACAAATTTGGCAAATTAGCCAAGAAGAAATGTGCAAATTTGGTAAGTGTGGCAGGAAAAAAATTAGCAAATTTGACAAGCAGAAATTGGCCAATTTGGCGAGAACAAATTGGCAAATTTGATAAGTAGAAATTGGCAAATTTGGTAAGTTTGGCAAAAAAAAATTAGCAAATTTGACAAGCAGAAATTGGCCAATTTGGCGAGAACAAATTGGCAAATTTGATAAGTAGAAATTGGCAAATTTGATAAGTAGAAATTGGCAAATTTGATAAGTACAAATTGGCGAATTTGACAAATTTGGCAAGAACAAATTTGCAAATTAAAAAAATTCGGCAAATTAGCCAAGAAGAATTGTGCAAATTTGGTAAGTTTGGCAAGAAAAAATTAGCAAATTTGGCAAGCAGAAATTGGCAAATTTGACAAGAAGAAATTGGCAAATTTGGGAAGAAGCAATTGTCAAATTTGGCAAGAAGAAATTTGGCAACTTTGGCAAGAAATTGGCAAATTTAGCAAAAAGAAATTGGAAGATTTGGCAAATTTGGGGAGAAGAAATTGGTAAATTTGGCAATAATAAATCGGCAAATTTGATAAGAATAAATAGGCAAATTTGGCAAATTTTATAAGAAAGTATAGTTTACCGTAGATATTGGCTTTCCACACCATGTTTCACGTTTGTTACTTGGTTCGTCATATGTGTGTGTGTGTGAGAGAGATGTGAACGTCAAGCGGTACGAAATTCATTTGTGCCACCGTTGCCGATCGATATGATCCAGAGCGCTTTTTTACGTTTGATCGGTTAAGACGCAGCGGTATCCTTGCGACCGGCAAACGACACGATGCTACGAATTCCTTTAACCGACGTCTGTGAACGACAAACGATCAGTACAGAGAAGAAAAAAAAACAACACGAATGACATATTATCCTCCGTACGGAGAGACATTTTTCACCTTTTTCTTAGAACCATTGAGGAAATCTTTGTACATCTCGGAGCGAAGGTACCTGGAGTAACTGTCGCTCTTCATCAGATGATAGACGTGTGCCTGGAAGTATGAAAATTTAATCGACCGCTGTACTCCTCGGGGAACGATAAATCGATAAACCGAAGTTGCACGTACGGCAGCAACGTCGAAGGACCATCGATCGGGCTTGTCGAGATTTCTTTTGGTCACTTCGAAGGACCTCGAGTCTACGTTTATCGGACAACTCGCGTCAGGACCCAAAAACTCGTTCCATATCTCCTCGACTTTCGACTGCACGTCTCGCTGGGGTAACGCCTTCAGGCTCTGTACAGCTTCCCAAAATCTTTTACCGGAAAATATATATTCACAATTGAATGTGTTTTTCAATACTCGAAAGAAAAAAAAAACAAACAAACTTCCTTGCTGTACAGTCATGTTATGATGAAACAAAAAAATTACTTGAGATTTTCACCGCTAAATTCTTTATCGAGAAACCGTACGAATTGTTCTCGCCCCACGGGATCTTGAAGAAGTTCCTGAAGGCTGAACGCCCAACGTTTCACTCTTCGTACCGATATTTCTTTACTGAAAAGCAGAAAGTTTGGTATTCGAGGAAGCTGGAGCGTTATCCACAATCCGAGATAAATAGCACAGTTTTGCCCTTATATTTATTTAATTTATTTAATTAAATTTAATTATAATTCGATTATAATTGAATTTAATTATAATTTGATTATAATTAAATTTAATTATAATTTATTTAATTAAATATATATTTTATGAAAAATTAGCATCTACCGAATTGACCTATACCTCGTAGGCATTTTTTTTTGATTAAATGAGAAAAAGAAAGAAAATCACGAGCCGTCATTTGACTCGACTGGACCGCTGCAACCTCCTTGAACAATGAGAGAAAGTCAATAAAAGCTACACGCTGAATTTTCCACTCACGCTAATTTTTCTTGTTCCCACATTTCCGGACTGTCCGTTATCCACGGATTGCCGAGTTCGGGTTGCGTGAACGCTGGATCGTATTCCACGTATTGTTCGAAATAACCGATGAGCCTGTTGTGCAACGCATTCGTCGATAATTTCGAGCTCGAGCGAGAGATAAAAATTGAACGAATAGAGGAGAGCAAAGGCCGAGTAAAACGAACTCACGCTTCCGCAACTTTGGATACTTTGATGTTACGTCTGTCCAGTCTTTGTTTCAGCATATCGATCTCTCGTCGAACATTTTCGGCCGATGGGCTCGGATTTTGATCCGCGTGGGTTGGCGATATTCGTCCACCTGCGACTCCGAGTTGCAAATGCCGGCTGGCTTTTATTATCGGTTTGTTGCTTCGGCAGGCTTTTTTTATATCCATCTCGGTGGTATTCACACAGCCGGGCTGCAACCGTCGACATAGAGAGATCAATCGTCCAGTGCTCGTTGGCATCCAATTGGATTATCCACTGTTTCCCGATTAACGCCGTTTAACAATTCTTACCACGTTCTAACTGGGCGTGTTGGAACATAACCTGCACGCCTCGCGAGCGTCGACGTGTGTGCCGATATGGCGTGAAAATTCGGTTAAATTGATAAACTATCGTTACGAAGGATTTTCAGTGATGTTGTTTAAGGGGTTACCCTCACTTGCGATTTTGAAAAAATCGATTTTTTTTATTGCATTTTTTTGAAGTATAAGTATCTGAGAATGTGTCCTGAAAATTTCAAGTCGATCCGAACAAAATTGACTGAGATATGAGCGTTGAAAGAGAAGAATCCGTGAATTGAAGAACTGAAATTGAAACTTCAAGGGGTTACCCCCACTTGCGATTTTGAAAAAATCGATTTTTTTATTGCATTTTTTTGAAAGTATAAGTATCTGAGAATATGTCCTGAAAATTTCAAGTCGATCCGAACAAAATTGACTGAGATACGAGCGTTGAAAGAGAAGAATCCGTTCTTTGTGTAAACTGAAATTGAAACTTTAAACGCGTTTTTGTCAAAATGGCATTTCTGAAGTCGGTGACCAAGATTACTCGAACACTAATGAACCGATCTCCTTGAAATTTTACAGGCTTGTTTAATACATAAAAATGTAGTCTTTAATAGTTCAATTTTTTTTTTCGAAAAAGATGGCCGTTTTATAGCCAAAAAACAGCCGTTTTTTTTTTCGTTAAAATCGAACCATTAACTTTGACTGTCCGCCATTTTGTGAAAAATGAATATTTTTTAAAATCCTTCGATTAAAGACTAGTTTATACTTATATTTGACTAAATCCATCCGCATTTTTTTTTTCAGATGATCCACTTCGCCGCAATGTTGGTCACCGCAAACCGTGGATATAAAAACATTATTTCAATGACGGCCATTTGCCACTAAACAATGTAATATTTTTCAATAAAAAAATTACTGAAAGTTCTTCAAGATGTGTTCTTTAAGATGGTATATTGATCGATTAAATTTTTTTTGTAGTTTTCTTTAAAAAAATTCATGAAAAAGGCCTTTTTTTGCGCTACAAGTGGGGGTAACGTGTTAAGGATGTTGCGTCCCTATGAAACATGATAATGTTAATTGTTCAATAAATAGCTTCTTAATCGTCATGAAATTTTTACACGACCTCCTGAATACTTCGTGTAAAAACATACAAAATTTTCCGAATTCTATCATTACTTCAACCTCCTTAGGGGTTGAAATAAAAAATGATAAGAAAATTCGGAAAATTTCGTATGTTTTTGTATGAAGTATTTAAGAGGTCGTGTTAAAATTTCACGACGATTAGGGAGCTCATTATCAAAAAATTAACATTTCGTTACGAACAATTTTTAAAAGAAATAACAAAAAAATTGATCGATAAACTTCGTTTTGTTTCCGTTGCTTTCAGTATATTGTAGATATTACAAAATTGAGAGGTCAAAATAAAAAACTTATTGCAAAGTTACATCAGTTTCCATAAGACAAGATTTAATTTGTGAATGTTAATTGTTCAATAACGAGCTTCGTAATTGTCGTGAAATTTTTACACGACCTCTGAAATACTTCGTACAAAAACGTACCAAATTTTCCGAATTTTATTATCATTTGCGATTTGGGACTCAACGTCCTTAACGGGAGATATACAGCTAGGACCCTGAAAAAAGGTAATTTTTGTGATTTTTTTCAAGGAAAACTATTTGAAATATTGGATTGGGGTTTTAATTATCTAAAAGTATATACATTCAAAAATATGTTTAATTTTCTTTATTTAAAAGTATCAAAAATATACAAGGATGTCGTATGAACCTTGGAGCGTCGTAAAAAAATCGCTACCCAAAATTTCTCGAAAACCAATGAACCGATTGCCTTGAGGTTTTTCGTGGTTATTCTATACACCATTATCTAGTACTTGTCATAGGATTTTTTTTTCCGTTACTTAGTTTTTGTTTTATAGGCAAAATAATAACTAATTTTTGCCCCAAAAATCACTATTTATGTTCAAACGTCCGCAATTTTGTCATAAATCGATATTTTCAAAATCGGCTATGACAAGTACTAGATGGGGTGTATAGAATAACCACAATAAACCTCAAGGCAATCGGTTCATTGGTTTTCGAGAAATTTTGGGTACCGATTTTTTTACGATGCTCCAAGGATTATAGAATATCCTTGTACATTTTTGATATTTTTAAATAAAGAAAATTAAACATATTGTTGAATGTATATACTTTTAGATAATTAAAATCCCAATCCGAAATTTCAAATAGTTTTCCTTGAAAAAATTCACAAAAATTACCTTTCTCCGGCTCCTAGGTGCATATCTGCCCTTAAATCGATTTTTAGGATATACTTATTCGAGCGATTTATAGTTTTTTACGAAAAGATTTATACTTTTTTAGCATATTATATTTTAAGACGGTCTTGAGGGTACTTAAATTGAAGAGAACGGTCCAACATGTGGTGCAGAAATCGCAGACTGAAGGTAAACTTATGAGGACAATGATAGATCTTATATTTGGCCACGATTTTAAAACGATTTTAACATTATTGACACTCCCATTTTTACCTGGATAGGAGGGGGAACCTGGGCAAAGCGAACCCCCACCCCACTACGCGTAGCGTCAGCGCGTGGGGGTATTCGCTTTGCCAGAGCTGTTCGCTATGCCCGGGTTTCCCCACTCCATCCACCTGCCATGAAAAAACCCGCGGTCGGTTTTTATTGAAAAAAATCAGGGATACGCATTAAACTTGTTTTAATATGTCTGCATATTTCAAATTCAAAAAGTGTAAAATTGAATGTTGCAAAAAAGTCATCGACAACCGTCACTTCTGGCAAAGTAAGTATTTTATTTCAAATTCGTCCGGGCCAAAATAACCCAGTTTGTCAATGTAGAGTTAAACGTGTTTTTCTCGACACTATGTTTTTCAAAACGGTGTACACGATTTCTCGACATCCAATGAACAGATTGACTTGAAATTCGATACACTTATGCAATGGGATAGTAATTCAGTCTTGACCGACGTTTTTCTTCTCAACCCTTTTGTTTCGTTAGTTATTAACAACAATGATGTCACTTTTCCTCCAAAAATAGAAAAAAAACATTTTTTGATGATTGAAAGACGGTAGCAAAAAAGCTCGGTCGGGTCTTAGCCAATATTATCTATTTTAAGAAAAAAGCTCTTTTTTTTCTTTGAGTTCGACCGGATGGCCAAAATCAAGTACACAGTACAAATCAAGCCGCCCACTTCGTGTCCTTCACGAGATTCTTTGTAACTTCTTTAATTATGAATATTTTTTTATGAACTTTGACACACAACTTTGTCAATGTACATATAAATCAATGTCCTAAAGATTTTTCGATCATCTTACTTATTTCTTCGAAATTGTTTACCGAAAATAATCCTGACTCCGCATTGGAATTGGATTCCAATGTGGAATCTCGGTGAGAACATAATGCGGACGTTTTAGTATAGGGAGCCAATGCCACGAACCATTGGATCAGGGAGTGGAAACAAGTATGGGAATCCAATTAGATCCCTACGGCAATTCCCGCCCGAGGTAGCTTTGATCCAAAATCAAACGATGGAATCTACAAATCTAAGATAATATTTTTGCTTACCATCGGCCTGTGAACGTCCCAGAATGCTCTTTCTTGGCTATCCAATACTTTTCTCTCCAGCTTATCTCTCTTCTTGTCAACTTTGCTCTGTGCCTCGGCCTGCATGAATATGAATTCCCACTTTCGGGAAAACATCTTCTGCAGTCTCGCGAGATTTTCCGCCTCGTAGTCGGCCAGTTCCAAGCGCGTTTTGTTCTGCATCGTTCGTTTGCACAAGTAAACAGCTGTGGAATGTCCGCAAGTTCGATATACAATTCTAGGCAACGTTTTGTGTTCCGAAGGAACAATGCCCGGGGATGACGCTCACCGTAATCCGTGTTTTCAGGCTCCCAACAATTCGACGGCCAGAAGTAGGGTGTCTGAAATCGGTAGAAAGTGTTGTCGTTTTTCACGGTGAGGCAGTGATCGTCGATTGGAAAGAAATATCCGTGCGACGCCATCAAGTGAGCCACGTGGAGAGCTTCCTGATCGTCGATCTCCATGTTTTTCATCATCCATGCGATTAGGTCGGTACCTAGATGGAAAAGACGGCACTTTTAGCCGGCACTACAGCACTTTTAGCGTAGCATTAGAATTGTCAACTGAAGCTAGATGGTTGGATACTAAGAGAAACCCCAATGAAATGATGGAAACTGAAAAACCGCCGTATCTCGATAATTAATAGCCGGATCAAAAAATATTTCAAACAAAAGTTGTTTGAAATAATAAAATACGGATAAAGTTATCTGACGTCTAACTCCCTGTCCTTGAAAGTAGCGGCACAAAAACAATTCGAAAATTCAGTGGTGCTCTCGCGTTTTTGTGCCGCTAGTTTCAAAGATAGAGTATTGGATGTCAAATAACTTTATACGGATTTTATTATTCCAAACAACTTTTGTTTGAAACATTTTTTGATGGGGATATTAATTATCGAGATGTGGTGATTTTTATAGTTTACAGCCCCTATTTCTTAGAGAACGAATTGAGGAGTCAAATTTCATTGGGGTTACTTTCAGTCTGCAATCATCTAGCTTTAGTAAAAAAATCTCATTATACGCTAAAAGTGCTGGGTTTTAGTCTCTTTTTCTGGACTATACTGTGAAAACGGACATTCGTTCATCGCTTGCGGCAACTCAAATTGAAGAAAGAAGATCCAACGTATGGTGCAGGAATCGCAGATTAACGGTAAACTTATGATTGCAATGATAGAACTACTAGTCATACTTCAAACGTGTTTTTTTTAAATAATGTTATTCACAACGGTGTACACGATTTCTCGACATTTAACCACCGGATTTACTTGAAATTTGGTACACTTATTCAGTATGATAGTAGCTTAGTCTTGACTGACGTTTTTCTTCCCAACATTATTTTTTCACTGATCATTAACAATAATAATGTCATTTTTCCTCGGAAAATGGAAAAACAATTCAAAAATGTTATTTTGTTAATTGAAATATTATAACTCGAAAAAGATTGGTCAAGTCTTAGCCAATGTGATCTAGTGTAAGAAAAAAATCATTTTTTTTTGTTTCAGACCAGCCGGGTAGCCAAAATCAGGTACACCGCTGAGCCCCTCACGTTCAACGGTCCTTTACGAGATTCATTATAACTTCTTTAATTATTAATATTTTTTCATGAAATTTGGCACACGTCTTTGTTAATGTTTATACAAATAAATGTACAAATGATATTTCAATCGTCTTACTTATTCCTTCAAAATAAATATTTCCAAACAACCCTGACTTTCGGGTCGTCACAGTAGCCTAACCTCTCAATTTTATTTCCAAAGCTTAAGGCGGCTATACACGTAACGGTAAGCTTGACAAGCATGCATGCACAGACTTTTTGCACTATCATACACAACTCTCCTATATCCTCCACACTTCACAAGCATGAGTGAACCGCCGCAGTCTGTGCTTGAAAAATGTCGTGTCCGGACGATGACGACGCGGTCGCTCTGGCTACTTGTACTTTCGCTTCGACACGAAAATAGCAAAAAATGAGTATTTGGTGTAAAGACTTGTTATGAAAAAGAGAAAATTATTTTCAAATAAGTCTGTCGTGAAAAATGAATGAAAAATATATCCTACGGATTGACATTGTTTCTTACGAATGTGATTGCATCTACGGTATAAGCTGCAGCATCTACGCAATTGACAAGACCCGGAACTGCGTTCGTAAACACTGAGCGATACTTCGCGACTGACGTTTGTTTGTGCAAGCTTAGTTTACACGTTCGGGCATGCACAAGCCTTCAAGCATGCAGATGACAATTCGATCAATCTTCAAGCCACTGTTCAATAATCATGCTTGTGCAAAAAATATCGTATAACCGCTCAAGCATGCTTGCACAAAAAGATTGTGCATGCGTGCTCGTCAAACTTGCAGTTACGTGTGTAGCCCTTACACACAATCTCATACGTTCCTTTTGCAGTTTACTGTGGCCCGTGTGGTTGGTTTACGTCAGCCTAGACTTAACTGACTACATCTACGTAGGAGGGTCAAATAATTGCATTTTCCAAAAATATTCTTTTCTGGCAGTGTGGCCTTTTAGCTATGCTTGAAATTTTGAAAGCGTTTTTCTCGACACACCGTTTTCAAAGTCGGTGGACATCGTATCTCGAGAACCGCTTGATGAATTGTTCCCAAATTTACAGGAGGTACGATGAGAAACATTTAAAGGTCGTTGACGATCTCACTGCTTAAAAATCGATCTTTATTTTTCAACAGTTGCGTAAAAATGTTGACTTTGTCCATATATTTTGTATGCTCGAGTTTCAATTCGTCGTCACGTGGTTAAAAAAAATTATTTAAAAATCGACGATCGTCAACGACTCGTATTTATCGTTAACTCGAATACCCCGTTTGGATTTTAGACTTCGGATGGACAGTTTGAGCTGAAGAGTGTCCACGGCCGAACGTCGCGAAAAAATGTTATCTGCCGGTGACCATGTTTTTGTTGTTCTGTATTTTTCGATGATTTTTTTAAAGGCTCTCCATATATGTACCTTTGTGTTGAGAAATGCATTTCTAGTTACCAACTGTTTCCCAGCAAAAAATCGGCATTTGGCAAGTTAGACCTCTAGGTAGACGTAGCCCCTTAACAGTAAGTGAAGCGTCAACACATCTATTATTACCAGTGAAAACCGAAGGTATCTTGGTCATAAAGCTCTTCACCGTTCTAACCGGAACTCCGTTGATTTCGTCCAGCATTTTTTCCACTATGGACTCCATCTGGAATAGAGAAGGGGAAGAAAAACGTTCATAATTCGTTCAACTAATGGCTATTAATTTCCTGACCGCTAAAAGCTACGTGCGATATATATTTACTCGAGGCACACATAGTTACCGAGCCAAAGTCTGGCTCGTGTTTATCGATAAATTGGATAGGATACGTAAGCGGGACCGGAGAGAAGGCCGAGAGGTAAAGAGAGACCGAGAAGTGGTCAAAGAGACCGCGAAATACGAAGGGCTGTATACACGTGAAATGTGTATGCTGGCTTTTGCTGGTGTTTTCCTCTATTGGGAGATCGAGACGTCTACGACCTCAGGAAGGGAGCGAAAAAGCAACGGAGACAGGAAGACGAAGAGAGTGAGTGAGTGAGTGAGTGAGTGAGTGAGTGAGTGAGTGAGTGAGTGAGTGAGTGAGTGAGTGGGTGAGTGAGTGAGTGAGTGAGTGAGTGAGTGAGTGAGTGAGTGAGTGAGTGAGTGAGTGAGTGAGTGAGTGAGTGAGTGAGTGAGTGAGTGAGTGAGTGAGTGAGTGAGTGAGTGAGTGAGTGAGTGAGTGAGTGAGTGAGTGAGTGAGTGAGTGAGTGAGTGAGTGAGTGAGTGAGTGAGTGAGTGAGTGAGTGAGTGAGTGAGTGAGTGAGTGAGTGAGTGAGTGAGTGAGTGAGTGAGTGAGTGAGTGAGTGAGTGAGTGAGTGAGTGAGTGAGTGAGTGAGTGAGTGAGTGAGTGAGTGAGTGAGTGAGTGAGTGAGTGAGTGAGTGAGTGAGTGAGTGAGTGAGTGAGTGAGTGAGTGAGTGAGTGAGTGAGTGAGTGAGTGAGTGAGTGAGTGAGTGAGTGAGTGAGTGAGTGAGTGAGTGAGTGAGTGAGTGAGTGAGTGAGTGAGTGAGTGAGTGAGTGAGTGAGTGAGTGAGTGAGTGAGTGAGTGAGTGAGTGAGTGAGTGAGTGAGTGAGTGAGTGAGTGAGTGAGTGAGTGAGTGAGTGAGTGAGTGAGTGAGTGAGTGAGTGAGTGAGTGAGTGAGTGAGTGAGTGAGTGAGTGAGTGAGTGAGTGAGTGAGTGAGTGAGTGAGTGAGTGAGTGAGTGAGTGAGTGAGTGAGTGAGTGAGTGAGTGAGTGAGTGAGTGAGTGAGTGAGTGAGTGAGTGAGTGAGTGAGTGAGTGAGTGAGTGAGTGAGTGAGTGAGTGAGTGAGTGAGTGAGTGAGTGAGTGAGTGAGTGAGTGAGTGAGTGAGTGAGTGAGTGAGTGAGTGAGTGAGAGAGAGAGAGAGAGAGAGAGAGAGAGAGAGAGAGAGAGAGAGAGAGAAACAAGCTTTTGTGAACAACGATCGATCTTCACTTCGACGTAAGACGACACTATAAAAGCGCGGGGCATTTAACGTGTTCCCTTGCCAAACCCTTCACATTTTTTCGCAATAGCTCTTTCTCCGCAGGCTCCACCGAGTAAAGACCACGCACATTTGTACCTCGTGTGTGCGCTCGTTTATACGGCATACGTAAATACCACGCGGAGAGAACGGAGTGTTCTCTTGGGGAAAGTTTGCGGGAAGATTGACAGTTTCGAGGCTCTCGTGAACACAAACGTCTGAAGAATCGCTTCGATTTTACTCCCATCAGCATCGAGCCGGAGATAAATTCACGAACAATCGTTGCTCCAAGGAGATAAGAGATTTTCGGCACAGACGTGAAATTCGTTGAAAAGAATGACGGGGAAAAAAACAGGTGGAGTGTAAAACGTAACATGCAAATTTAGATCTCATCGAACAAATCGAGAAAATCCGAAGTTGCTACGGTTGGGTGATTCTATCGGAGTAATGTTTCGGCTCATTTAACCCTTCGCGGTTACATGGGGTCCAGGTGACCCCGCGCGAAGTTCCTACGGTTGGGTGATTCTATTGAAGTAATGTTTCGGCTTATTTAACCCTTCGCGGTTACACGGGGTCGAGGTGACCCCACGCGCGACTTTGAGCCAAAATTACTACAAGTTGTAGGCCTACCTTGCAAGGGTGCTGTGGAGTGGGCTTTATGAGCATCGATTAGGATCGGATGATTTGTGGTAGCAGTTTCATCGTGGTAGTCGATACACAAGAAATCGGGCATGCGCTGGGGTCATTTTGACCCCCAAGTGACCTGCACGTATCTTTTTTTCGTAAAAAAGTGGTATTTTTTTTCGCGGGATCACTCTACGTGATGCAAGTATGATTATGAGAACGGTAATTTTTTTTTGTATCAGGTTTTCATTAATTACTCCGTCTACGTCATTTAAAACTCATTACAATGCTACCTGGAAAATCACAAAATCATTTCAAGCTGACGCACAGCTTTTTCAAAAAGTGCCAACGTTATTATTTTTTTGACAAAAAATAAGTGTCTTCTTGCGAAAAATAAAAGTCGTGTACGGTTATTATGCTACGGTAAAATGGAACATGAAAATGGATATTTTGATATTCGGTACGTATTTCGTACTGAGCCGATTAGGCGCGTTCGATTATTCGAATTTTCGAGCCACCCTAGTCGCCTCGAAGCGAAGAGTGAAGGAAGGAGAGAACGTCCTTCCGTCTCGGGGCTCTATTATGGAGAAGATGCAGGGTCGAGAAGTGTGCGACTAACGAAGGTCGACGCTAACAGCTCGCATGACCCCTGGAGCGGCGGACCTGATTTGCGTTCTCTTATTCGCTACACAATGGCACATTTCCAGTGAATGGACGAGTACAAAGAGGGCAAACGCGAAGAAAATCGAGGCCAAAAAATCACTAGGACGAATGTAAAACATCGATGGTACAGCGAATAAAAGATCGTGCCTTTTTCTCGATCAGGCACTCACTCTGTACAGTCGATTCCCCAGTTCATCTATATGCAAATCTAACGAAGAGCAATCCGAAACGTAAAAACGAAAAAGAAAAGTCCGCAGTGATGGGAAGGGTGGGAGTTGCGTCGTAAGAGATCCAAAGTTAGCACGAAAGGGTTAACAAAAGTGCGCAGACAAAGTCTTCGTTTCAGGACATAAAAAATAATGTACGAATAAAGTGTACGGGTATATTGGCAGTTGAATCATCAAATTTTAGGGGTCCGTATGAGCTTGAGATTTTGAGAAAAAAAACTCTTTTCTGATCGACTGGTTTTATAGCCCAGGGTCTTAACGGGCTGCATCTACCTAGGTAGGTCAAAAAATTGCATTTTGCAAAAATATTTTTACTCGATCGTATCACCTTTTAGCTCTGTCACAAAAAAATTCATTGAAATATTCCTAAAACTGAATGAGCCACGGTGTCCGCGGTGGACACGATATTTCGAGAACCACTTGACGGATTGTTTCCAAATTCACGGGAGATACGACGAGCAACATTCAAAGGTCACTCACGATATAACTTTTTGAAAATCCATGTTCATTTTCTTATAGTTACGTAAAAATGACGGTTTTTTCATAAAATTTGTGTGCTTGGGTTTCAATTCGTCGCCACCTGGTTAGAAAAAATGATTTAAGGGGTCTTCTCACTTTAGACGATAAAAAGGCTATTTTTATGAATTTCTTTCATCGGTTTATATTGTAGACATTGATATAATAGTTGTTACATTTAATAAATGCACTTTCGAAAGATAAAAATGTTTTTTTTAAATGTATTCATGTAACCCAATCAAACTTTAAACGCGTTTTTCTCGGAATAACGTTCTTCGACGGCTTGTTGATGAAATCTTCGAAACTGCTGAACCGATTCTTATGAAATTCTAACCACATATTCTTTACAACTATAGCTATAGCGCATTTCGAGGATTTTCTGAAATTTTGATATTTACTTTATTTTTGCCAAAAACGGTGAAAAAAGCACGCTTTTTCGAAAAATATCCGCCATTTTGTTATCTTTGCATATATAAAAAATCGAATGACATGCGCTATAGCCATTAACACACTGAATCTAAAACCGTTTAATTTATTGTTTCGGATGATCCATCTCCGAGATTTCATCAACAGCGGAGACCTACATTTTGTTAGAACTTTTTTTAATGACCATTTTTATCTATAAATAGTGACTTAAATAAATGATTTAAAAAAAAATGTATTTCGAAAGGGTATTTATTAAGTGTTACAATTTTTATATCAATATCTATGATAGAATCCTATTTTAAAAAAATCATGAAAATAGCCTTTTTCAGTGTCTAAAGTGAGAAGACCCCTTAAAAAATCGCCGATCATCAACGACTCGTATTCATTGTTACCTTGAATAACCCGTTTGGTTTTTCGCTTTCAGACTTATCGTTTGAGCTGAAGACTGTCCACCGTCAAACGTCGTGAAAACATTTCATAATCTGCCGATGACCATGTTTTTGTTGTTTTTCTGTATTTTTTGGTGGTTTTTGTTGAGACTCTTAATATATAAAAGAATAAATAATAGACAACGAAAACGGGAATGTAGCCATTTTTTTCGGGCCTTTAGGTAGATGTAGCCCGTTAAGTTGAATTTGCAGCAAAATTTGGAGACACCTGAATACCATCGCTTCTCATTTTCGCAAAACTTCCCAGCCCGTCCAACTGTAGTCAGTTGATCCCCAGTGCAGGCAGCTTGAGGAGGGTGTTGTTTTTGGTGCTTATTCCGCGATTCCGTTGAATCGTCAGCCAACGACAAGCAGAGGGTTCAAGCAGAGCTTGTGCTATCGATAAATGAACAAAATCGTTCCATCGTGGGACGCGATATTTTCGCTGAATGAAAACAAAGGGGCAAGGGAGAGAGAAAATGGTGACGAGAGCGAAAGGAATATGCATCTCTGGCACGAAACCGAGGAAAGTCGTGCGATGAAAATCGCCTCCGGCTGGCGGCTGGCTGTATTCCAAATGGTTGGAACGTGTGTAGGGGGCGGCTTGAAAACGCTCTCGTTCTCTCTCTCTCTTTCTCTTTCTCCTTCTCTCTCCCTAGCTGTAAAAGCTCGCGTGAATCTGACAAATAGTTTGGTCGCTTTGCAAATGTTTCACCCACTCGTTCTAGTAGAGCAATTCCCCTTCTCTCTCTCCATCTCTTTGTCTCTTGTTTTCGAATTATGGTGGACGGTTGACAAACAAACGTTTCTTTGGCCAAGGTTATTGACACTGCCGTTTCGATTCCCTTGTGTCGCCCACCTAGTTTTTTCTTTACATTACTAGAAAACGTGAAGAAGTATAAAAACAATCGTACACGTCTTTGTCTAGTTCTCTGCATTGCCTCATTTAGGCCCAGAACGTTAAGGAGTGTCAAGTATAAGGCTGTCAAGATGTCAAAGTCATAGGTCAAAGTCAAGACGTCAAAGTCAAGATGTCAAAGTCAAGATGTCAAAGTCAAGATGTCAAAGTCAAGATGTCAAAGTCAATATGTCAAAGTCAAGATGTCAAAGTCAAGATGTCAAAGTGAAGATGTCAAAGTCAAGATGTCAAAGTCGAGATGTCAAAGTCGAGATGTCAAAGTCGAGATGTCAAAGTCGAGATGTCAAAGTCGAGATGTCAAAGTCGAGATGTCAAAGTCGAGATGTCAAAGTCGAGATGTCAAAGTCGAGATGTCAAAGTCGAGATGTCAAAGTCCAGATGTCAAAGTCAAGATGCCAAAGTCAAAATGTCAAAGTAAATATGTCAAAGTCAAAATGTCAAAGTCAAGATGTCAAAGTCAAGATGTCAAAATCAAGATGTCAAAGTCAAAATGTCAAAGTCAAGATGTCAAAGTCAAGATGTCAAAATCAAGATGTCAAAGTCAAAATGTCAAAGTCAAGATGTCAAAGTCAAGATGTCAAAATTCTTGTTCGTCGCTTGAGGCAACTCAAATTGAAGAGGAAGGTCCAACATATGGTGCAGAAGTCGCAGATTGAAGGTAGACTTATTTCTCAAAACCTAATGAACGGATTGACTTAACCCTTTGACAGCACATTTCCGCCGCGACCCTCTGACTGCATGTGGGGTCGATCCAGACGTTTTACCGATCGTTGTATTTCGGTAAATATGCATGTTTTGTGTAGAGACGTTTTTTTTAGTCAATGATCCTTATTTTGAGACCCAACATTCATTTTTTAAGAAAAACAACAATTAAGTGCCCAAACATTCGTCCGAAGTAGGAGATGCGTTGAAAAGTACGTACTTGGACGAAAAAGTTCATGGGGTCAAAACGAACCCATGCAGTCGAAGGGTTGAAATTTGGTACGCGTTTTCAGTGTAATAGTAGTTTAGTCTTGACCGACGTTTTTCTTCTTAACGTTTTTTTTTTCATTAGTTATTAGCAATAATGATGTCATTTTTCCTCGAAAAATCGAGAAAAAATATTGCACATTATTTTTTGACGATTGAAACACGATAACACAAAAAGCTCGGTCAAGGTTTAGCCAATGTTGTCTGTTGTAATGAAAAAACGCGTTTTTTCGTTGCAGATCAACCGAGTTAGCAAAATCGATTACACCGTTGAGCCTCTCCCGTTCAAAGGACCTTCACACAGTTAACGTTTTTTAATGAAATTTGGTTCACACCTCCGTTAATGTACATGCCGATGAATGTCTAAGCCATTTTGTCAAGAATCTTACGTATTTCTTAGAAATAAATTTTTTTAAGCAACCTTAATTCTCGGTTCGTCTCAGTAGCCGAACCCCTTAAACGATTTTTATACAAAGCACTGGAAATATTGTACCCCCGATTCCGTTACATTTATTCGTTGCTTCGATAACGATGCGTTCGCAATAATGAGAATAATTCCTAATCGAGAATATTTTGATAGCTCGATTGATGTAAATTTCAATAAATGTGGCCTGGAACGTCCTTATTGAGGATTGGGCCATACTTCAGGTGAAATCTCATTTATTTCTTCGGAAATCTCCACCAGGACTTTTTTTCAGCTACAATGAAACAATGAAATTCCTAGGGGGGCGTCCATAAATTACCCCCCCCCCCTTCCCCGTAACAGAACCGTAGCGCCTGGCCTAACCCCCCCCCCCTATTCCGTTACGTAACGGGTACTTTGTCGTCAATAATAGCGTTTTATTTCAAAGAAATAACTAATTAGGAAAGGATCGGGTTTATACGCATTTTATGAAGTATATATTCGTCTAGTTTTATATCAATTTTTATGATGTTTTTTTTAAAAATTAACTCTGAATTGTCGACGAAAAAAAATTCTCTTCATTATCCCATCGATATCTTTATGAAAGGTAAAGGTAATCTGTAAAGAAAAAGACAACAATTTATCGATATCGATATAAATGTAGCTATCGTTATGCGTAGCCGTTTTTTTATTTTGGTTTTTTCTACAAAATGCCGACAGTTTGCACATTTTTTTCTATCTTCAAGGCCCTTTTTTGTACTCGAGCAATCTTTAAAAATAGTAATGGTCAAAACTTAATCTCTTTCTGACAGTTCTAAAATCGTGACGTAACGCAAACCTCGACCCCCCCCCCCCCCTCCCGTACGTAGACCGTAACGCTATGCCGAACTCCCCCCCCCCCAATTGCGTTACGTATTTTATGGACGCCCCCTCGAGCGCTGTCTCGGATGAAAAGTACTATTGATTTTCGAAGTCGGAGGTTTTTCCTGTCACGGGTGATTCTTTTTTTCCTCGTCACCTAAAAAATTCGTGATATCGATTTTTCGAGGGTGTTTTTTGTAAATACCTTTTTGTACACGAGATAATTGGGACTGTCCTCGGCGCAGGTGGCCGTGGCGTTTGGGGATGCATTCGGTTTGTCTCCGGTAGGTGGAGCGGTCGTGCTACCCTCTTCCTTTTTGGTCTTCTGAGTGAGGTTTTTGGCCTTGCCAATTGTACCACCCCATTCAGTCGCGCCCTTGGAGCCGTTACTCTCCGCCGGTTTGCGCCGGCAGGCGGATTTTTCGGCGCTCATGGTTACCATGTCCACGCTAAGGGAGGTGCACCATCGCCCTCCTGAAAAGAGAAACCGATCATTTCGTTGCGTACTCTCGTTTACGCGAATATTCATATTCGCTTTAAACAATCATGCGCTTCCGTCATGATTCCTCTTCCGTCAGAGGCTTCAAGCCCAGCCGAATTTTTTCAAACGCAGATCGGGGCTGAAAAAATTTTAGTCTTTTTTGCAGGTCTCGATGGCTACAATGATCATCTTTGGCAGCTTCGAGATATCGGCTAGTTTTTAATCCAGTAGAAGAAACGAAAACCCAGCACTTTTAGCGTGGAATTAGAATTTTTCACTGAAGCTGGATGGTTGCATACTGAGGGTAACCCCAATGAAATCTTGCCCCTCAATTCGCCCTAACCCTGAGAAATAGGGGTTGAAAACTTAAAAATCGCCGTATCTCGATAATTAATAGCCCAATCAAAAAATGTTTCAAACAAAAGTTGTTTGGAATAATAAAATACGTATAAAGTTGTCTAACGTCCAACCCTCTATTTTTGAAAATAGCGGCTGAAAAACGATTAGAAAATTCTGGGTCAGTGGTGCTCTCACGCTTTTGTGCCGCTATTTTCAAAGATAGGGGAATGGACTTTAGGTAACTTTATACGCATTTGATTATTCCAAACAACTTTTGGTTGAAATATTTTTTGATCGGGCTATTAATTATCGAGATACGGCGATTTTTAAGTTTTCCCCTTTTTCTTAGAGTTGGGGCGAAGTTGGGGGAGGAAACATTTCAATGGGGTTACTTACAGTATGCAACTATGTAGCTTCAGTCAAAAATTCTAATTCTACGCTAAAAATGTTGGATTTTCATCGATTTTACTGGACTATTTCATCGATGGACGATATTGACGACAGTGTCGCAATGGCGATTTTGAAAAGAGCGTTTGACGTCATCGGAACGTCATAGCCTTTTCTTCCTCGTTATACATTAAGGGGGGAGATACCTTTAGGCAAGGGAAAAATTTACTGATTTTCATGCTTTTTTTTAAAAGGAAAGATTTCTGTATTATTTTTAAGACTGAGGGTACGTTTTATTACTACGTTCGGTTGTTACATGGCATTTTTTAAATTTATTTTCAAAAATGGCGGCGGTGTGGCGCGCTTTTCTAAATTGCATTTTTAAAACTGGCGTGACGTATAGCTAAAAAACTAATCGATCGATTTTTATGGAATTTGGTATGAATCTTCCTAACCTCATTGTCTAAAGCATAACCCTCAATGTTTTTCAAATAAAAAAAGTATATTTTCATAGCCAAATGTAGCAATTTTTCGGAAAATTCAATCTTTTTGTTTCGAGACGTACCATTTCATCAGTTCTCAACAATTTTCACTTTTTCTTGGTTCATATTCTGCGTATGAGTGTGAATGAAGGAAAAATGTTCGTTGGTTGTTTTCAGATTAATCCCCGCGACGCTACCTGTCACGCCGTCTGACAGCATCCGCCGCAACCCGTTTAGAGGATCGTGCCATACCTCCCCCATTTTCAAAGAGTACAAAAAAATAAACAATTATGTAACCATGTAACAGCCAAAAGTAGTAATAAAACATACCCAAAGTCTCAAAAATTGTGAAAAAATCTTTCCTTTAAAAAAAAATAATGAAAATCGGCAATTTTTTCCTCCTCTAAAGGTATCTTCCCCCTTAAGGGCTCTAGGACGTACCGAGAGGGCTGCGTGACTTTTGATCGTTTTTGTGTGATGATTACTCTCTCGGCTAAGAGAGCGAGCGAGAGAGCGGGGGGGGGGAGAGAGAGAGAGAGAGAGAGAGAGAGAGAGAGAGAGAGAGAGAGAGACTGATCAGATAGAAAAGATATAGTGAGAGAGAGATACTGACAGGAGATAAACATAAAGATAGACTCTTCTTGGTATCGGCGGAAGCTTTTCCCATTCCTTGCTCTCAACGGGATTATGGAAATCCCTCTTGCTTTTTTGGATTCGTGAGATATCCTGGCGAAAACTATTTTACATCTTCGTCTTGTTCAGCTCCTCCACTGAGGTTCTCCCTTTTTATGAACGTTCTTTTGCTGACTTTCTTACTTTCGAGACTAGTTAAATATTATAGCGCAAAAAGGTCTCTATTATCGTCAAACATGTTCCTCGAGATAATTTCGCATCATCACTAAGATTTTTCTAGTAGACAGCCGAACATTTCAACGTTATTCTTGCTCAAACTTTCTAGTTAAGAAAATATGCACAACGGAAGATAACTTAGTTGTAATCGAAGACTGAATGGGCTTCATAAGATATATGCCCTTTAAGGATGTTGAGTCCCAAATCGCAAGTGATGATAAAATTCTGAAAATTTGGTATGTTTTTGTATGAAGTATTTCAGAGGTCGTGGAAAAATTTCACGACAATTAGGAAGCTCCTTATTGAACAATTAACATTCACAACTTAAATGTTGTTTTATGGAAACTGATGTAACTTTGCAATAAGTTTTTTTTTGACCTCTCAATTTTATAATATCTACAATATGCTGAAAGCAACGGAAACAAAACGAAGTTTATTGATAAATTATTTTAAATTTCTTTTAAAAATTGTTCTTAACAAAATGTTAATTTTGTAATAACGAGCTTCCTAATCGTCGTGAAATTTTAACACGACCTCTTAAATACTTCATACAAAAACATACCAAATTTTCAGAATTTTCTTATCATTTTTTATTTCAACCCTTAAGGAGGTTGAAGTAATGATGATAGAATTCTGAAAATTTGGTATGTTTTTACATGAAGTATTCAGAAGGTCGTGTAAAAATTTCATGACGATTAAGAAGCTATTTATTGAACAATTAACATTAACATGTTTCATAGGGACTCAACATCCTTAATTGTTTTACCCCACTTAGGATGTATAATAATAATAACAACAATGATAATTCCGGCTAGATGCCGAGACTTGTATGGTCGGTTCAGAATAACGAGAATAATAACAATAAATGAGACAAGGTACATCGACTCGAAATATACAAGAACAACAATAATAATTTATTATTATACAATAATAATGATTTATATGACATATTATACAATTTGCATAACATATTATAATAATTAGTTATTTGCAATATCTTATAATGATTATAAATTATTATTATTGTCTCACAGATGAAGACAACAACAATAATAATGAATTAGTATTATTATTGTCGTCTTTATTATTTGTCCGTAATAACTCAATGTACCGTGTCTTCTAGGGAATTATTAATACTGCTTGGTTACTATTATGAACAATAATAATAGTAACCATAATTAATAAAAGTTGTAATAATACTTTCTTTATAAAACTTATAAATATAATTAAAATGCATAATCATGCTATTATATTAATGTTCAATGAAAATATTGTTACAGACTTATGGCATTTTATTGTTATAATTTCAAGCGAAAAACGTTCGAGCTTTCTTTCGTTGAAGGTGCGAAGGCACTGGAAACAGCATTCTCTGTCTCGGTCGTGACGTAAACACAGATATAGCCTTAATTGAGTCTCGACTTGATGAAGGAGGGCAAACTTTTCGTCGAGTTTCTAGCGTCAATTTGCTCTGCCCCCTCCCCCCTCTCTCTTTCTTGCCACTTCTATCAAAATTAGAGAGGGACGAAGGAAATTCCTCGGAGAGCGTATGTACACGATTTAAGAGATGAGTAGCGGTAACGAGCGGACCATGCGAGGCTTTAATTATCACGAACTCGCTAGTGACGCACTTTGGTTACTCGACACGCCCGTACGCACATTGAGCCCGTCAGATTCCTCATATGGAGATAAAACGATCAGCGAGGAAGTCCCGGGCGTAACTAATGTACCATAAAAACGGGACAGTGTACATCTGTGTTTGGTACGCTCTTGTCAAAACGCGATTTTCATGAGTAGTGAGAAATCAAGGCCTTAGGCCACTCCAGAGGCAGAAAAAAAGGCTTTTTGGGGATTTTTTTTTCGTAGAAAAACTACAAAATAAATCGAGATTACAAAAAAGGGTTTTTATCATACATATCAGTGACTGTGTACAAGAATTTTTTGGAAGCGATTAATTTCAAAATGACGGCTGTGCAGCGTTTTTGCGATGACGTCTCCGTTTTTCCAGGGCACACGGCCGGACGAAAAGCTGCTGTAATTTTTTAATTATAATGAGCCGATTAATTTTTTTCGATTATATATAATAACTGCTATAGAAGTACGTAGGATTTTTGTCGATATATTGGTTTTTGGCCTAACGGCGCACTTCTAAAGTGGAAAGTGAAAAATTTGCCTAAAAAATCGTCAGATAATTGTTAATAACAAATGAACTATGCAATATAAAAAAAGAAATCCTATGTACGTCTATAGACAATGTATTTTTCAAGATATATCCAACATTTCAAGTGAATCGATTGAAAATTGTCTGAGTTATGTTTCCGGCCAATGCAAACGGAGACGTCATCGCAAAAACGCTGCACAGCCGCCATTTTGAAATTAATCGCTTCAAAAAAAATTATTGTATACAGTCAGTTATATGTATGATAAACACCCTTTTTTGTCATCTTGATTTATTTTGTAGTTTTTCTGAAAAAAAAATTCCCAAAAAGCCTATTTTTTCGGCTTGTAGAGTAGCCTAAGGCCTTAAGGCGGGACACCACTGTAAAGCGTTGAAAAAGATCGATTTTTTTTGCATTTTCTCAAAGTATTATTCAAGATTGTGTGGAAAAATTTCAAGTTGAAATCTTGTAAATTGATCGAGTTAGAAAAATTGCAGATTTTCGTGATATTTTTTGAGGGAAGATTTCTTCATCATTTTTTAGACTCGGGGTATGTACTATTACGACTTTTGGCTGTCACGTGGAATTTTTAAAAAGTAATTTTCGAAAATGGGGGAGGTATGGCACGGTCTTTTGAAGAGGTTGTGGAGGATGTTGTCAGACGGCGTGACACGTAGCGTCGGCAAGATAAATGTGAAGAAAAAAAACTAATGAAGATCTTTCTTTCAACACTCATACGCAGAATATGAGTGTTGAGAATATGAACCAAGAAAAAGTGAGAAATTTTGAAAATCGATGAAATTGTACGTTTTGGAACAAAAAGATTGAATTTTCCGAAAAAATGGCTACATTTTGCAATGAAGAATTGCTTTTTTTCAATTTTCAAAAAAACGTAGTAATGTTTTAGACAATAAGAATAACAGAATAAGACAATTTGAAAATGCCGTTTAGAATACCGTACCACACCTCCGCCATTTTCAAAGAATAATAAAAAAATACCACGTGACTGCCAAAAGTAGTAATAAAACACAAGTCTTTAATAGCGAAAAGGAGTAATAAAAATAAGTCTTAAAAAAGGCGAAAAAATGTTTCCTTTGGAAAAAAAATCATGAAAATCAGCGCAATTTTTCCTCGCCTGAACGTTTCTCCCCCCTTAAAACTTTCAACAGTTTTCTAACAGCTTGATATTCGTACTAAATATATGTGTAATTAATTTTATGAGTGAATCACTTTTTCATACGAAAAAAAAAAATTGTTAAATTTGCACGTGATTTTATACCCGTTACCGCGGCCTAAGGCCTTAATTTAAAATTTAAGAATTAATATCTCGCCTGAAATGACATTGCTCTAAACTCGTGTTTTTCCAGGTGGGTCACCGTTCCTCGTGTCTCGCTGAATCCGTGTGTGCATATACGTCGATACATGTTACATACAGGCACTTTGAGGAGTTTTATAGCCGGGTGAGTCTTGACGCTCGCTCATGAACGTACCCGGCGATGAGAAGACCAACTTTCTTACGTTATCGGACTTTTCGAGGGCACTTTCCTTCCCTCAGCGTTATCCACGTCATCATCATTATTATATCATGATCAGATATAAACGCAACGTACGTGTGGGTTCGCGAGTCGTGGGTGGGTACAGGGTGCTCGGATTGTAAGTGGGCCGCGTGAAAAAAATGTCTCCTGAGCACGAAGGTGCGCCAAGCGTTTTCGATTTTTCGTTTAAGGGACTCCCTCTACCTAGAGGCTCTAAAAAATTTCCAAACTCCGATTTTTTCCCCGCAAATGGTTGGAGAAAAAGAAACGCATTTTTTTACACAAAGGTACATATATTAAGAGCCTTTAGCAGCATCGCCAAAAAATATGGAAAAACAACACAAACATGGCTGACGGCTGATAATACTGGTTTCAAAGTCGGTGGACTTGATATCTCGGGAACCACTTGATGGATTGTTTCCGAATTTACAGGAGATTTGATGGGAAAAATTTAAAGGTCGTTGACGATCCCACTTTTTTAAAAATCAATCTTTATTTTTTAATAATTACGTAAAAATGTTAATAGTTACGTAAAAATGTCAATAGTTACGTAACAATGTCAATAAATACGTAAAAATGTTAATAGTTACGTAAAAATGTTAATAGTTACGTAAAAATTTAATAGTTACGTGAAAATGTCAATAGTTACGTAAAAATGTTAATAGTTACGTAAAAATGTTAATATTTTCGTAAAAAAGTTAATAGTTACGTAAAAATGTTAATAGTTACGCAAAAATGTGAAAAGTTACGTAAAAATGTTAATAGTTACGTAAAAATGTTAATAGTTACGTAAAAATGTTAATAGTTACGTAAACATGTTAATAGTCACGTAAAAATGTCTATAGTTACGTCAAAATGTCTATAGTTACGTAAAAATGGTAATAGTTACGTGAAAATGTTAATAGTTGCGTAAAAATGTTAATAGTTACGCAAAAATGTTAATAGTTGCGTAAAAATGTTAATAGTTACGTAAACATGTTAATAGGTACGTAAAAATGTCTATAGTTACGTAAAAAAGTTAATAATTACGTAAAAATGTTAATAGTTGCGTAAAAATGTTAATAGTTACGCAAAAATGTTAATAGTTGCGTAAAAATGTTAATAGTTATGTAAACATGTTAATAGGTACGTAAAAATGTCTATAGTTACGTAAAAAAGTTAATAATTACGTAAAAATGTTAATAGTTACGTAAAAATGTTAATAGTTACGCAAAAATGTGAGAAGTTACGTAAAAATGTAATAGTTACGTAAAAATCTTAATAGTTACGTAAAAATGTTACTAGTGACGTAAAAATGTTAATAGTTACGTAAACATGTTAATAGTGACGTAAAAATGTCTATAGTTACGTAAAAAAGTTAATAGTTACGTAAAAATATTAATAATTACATAAAAATGTTAATAGTTACGCAAAAATGTGAAAAGTTACGTAAAAATGTAATAGTTACGTAAAAATCTTAATAGTTACGTAAAAATGTTAATAGTTACGTAAAACTTCGCCTCCACTTTGTTAACAGAAATTATTTTGAAAATCGACGGTCGTCGACGATTCGTATTTATCGTTAACTTGAATAACCCGTTTGGTTTTTGGATTTTGGATAGACCGTTTGGGCTGACGAGTGTCCACCGCCATATGTAGCGAAACAAATTTCATCATCTGCCGGCGGCCATGTTTTGCTGTATTTTTTTGTGATTTTTTAAAAGGCTCTCAGTATACGTTCCTTTGTGATTAAAAAATCGTTTCTTTTTCACCAAACGTTTATCAGAAGAAAAAAAAACGGAATTTGACCATTTTCCGGGCCTTTAGGTAGATATAGCCCTTTAAGGGGGCAGATCCCTGTGGGCGGACGAAAATAGGCGTATTTTCAAGCTTTTTTTTTTGTCGAAACTACTAATTATACATGACTGTTTTTTTTATATAAAAAATGACGGCTGTAAAACACTTGCTTTACAGACATAACTTTCGGGAGCCTCGTACGTTAGATAATTCTTTAATTTTGCACATTTTCAGATAACATAATTATCGTCCATGTGAACCTAAAGTGCATTGAGAAATATTTTTTTAAATACTTTTTTATTACCATAGTAAAATAGAACAGTAAAAATTTAATTAAAAAATAGACCTTTTTTCTAAACCACCTATTATTCTTATCATTTCCACGTTTATCTATATTTTTTAGGTTCACATAGAGCATATGGGTCTTAGAAATCTAAAACTCTTTGGCTCTGGTTTTTCGGATCGATGCACCAGATGCTAGGTCGTACGGCGTAGAAGAACTCCGGCGACAAGCGTCTCAAAGCAAGTATCATACGGCCGTCATTTTCAAATATAAAAAAATCTTTTGGAAAATAAAAAGATATAATAATACGCACATGAAATTTTAACTATGTAGAATGAATAGTTTCGTCCCAAGGAAATCTTGAAGATTCGCATATTTCCGGCTGCCTAAAGGAACCCCCCCCCCCCCCCCCCTCAAATTAGTTCCAGCTTGTAATTAATTAGTTCAGTTGTACTGAAAATCAGGATTAAGAATATCTTTACTAAATTAAATCACTCGTAACGTAAAACAGCCCCAAAAATCCGTTTTTTCTCATTTTTCAATGTTTTTCGTAACTTCTTTCAGATTTAGTGAATGTTTCATTTTTTCGTCTATTGAATTTTGTATCTACCGATTTCTATTTACTGATGAGCTGCAGACTTTTATGTACTGCCTAAAAATCGAAGAAAAAACGACTTCCGCGATACTTCGAAAACACATGGCTTCCACCGTTCACTAGATGTTTTTTCTTATATCCTTCGAATCGCTTACAAGGAACATCCCTCAGGTGACACCCTTCGATTTTGTTGAAATTTGGATATGTTATAAAGCACCGAAAAGTAAGCGACACGTATTTTTTTTTATCGGTGGAAAAATGGTTTTAAGGGGTGAAACCACCCCTCGAAAAAAGGCAACTCTAGGGGTAATATAGCAGTTTCACACACAAGCAGTCCACCGATTTTAAAGAAACAAAAACGAAAATTGTTCCGATCCGAAGCAATGAAAAATCCACTATAGTGACATTGCAAAAAAAAGTTAGGGGTGAACCAGCCTAGATATGTCTTTTTTTGAGGGGTGGTTTCACCCCTCAAAACAATTTTTCCGCCGATAAAAAAAAATACGTATCGCTTACTTTTCGGTGCTTTATAACATATCCAAATTTCAACAAAATCGAAGAGTGTCACCTGAGGGATGTTCCTTGGTAGTGGACCACCACCCCGTGTGCGGACCTCCGGTAAGAGTCGATATTTCTGACTTTTTTCTCGTCCGATATTTAAGTCGGCCAAAAGTCGAAGTTTCGTCCGCCGGTTGCTCGGAGACTCGCAAACTTACCTGCATACATAACGGTGTTCAGTGGCGAAGAACCCTTAAGTAAAATCTATCGAACGAGCTCCTCGGAGCCGTGAAGTTTAGTGCATACTAGTCGTTCGTGTGAGGTGCGAACTAGACCTCCAAAAGGGTCCGAACCCTTCAAATTTTCCGCAAGCGTTCGTGTCACTCGCGCCTTTTTCATCGCCGACAAATCGAGTCGCCCAGCGCTTGCTTCCTCCGACGGTTATGTATGCAAACTTTTCAACAAGGACGTAAAGTTTGTCTCGTGCCACTTGTCGTTAAACCGCGTCGAGGGAAACGGCGCTGAGGCTCGGAGGAAGCGAAAAATGTGACAAACTTTGCTCTCGCGGAGGGTGGCAGCGATAAGTTTAAAGGTAAAAACAGCAAGTGCAGATTTCGTGAGATTCTTCGTGTTTGCATCATGACATTTTCATTCCCATCGCCACCGACTGCGAACCGAAGTTGGTTCGAATTCAATCAAATCGATAAGTCTCTTGTCGTTGTTGAAGCGACAACAAAAAAACCAACTTATCTCGAACAGGGTTGCACTCAAAAGTCAAGTGACGAAAGTTCTCACCGGGCGGAGTTAATTGTGGGGCGTGAACTTTAACGCCCTTCCGAAGAATTTCCCCGGAACTTCCGGACCAATATATATATATATATATATATATATATATATACATATACAGAGTGTATCTTGAGACCGTGACATACCTCCGTCATTTTTGAAGATCAATAAAAAACATACCACGTTACAGCCAGAAGCAGAAAAAAAACATACCCTAAGTATCCAAAAGGGTGAGGAAATCTTTCCTTAAAAAAAAAATTATGATAATCAGCAAATGTGTTCCTCTCCTAAAGGTATCCCCCTTAAGGCCTTAGGCCACAGTAACGAGTATAAAATCATGTGTGAATTTAACAATTTTTTTTTGTATGAAAAAGTGATTCACTCGTAAAATCAATTACACGTGTATTTAGTATGAATATTAAGCTGTTTATTTATATTTATATCATATTTTTTTTGTTTCGATGCATAAAGTTGCCGACTACTAATATTTTCTTTTATCTTTTTTTTTAGGCGCTCCGCGGCGTGACATTAACCATCCAGAATTTTTTACCTAGAAAAAAAAACAAAAGTTCTCGTCAATCTACATTAGAATACCTCGAGAAGTACGAAATTTAAAAAATATTGTTTTAATCAAAAGTTGTAGGTATTTGAACTTAAGAAATGAATTTTCATAGAAAAATTTCGTTATAACTGCTCATAAACTGATCATAGAACGAAAAGTTTTCGATTAAGGATGTTGAGTCCTAAATCGCAAATGATGATAAAATTCTGAAAATTTGGTGTGTTTTTGTACGAAGTATTTCAGAGGTCGTGTACAAATTTCACGACAATTAGGAAGCTCGTTATTGAACAATTAACATTCACAAATAAAATGTTGTTTTATGGAAACTGATGTAACTTTGCAATAAGTTTTTTTTGACCTCTCAATTTTATAATATCTACATTATACTGAAAGCAACGGAAACAAAACGAAGTTTATTGATAAATTTTTTTTATTTCTTTTAAAAATTGTTCTTAACAAAATGTTAATTTTTTAATAACGAGCTTCCTAATCGTCGTGAAATTTTAACACGACCTCTTAAATACTTCATACAAAAACATACCAAATTTTCCGAATTTTCTTATCATTTTTTATTTCAACCCTTAAGGAGGTTGAAGTAATGATGATAGAATTCTGAAAATTTGGTATGTTTTTACATGAAGTATTCAGGAGGTCGTGTAAAAATTTCATGACGATTAAGAAGCTATTTATTGAACAATTAACATTAACATGTTTCATAGGGACTCAACATCCTTAATCAGAAATTCCGTACGTACTTCTCTGCGAAATGCAATTAGGAACATAACTTTTAAATTTGAATTAAATCGAGTGAAAATTGTTGAAGTCGTTTGTCACGCCGATTAGAAAAAAGCTGTTTCGAGAAGTTTCAAGTAGTCGGCCATTTTGTACATCGAAAAACCAAATATTTTCTAACAGCTTGATATTCATACTAAATAGATGTGTAATAAATTTCACGAGTGAATCATTTTTTCATACGAAAAAAAAATGTTAAATTCGCACGTGATTTTATACCCGTTACTGTGGCCTAAGACATTAACTACAAGTTTTCCGTTTGTGAGCATGAAGGGTGTCTCTTTCCAAGCAGAACATTTTTTTTTAAACGTCGTGCGACAAAAATTCGCCGAGATATTCACGAGTAAAGTTCAACGGTAAGTAAACAATGGCCCAGTAGCTTCGGCGTCCAAGCGAGCGTGGGCGTGGATTTGAATGCACATTCGGGCAAGGGGATTTGATCTTTCAATTTTGAATTTTGAAATTTGAGTTTTGAACGTTATCCGTTCGTCCAAATAAGTTATTCAATAGTAAATAAAAAATGTTAAACAATGTTATCCATTGTTAACTCAAAAGATCTGTAGATCTTTAGATCTTTCAAGTAAATAATGTACAATATTGTCTAACACTTTTTATTTATTACTTAGTACTTTATTTGGGTGACCGGATAAGGTTCGAAATTCAAATTTCAACGTTCGAAATTGAAAGACTCAACTTTCAATTCCAATTTCGGTTCAAAAAGTTTCAAGTTCAGTTTAAAAAAGCATTTTGAACGACTCGTTGAAAACTTACGGCCGAATACAGAGATCTCTCCCGGGCCAAAAGTCGCGCAATGTTATCAAAACAAAAAGAATTCTAAAAACTTCGGGGAGCGTAAAAAATATTCCGTCCGCGCTTCTGATGTAGATTCGATGTCGGGGGAATAGGGAGAAATTCAAGAGATTTCCGGGAACAATACGCTTCGATGGATGTTCCCTAACTTACTTTTTTCCTCTCGTAAAATACAATATGGCTCGCGTCGATTCCGATTGGGCAACCGCGTGTATAAGGGTGTCTCAAAATGACCTGACGCTTTACATAGGGATGTTTCCAGTAGCGAAGAATAACAAATTATTACGATGTGATGGCTTGCAATTGAAGTAACGCTCAGAAAAGCCTATTTTTTTTGTGAAAATTGTAGATAAATTTACGTAAATAAATTGTCAAGAATATCAATAAGTCACGTGACGAAGATCACCAATCAGAGCGCAAAACGTCACACTTTGCAAAACACGAACGAGTTTATTAAGGATGTTGAGTCCCTATGAAACATTTTAATGTTAATTGTTCAATAAATAGCTTCTTAATCGTCATGAAATTTTTACACGACCTCCTGAATACTTCATGTAAAAACATACCAAATTTTCAGAATTCTATCATCATTACTTCAACCTCCTTAAGGGTTGAAATAAAAAATGATAAGAAAATTCTGAAAATTTGGTATGTTTTTGTATGAAGTATTTAAGAGGTCGTGTTAAAATTTCACGACGATTAGGAAGCTCGTTATTAAAAAATTAACATTTTGTTAAGAACAATTTTTAAAAGAAATAAAAAAAAATTTATCAATAAACTTCGTTTCGTTTTCGTTGCTTTCAGTATATTGTAGATATTATAAAATTGAGAGGTCAAAAAAAAACTTATTGCAAAGTTACATCAGTTTCCATAAAACAACATTTAATTTGTGAATGTTAATTGTTCAATAACGAGTTTCCTAATTGTCGTGAAATTTTTACACGACCTCTGAAATACTTCATACAAAAACATACCAAATTTTCAGAATTTTATCATCATTTGCGATTTGGGACTCAACATCCTTGAACACGCTGCTTATACTAGGCTGCTTATACTGCTTATACTAGGTTATCTAAACATACTGCTTATACTAGGCTATTGCTGTTTACTTTGTCTTAAAATACCATGAGTGAGATTTCTCCATTGATTTTGAATTTTACTCGAACTGTAGTAACGGAGACTGGATTCGTGGAGGCAAATAGTTCAAATTTGCCTAGAATTGACTGCATAATGGAGGGCTATTGTTTTTAACGAAAGATAGGCGATTTCTGCTCTGCAGAATTCAGAAACGTGTAGACCTCCGTGTAAGTATCCATTAATAACTGTCATTTGTTTTAATAATTATTAATTTATTAATAATTATCGAAACATCAATAATATTACAAACTCTGTAATGATTTTAACAAATTTTTGAGGTCATGTATCGTTTTAGAACTTGTTTTGTTTTATTTTTTTTTGCAGGTTTTCAAGTCATACAGTGATAAGTAGAATTAAGAATTCTTTTGGAACTTATTAATTTTTTAATATTTTCGTTTGTTAAGAGACCCGTATTTCGCAGAGTATGACGTCACGCGTCGTCAAATGACAACGTTTTGGCGCGTGCTTTCAAACTGATGAATTAAAACGCGATTTTTGAAGAATTTGTTGCATGTAAATACGCGAAATAAACATTTAAAGGTACATTATGTATATGTGAACAAATATTAAAGCCTTTCCCAAAAATAGGCAACATCTCTATTGCGCGCCATTTTTTTTGTGGCGAACATAGAGTACTAATCTTCGACACATAACCTCTATGTTCGTACCTTATATTAAAATCAAAACATTCATACTTTTCAAATAAGAAATACATTTATAAATTAATGTATGAAATAATGAATTTATTTATAAATTTTGTTGATATGTAAATTAATAATAAATTATATATTTTTATTCGTAATAAAATTTTTACATTAATTATATAAATTTATAAATTTTATAAACTAATTTGTATTTATAAATTATACGTTTATATTTATATATTTATATGTATATACGTTTATGAATTAATTAATAAATAAAAATGTCCAGTCACTTTGAGGCACCCAATAACTGACAGACATAGACAACACGAGCTGACGAGAAACGGGCATGGAAGCAGCAGCAGCGGAAGCAGCAAAAGCAAGGTGAACCACGCTCGCTTTGTTTTCGAGGACCCTTTGATCCTTCCACCACAGACGCGACAACTCTATGCTCCTCGACGGAGAGGCTCACCGACCTTCTTCCATCACGTACCATACACACCCGCAGGGTGCCCGGATTGTAAATGTGGTAATTTCGACAGTGGAGCCAACGTCTCATTCCAAAGGCACGAAACCTCATGACTTCTGCTCGTCAAAGATAACACGGTTTTTTAAATTTATTTTTCTTTCTAATGTTTTTTTTTCTTTTCAATCAACTTAAGGGGGAGGTGCCTTGGGGCGAGAAAAAAAATTGCTGATTTTCATAATTTTTTGTTCAAAGAAAATATTTCTTCAGCTTTTTTGAGACCTACAAGGAACATCACTTAATTGTCCGTCTTCGATTTTTTTGAAACTCATGTATGGGATAAAGCATTGAAAACTATTGGACACGAATTTTTTTATCGACGGAATAACAGATTTAAGGGGGCAAACCACCCCTCAAAGAAAGACATAAACGAAAATTCTTCTGATGTAAAGTGATGAAAAGCCACTATAGGAGAATTGGAAAAAAAATTACAGTAAAGGGTGACATGTCTCTCTTTGAAAGCTGGTTTCCACCCTTAAAACCGTTTTTCCACAGACAAAAAGAAATACGTGTCTGATAGTTTTCTATGCTTTATTACGTATATGAGTTTCAACAAAATCGAAGGTAGACACTCAAGTGATGATCCTGAAAGTGATGTTAAGTAAAAATTCAATGTTTTTGTTTCAAAGCCCTCCATTTCGTCAATGTTCAACATTACCCACTTTTTCTTGGTTCATATTCTGCGTATGAGTGTTAATGGAGGAAAAATCTTCGTTGGCTTTTCTTCAGATTAATTCCGTCGACGCCACGTGTCACACCGTCTGACAAAATCCGCCACAACCTGTTTGAAAAACCGTCCCATACTACCCTCATATTTGAAGATGAATTTAATTTAAAAATACCATGTAACAGCTAAAAGCAGTAATAAAACATATCCTAAGTCTAAAAAATGATCGAGAAATCTTTCCTCTTGAAAAAGATCATGAAAATCAGTAAATTTTTTCCTCGCCTAGAGGCATCTTCCCCTTAAAATTCTCGCGTAACGTTTACCATGAAGCTCAACAATAAAAACCATAAACGACCGTATTATGTAGTGTTAAAATTCTCATGTGCAGTTCCTTCGAAAGGATCATGATCGTGCTGTTCGTACACTCTTCCACAAAGATTCAGATTCGGTAAGTGCTTTCTCACGTTTTTCGACTCGAACAGTATTTTTCCATAATTTCATAAATCATCAAAAAAAATCCTCGAGCAAACATTGTGGACATTATCTTGGATTGCGAAGACTCAAATATGCAGCAAAATGCCACATCTACAGGTAGGACCAATCGGGAATGGTTTTTTGTATCAAAGATGTCGATTCCCAAAGTAGCCATGTAAAATAACAACTACGAACACCTACAAACTGTGCGATAGCCGAAAAATCCGTGGTTCCTTTTTTTTCGTATATTTGCCCTAAGTCGAATAGAATGTCCGTGATATAACAATGTGTACCTTTCATACACTTTGTACACATGTGAAATGTAGTATGGGGCATATATGTAGTCACGAGCGAGGACGTAACAGGTACACAAGATGATTGGGAATCGATTCTACGATTTCACCTATTCTGTCTACATTGCCATATCCAATCTCTATCGCGATGTCATCCTTCCATGTTCACCCTTCGAGTCACGTCGATAAGCAATATGTAGTCCTCGTGTGGATGTGTGTGTGTGTGTGTGTGTGTGTGTAAGGTAAACTTATAGCGTATGATTGTCTACACAGGCCATAACATATGTAACCATGTACTGTTATGCATCAAAATATATATTCCCAGTGGTACATCATCATTCGAGTTCACTATGCACAAGCAGATCGTATTCCTCCTGGTATTGTCCTTGCGACAACAACGGAGCACTCTCGAAGAAAAAATCACATTTTTTCTATCCTATCTTACGACGTTATCACGATTTTTATTATCCCGATTCGTCTTTTTGACGTTCGATATTGAGCAAAGAATTTTAACTACTTCGATCTATCTCGTTTATTGAAAAAGAAAATAATTTTTTTTTAATGCAGCTACCAGAGTTAGGTATATTGATATCCTCAGTTGGAAAATTAGGATTGGATTTGTTATTGTTGTGAGTGAACATTTGCAGGTACTGATAAATATTTACTTTGCCATCGTTATAATTTGAAATTTGGTGGTATCGCAAATGTTTTTCTCAGTTTGGGTGGGAATAATGGTTAAAAAGTTGACGGTGGGTCATCGAGTAGTCGGTGAGCGAAGATTTCCTGCCTAATGATGAAATTCGATGTACGCTACTTTTGGAAGAAAAGATGATAGTTTTGGAAGAATTTTCCAAAAGTAATGGAATTTGCATCTTGTTAGCGGGTTACACTTTGCTCGTGGCCGAAAAAAGAGCAATTTGCGTGATTTTTTTCCGGCAAAACGGGTGCAGGTTGACAATTGTTTTTGTTTTTTATTGAAGAGTAGATTTCACAATGTTTGTATCGAAAAATGTTTATAAATGTGGTAGATAATTGTATTTACATATTTATAAACTGTTGCAAGCTTCGAGACAAAATGTTAATCTTCAATACGAAATTGTAACGTTTGTACAAAATTTCAATGCAAAAATCAATACAAAACACACATCATTGGATTTGTGCAGAGTGCTATTTGAAAAACGTTCTTCGCAGTGATCACTTGCTGCTGGAAAACCAATCACCCAAAATAATAAAATCAAACGCATTAAGTCTTTGCATGAAATTATCTAGTGCTTGGACGAAGGATTTGATAGAATATTTATTTTTCAAAAAACGGCCGCCGTCCAAAGTGAAACTATCGATTTTCGATGAAAAAAACGCTCCGTTTTCGGTGATGAAAAAACCTATGCGTGGAAATAAAAAATCCTTCGTTGAAGCACTGCTTTTTGACATGTAAAAGAAGCTTGTAAAATTCGAAGTTAATCGGTGTAGTGAGCTTTGAGATATCGTGGTCACAGATTTTGGAAAAGTCATTTTCTTTCATCATTTTTTTTCAATGAACCTCGAAAAATGCATGCGAGCTATAGATTCGTTGTGTAGATGCTAATTTCACATAAAATATACAATAAAAGAGCAAACTTATGCATTTATATATTTTTATTACGTGAATAAAAACACTTTGGTGTTACTACCGACTTGAAAGATAACATTATCGATGATTATTATGAAAAAAAAAACGACGTCAGTCAATATTTTATGCGACTCAGAATTAAATTCTGAGTTATTTATAATTATGCCTATTTATATTTGTCACGAGATTATTTATTATCACCATTAATTAATATTAAGTGATCGCTTTTAATTCGCCAGCCAAGATTTGTGATCTTTTATGAAATCTTGATGTTTCAATATTGCATATATATGGTCGACGATGAGCAAGATGGTTTTTTTTCTTTTCCAAATATTTACAAAGGTTTATGTTACGTTAATCCATCGTTAGAAATAATTTACCTCGGTGCTAAATGGCAAAAAAAAATTACATCACCCGTTCAAACTATTTTAATACTACCCATTAAACTATTTTTATCTCTGGAGTTTCGTGGTGGAAAAAATTTCGAAAAAATTCGTAAATACTTAGTACAGTCGAGACAATAACATATATTTTTATTTCGCTTAATCATATGTTGTGGCTAACGCTCCAACCTCCTTAAATTCCGCCGGTTCGCGACACCGACACATAAACGCCCATAACTCCCTCAATTTCGAACGAACCGACTTGAAATTTTCAGAGAATACTTTTCAAATATTATGTTTTGAGACACCGTCGAAAACCAAAAGTTCATATTTTCCCATTTCCACTAGGAGTAAGCCCTTAATCACTACAAATACTTTTGACCAACGAAATATATTACGTAGCCAGATCAATAAGACAGCATGATTACATTACGAGTGATCTTCCACCAGAATAATTTCATCGCTCCATTCCGCATTTGAATAATCAGCCATGCTCGCTCGTTCTAATGAATCCAAATGCGAAAATGAAATCGGCGAGGCGAGCCCTCGTTCGACCAGATCCATAATTTTCTCGTTACGCAAACAAACACACACACGCACACAATGCACAGCTATAATCCCCGGAATGTTCTTCTTCGTTTTATCTCCGCTGGAGAACCGAACTCCGTTGGTGGTCAATGGATCTACGATCGCGTGAATTATTTGCTGTTGATATGAATACGGTGATACGACAGAAAATTCGAGACGGGGTGAGAAGAACTTCGATGGTGGATTTTCCAGAGTCCACAGTGGCCTAGAGGGATATAAATCCAGAGAGAAACTCTGTGATCCAGTTGAGAAGGAGCGAGAGTGAGATAAGGCGATGAGTATTGATTACCAGTCCTCCAGCAGCACACACTCATTTTCGCGTGTGTGCGAAAATGGGCACATATAGATATCCACATATATGTATATGTAGAAGTAACGCAATGGGAGTTGGATAGTGCTACGTAGCTATACAGATTCATTGGTATCAAAAGGGCGTAACACTTGAAGTTTTTTCGAGTGGTACCACGGTGGGCTGCGCCGTTTCATTCGCCGGAAGTTGATACAATTAACAGAGATATATAGAATTTATACGTCTGCCGGAGAACCTATATTTCAGCAAAAGAGACGAAAACCCAGAACTTTTAGCGTGGAATTAGAATTTTTTTTACTGAAGGATGCACACTGAAGGTAACTCCAATGAAATGTTTCTCAACTCGCCCCAAACCCCAAATAGGGGTTGAAAACTAAAAAATCGCCATATCACGGTAATTAATAGCCCGTTTACAAAATGTTTCGAACAAAAGTTGTTTGGAATAACAAAATACGTGTAAAGTTGTCTGGCGTCCAACCGTCTATCTTTGAAAATAGCGGCGCAAAAACGATTAGAAAATTCTGGGTCAGTGGTGCTCTCGCGTTTTTGTGGCGATATTTTCGAAGATAGAGGATTCGATGTTAGATAACTTTATACGGATTTTATTATTCCAAACAACTTTTGTTTGAAACATTTTTTGATTGGGCTATTAATTATCGAGATACGACGATTTTTGTGTTTTCAACCCCTATTCCTTAGGGTTGGGGCCAGTTGAAGGGCGAAATTGAATTGAAATTACTTTTAGTATGCAGCCATTTAGCTTCAGTCAAAAATTCTAATTCTACGCTAAAAGTGCTCGGTTTTCGTCTCTTTTACTGGACTACGACGACCATGTCTATAGGGTGCACTCTTTCTCTCTGGATTTTTCCTTTCTTTTTTCTCTCCCGAATGAACTACACACCCGAAGTTCCAGTGTGAACTCTCCATCCAGCCTTCGGCTATTATCGTTACCTTCCCTCCTACGGTTACTAATACTCAGCCAGTACATATGTGCCTTTTCTTGGGCGTCATTGGGATTGCCCACCCGGCAATCCCAATAACTCCCCCTTGCATGCCCACCCTTGGTCACCTGTACTTTGCCCGCACGTAATTCTTCTATGCTCCGAATTGCAATCCACGTCCAGTGCAGAGGGCTTTTGCGAAATACAGCAAGTGATTACACGTCTGCAGCCACAACATTACTCAATGCGCAGGGTAGATATCCCTATCCGAACTGGAGCTCGTAAAGTGAATCACTATTCCCACTTTCCGCTTTCTCCCACGAGCTCCGAAATGTTATACGAAGAAAGAGTACGCGAGGGTATCCACTTTCGTTCCCTCCCCTGCGTTTCGTAATTTTATACGAGGAAGCAGCACTCGAGTGTATTGGCGTTAACCGACACCAGAATCTGGCAAACTATCGATGCTTGTCAATCGTTTGCCTTCTTCCTTTTTCGTACTATCATTGAGGTTTCAATGTTACAGATTTTAGTAATTTTATTTTGACAAATCGGGCAAACCATTTAACCATATCAATCGTTTGCCCGATTTTTTAATGCTTTTATCGCTATTTCGATTTTAGTAAACTTTATTCAGGTTTTATAATTTTATTTTAATTTTAGTAATTTTATTTTGATTTTAGTAATTTAATTTTCATTTTAGAAATTTTATTTTAATTTTAGTAATTTTATTCTAACTTTAGCAATTTTATTTTGATTTTAGTAATTTTATTTTAATTTTCGTAATTTCATTCTAACTTTAGTCATTTTATTTTCATTTTAGAAATTTCACTTTAACTTTAGTTATTTTATTTTCATTTTAGTCTTTTTATTTCGATTTTAGTAGTTTTAATTTATTTGAGTAATTTCTTTTAATCTTTAGTAGTTTATCTCTTCTAACGAGGAAAACGATATGAAAAAATGATGTTCAAGAAAGTGATTTTAGTAATTTTGTTTTCATTTTAGTAATTTTATTTTAGTTTTAGTAGCATTATTTTAATTTTAGTAATTTTGATTTATTTTAGTCATTTCTATTAATCTTTAGTAGTTTATCTCTTTTAACAAGGAAAAAGATATGAAAAATGGATGTTCAAGAAAGTGATTTTAGTAATTTTATTTTAATTTTAGTAACTTCAAGTTATTTTAGTAATTTTTATTTATTTTAGTAATTTTTTTTTATCTTTAGTAATTTATCTCTCTTAACAAGGAAAAAGATATGCAAAATTGAGGTTCGAGAAAGTGACATAATGCAGTTATTTTTCTATTTCTCTATATACATGTACAAAAATAAACAAATAATGTTGTTTTGGCCTGGAACACTCTATGTCCGCGTGCACCCAATCCAACATATCATACGATGGAAAGATGCAGAATCGACATTGCAGTGCTTGCACTTTCGAAGCTTTTTACACTTTCGTTGTTTGCTCATCGCGAGAATTGAGGAGGAAAGTTGTGCCAAATGGCTACGCCGCAAATAACCTACACATTCAACGAGAGATACTCGCCCGTGGTATTAATTAATTAGGAAAGAAGGAAGTCCAATCGATATTTCACTTTTGTTTCACGACTACACAAACGGATCCAACAGGTCGTCATTCTCGTTTTACGTTATAGTTCGATTCGATGGCTTCGGAGACTCGGCTGACGAACACGCAATTTTTTTATTTTTATCAATCTCTCCCAATCGGCTAATTGCTTCGCTCAGATTGTTAAAAAATGTCGTATATCTGATAATGATTGCATTCGAGCTTCGTAAGAGTTCCCTATTAATTGAAAGGCGAAGAGAGTCAACAAGTACCTTGAGCTCCACTGTCCGATCTTTTTCATTAGTAACTTCCCATTCGCCGAAGACCAAATCCGGCTTTGGGTTCTCCCAGGTATTGAATCCGATCGATTGAGCTTACGACCGACCGATAATTAAAGTGATGACAGAACAATCTTTCGCGATCGGGGATTTCAACTCAGACATTAAGATATTATTTATTGATTGATTAGCAATTGAAATATTTCCTCGAACAGTCATATTTTCGCAGTCCCATTGTGTGACAATGATATTTTGGATTTTGAATTTCTCTGATAGGGTTTGGATCCCATTTTTACTTTTTGCTGTAATGGGATCTGAATTTTAAATGAATAGTGCTCAATAACTAACAAGAAGATTTAGGAAGTCCACATTAGCTAGAAATTTCAAAAAAATTGATTTTTTATTGCATAGTTTTACCACTTAGGACCTTAACGTTCATTCGCCACAAAGATTTTGTCAAAACTCTAAAAATCAATTGAGTTATGACGATTTTTGTGATGGTTGTGATCGTTGAACGTGTGCTGTGACCACACGTCCAACTCAATTATACACCCCAACTTTTTTTTTAAGTACATGAGTTATTTTACTACGGTCACAATAATTGAGTCAACTGCACATTGCCTCTGTCTTTTTATTCTCTATTCTACAAAGCATTAGTATCGTCGTTCTTTTATGTGCAAAGGTAAACGACCTGTGAGTCTACAGAATAATTGGCCAGCATTAATGTCACATCAGCATCGTGGGCAATTGTTTTTACAGAATCGATCCATCCCACGTATTTGATTGATTATTTTATTTATTATTAATTCAGCGAAGGAATTTAGCTCTGATGGAAGCACGCTATAAATAGATTTGTGCTTGGAGCTTTTTCGATCTAAAAAAAAAGAAGCTGACGAGCCTCGACTGAAACTTCATCAGTTGACTTGCTCGCTTCAACGTGCAGAAAAAAAACGGTGAAACGAAAAGCCGAGTGACGTTTTGAAGGGCTATGGGCAATTTTTCGAACATCACGAGAACAACGCAGCTACAGCGACCACAACGAGAAAGAGGGAGATAGAGGGAACGAGAGAGACAGAGGACCATACATATAAAGAGGACGAAGTACCAATTGATTGGAACCATCACGCGTTATCATCGGCATTTGAGAGGTGGCACTCGATCGAACGATATTCGAGAGTGGACTTTCTCGTTGCCGGAGGGGAAAAAAGATGAACGAAAGAGAGAAAAATGGAGGATAAGAGGGTAGGAGAGTTCGCTGCTGCTTGGCGAGGCAATAAATCATAATTGGGTCGATGGAAAGGTGTAACTTTCCTGATGCTGTTGCCATCGTCACATCGGCGTATAACTAAAGTACTTGCATCAAACTAGATACCCAAAAAGATACGATACAAAAGCTTATTTTGTCAAAATTTACGAAGTTCATTTCGTCCTGATTTTGATCCCCTTTAGCTTTTTACTCGGACACACAAGTTTGCAGGCTTACCTATATAAGACCCGCTTATACTCCTTTTATTTCCTTTCTGGCCTCATAACGTGTCCAACTGGGTTGCAGGTTCCACATACCACGTGGAACATACCACATACCATCTTCTTGATTTCCACACTTTCCCACAATGGACTCTGTCCAGTTCCTCATTCAAATCCCAATGATTTTCGTCGTCCACTCATTTTCCAATCTTTTTATAACAGCATGTTGATCTGTCCAGTTTAACTCAATTCATCTGTGTACCCTGCTCCATTTGTTTCGTGTCCCTGCCTTCAGGATTTGTCTACTCGTTAACCAGCCATCTCCCTTCCATATGCAGTTGACTGTTCTTCCTTCGTCTACCTTTTCCTGGGCCTTGGCCCATTACTTATCCCTTTTAATTTTCTGCCCGGAGCATATTTTCCGTCACCTGCTGTCCTGCAGTTTGAGTATTTTTGTTATTCGATTGGCCGCCCTTCTTCATACCTCGATACTTCTTCGTAGCGACTCCAATTTCCACAGGTATGTAGAGGCATTAGGCGCCAACCCCATTACGACTTTTGAGAAATTGCCTTGCAGTGTCCACTTGCCTTTTCTATCCCCAGATTATTATACAGTATCCCTCTTCATGACGCCCGATAGCGGATTTATTGGCTTTCGAGCGCTAGCTGTCATGTTTGAGGTCCATTTTACTACCGTGTCGAAACTTTAAGCGTTTTTCGTTTCTCGAAAGTACGTTTTCAAAGTCGGTGGAGAAAATATCTCGAAAACTACTGCGTTGATTTTAAGGATTTTAAGGATTTTTCCCAGATGTGAAAGTGTAGTATTTGATGGGAGGATATTTTTCCGATGTGTAATTTTGATTTGATGAATGAAAAATGCAATTTTTTTCGCAACCATCGAGACTCTCACATTAAGCACGCGCCTTTTTTTTAAATTCAATATTTCGAAAACTTCTTCGATCAATCATAGGATAAACTAATATACTGACAAAACCTGTTTGATTTTCTGATATTACGTTACCTGGGTCAGAAGGGCATTGCTCACCGCAAAAGATTTTTTTCGAGAGGTGCTAATGCAGATGATACTTTTCCAAATGCCTAGTTTTCGAAGAAATTTATCATCACGATTTTCTCCAGGTGATACTTTTGTAAATGCCTAATTTCTGTAGATATTCATCATCACGATTTTCTATTAAAAAATCCAAAAACTGTTTTTGACTGTTACAACTAGGCATAACCTGTTCAATTCCATTCCTCCTCACAAACTCTCTTTTACCCGTTCCTCAACACGATGATTTTTGTTTCTCATATGTTTACTTCCATTTTTATTCGACGTACAATTCTTTCCGGCCGTCATCACAATCCCGCCCGGATACTTTAATGCGTAGAACTTTGTCATTCCCTATAAGGGTCATTCGGCCCCCTTTGCCTCTTCTCAAATGTCATCCACGTCATGAAGCACAAGATTGAATTGTATGGGGCTTGCTCGAGAATCCTTGGCCGAGGTCTATTTTAGTCTCGAAGCTACTTTATATTCCTCACCCTGTTACGATGTCATTACTTGCTCATTTGCAAATTTCTCTAATAAGTTCAAACATTTTCCGCCTTCTCCCCCTCTTCCGCAGTTTTAAAGGAGTTTTTTGTCTAGCTCATTGAAGGTAGCCTTGAAGTTGATGAAGGCGATCCTTTCATCTTTTCTATATCTTCAGTCTGTTGTTGATTAAATCATTCATACATTTCTGAAACATGCTTGGCTTTCTATCAGAGTGTCTTCTGCTTCGGTGTGTCCCTGTTTCGGTTCTCACCTGGGCGGTGTTGATGCTGTCCGAATTATCAGATTGGCATTTTTGCTTTCCTCTGCAGTTCTATCTGTTTTCACTCATACCCTGCTTTTTCTTTATGCTCGACTGTCCTTGTATTCAGTACTTTTCACTGCTCTGCTTTCTTCGATAGGCGAGGAAGAGGCGCAAGTTGTTTTCAGAACTTCATCAGCCTAGCCGTTCATTCCTCAATCGCCTTCTTCACTTTCTTCACGAAGCCGGGCCTGCTTCTTCTTATGACCTTTCTTATGACCGTTCTTATGACCTTTGACGTCACCGGTCTCCGTATCGCATGAAGGCACCGGTCCTTGGTCTCCCTTCAATTTGCCTGGCTACCAAAACCACACAGTCCTTTTCATTTCACTATTCTCGTCCTACCATCGTTACCACAGGTTTATCTAAAGAATGTTCAACTATCGCCTCCTCACTTTCCTTGTCTTCCAAGTTCCAGCTCCACTCCGTCGGGTCCCCTGTGTGTTCCTTTTTTCGCATTTCCTCTTGCCCTTCCGGCTTCCTCGATATATGTTCACTCTCACTGGTCTTTATCAGAGAGTGCTGCACTTGCTATTTTTTTTTAGCGCAGGCCTCAAGAGCGTCGTATCCTTCCTCCGGCAACGCTGTCGTTTTCACCACAAACCCGTTGAGCTCCGCCTCTTCCGTTGCCTGCCTTTTATTTTTCTTGGCTTCTCCCCTCGTATTCCCTATTTTTCCTTGCCCTTGTTTTGACCTGTCACTTTTTCAATCGATTTGTTATCACTTCCGGTCTTCGATTTTTCGTTGCTTGCGACGGTACCTTCCTCTCCCGGCGATCTTCCTTGCGCCGAGTCAACGTATTCCGCTTTGCCACCACCATCTGTTGTCCCAATCGCTCCTCCATTTTTCCATCCAAGCTCTTGTGCTTCGAGACTGTTTTTTTTTTAATCTGACACTGGTTTGCTGCAACTCGAGGCACTTGAGAGGGGACTACCCAATCGTGATTTTTTATTCTTAAAGTATATATTTTTTCACCACTTTTGAGACTCAGGATATGTTTTGTTTCTACTTTTCGCTGGTACGTGGTATTTTTTTTTATCAATCTTTAAACTTCTGAACTGCATTTTCAAAATTGGCGTGACGTACAACTGACATACTAGTCGACCGATTCTGATGAAATTTGGTATAAATCTTTCTAACATTATTGTCTAAAACATGATCCTGAATGTTTTTGAAAAAAAAAGACTTTTTTTTGTTGCAAAGTGTAGCCATTTTTTTTCGGAAAATTCAATGTTTTTGTTTCAAAGCGTACCATTTAATCGATTTTCAACATTTCTCACTTTTTCTTGGTTCATATTTTGCGTATGATTGTTAGTGGAAGAAAAATCATCGTTGGTTTTTTGCAGACCCATCCCGTTGACACTACGTGGCACGCCACCATGTAGCAGCCAAAAGTGGCAACAAAACATACCCCAAATCTCAAAATGGTGAACAAATATATCCTTTAAAAAAAAAATCATGAAATTCAGCAAATTTTTCCACGCTCAAAGGTATTCAACCCCCCTCAACACTCGTTCGTTTCGTTATCTAACCAGAAGATTCCCAAAACTTGCTATGTTTATCGATACCGAAATACGTTATCGAGTAGTGCTCTCCCGGACGATTTCTGAAGATTGCACCTGAGAACACAATTATTTTTCGTTCTCCATTTGGACTCGTATTACCGGAAGTTGCCCCAAATCCTATCGTGTGTACGAAAAATTCTTTTCGTATATTTCGCAGGAATATCGAAACCGTAAAAACATTTGATTTATCAACACAGCAATTCCGTCAGTTTTTTCGCAGGTAGTCAAGAAAAAGATTTCTTCATTGGAGGTAGGTAACCCAAACAAATCATGGTAGGATAATAAAAGTGGAATGCAAATTGTACAAACTAAAGCAAATTAGAACGAATGGAAAATCTTCATTGAGTACATTGTCAACGTCAATGTTACAGGGGAAAATAATTAACCCAAAAAGCATCGGCGATGTTCAGTACGGTTTACACGAAAATTTCTTATCAGAATTTCGTTTGAAATCAAGCCATAACATATTTCCCAGCATGAACCTTATGTTCAAAAACAAACTTTCCACAGCTCTTGCTTTGATCGAATTCTATTCACAGTTTATTTTTACTAAAAAAATTGTCCCCGGCAATTTATATCGAAAAAAACATTTCGTGTTATATCGCACGTCGAATGTGCACTCTATGTGAATGACGTGTTGTCGATACAGAGCCTCACATCGGAAAATGTCTCGTGAATTACGCGGTTACCAAATTGCTCGAACTTCGTCTGTTCATCAACTCTGCAAACTACGTGTACAGTCGTGGTCCTATCGGTAGGTATTGAATAATGCATAAATTGAATATTCTCCGGCGAAAGTAACTTCGCCATTCCCCCAGAACGCTCGCTCCTACGTGTCGTATTTTCCGTTTCAGGAATTACAGGAAAACTGTGCGGTCGCGAAACTTTCGTTCCAGTTATATTCCGATCGTGTCTCGTCGTTGCTCGATAACGAAAAGAACACATGACACTGGCATTATAATTCTCTGGATAATTTTGAAGTATTGCTGTATCGATAGTACTTCGAATTCAATTGATTCGAAGCCCGAGAGGGATGAAAAAAAGAGGGTACCTGAGGGGCGCGTGGAGAAAGTGAGGAATGAACTATAGGAGCTAGGAAAAAGTCGATTTCTCTTAGAAGAAGTAAAAAGGGTGGAAAAGAGAATGGGTGCTCGTGGGGGGTGAACGTGTGCAATTGAGAGGCATAAGTTAATAATGGCTGCCAACGCGTTCTTAACTTTACTGCTGTGTGTGTGTGTGTGTGTGTGTGTGTGTGTGTGTGTGTGTGTGTGTGTGTGTGTGTGTGTGTGTGTGTGTGTGTGTGTGTGTGTGTGTGTGTGTGTGTGTGTGTGTGTGTGTGTGTGTGTGTGTGTGTGTGTGTGTGTGTGTGTGTGTGTGTGTGTGTGTGTGTGTGTGTGTGTGTGTGTGTGTGTGTGTGTGTGTGTGTGTGTGTGTGTGTGTGTGTGTGTGTGTGTGTGTGTGTGTGTGTGTGTGTGTGTGTGAGAGAGAGAGAGAGAGAGAGAGAGAGAGAGAGAGAGAGAGATGTACTACTGATTTTGTGTGTGAGTGAAAAAAATCGTGGCTGACTGAAGCTTGTGCGGAGCAATGCTGCTAGCATCTACAATTAGTAAAAAGACCCAGAAAAAGCGAATTTTTCAAACGGTGAGGGGAAAGGGTGACTATTTGATCAGGTTGTGGCTCTGTACCGTAATTGTAATTGTACTGTACTTGGATACTGTAATTGTACTGTACTGTAATTGGGTATATGAACAAAGGTTGAAAATTATTGTAGTCTGGTATCCGATAATTACGGTCCGAAAGATACACCTCGTGGCTTCGAATAATCTCAGAAAAAATGAAGATTTTGCATTGAATATGCTTTTATACTTGTGCAGCCATTTTTTAAGTTGTTGAAAATTCGCATAATGATAGGGTTAAAAAAAGTTCGAATTTTCTCTGAACGTTTTATATTTGTTCTGTTATCGTGCAAATTTTCCTAAAATTTCACAATTCAAAGATGCTGATCACGCATATTTAATTAAATATTGAATACAGAGACTTGATTTGAGATCATCCAAAAATAAGATATAAAGGATAGCGTCCGGACTACCGAAAAAAATATTAACAACTCGGTTAACAGCGATATTTATGACGATTCCTTCCGGATTATAATAGGTTTTTTGTTACCTTTTATAATAAATACTTGCATACAGTGCAAAGCCGCTAATTGATCGGATATTCAGTTTCTTTAACAAACCGCATCGGAGAGTGAGATACTTTTTCAGGTTGTCTCGGTATTCTGTCCCCTTAAGCACAAATAGGGCTCGTCATACGGCTCGGGAGACCGAGAAGATATAATCGTCAATGACGGTTGTCTCTTTCAACCAACGATGACTGGAAAGCAACGGCCGCATACTCGACATTCATATATGTCAAACAGAAATGTCCAAATTCCGTATCGACCGTGACTCCCTACTCGATACTCAACCATCGAGTATCCATATTTCTATCGCTATTTTGAAACGCGGCTATCGAGATTCCTCTGCTATTGGCTACATCCGTAGGGAGCATCGAAATGTGTTTTTCGCTACTCGATACAAATCATTTTCAACGTCATACCTACATCTTTGTCAAACAGCGAAACGAATTTCGCTACTTTGTAACTTTGATTGATTAGCAAGAAAATAATCTCGCCAGAAACGTAACGAACAGCAGTGGCAACTTAAGGATGTTCAATAAATAGCTTCTTAATCGTCATGAAATTTTTACACGACCTCCTGAATACTTCATGTAAAAGCATACCAAATTTTCAGAATTCTATCATCATTACTTCAACCTCCTTAAGGGTTGAAATAAAAAATGATAAGAAAATTCGGAAAATTTGGTATGTTTTTGTATGAAGTATTTAAGAGGTCGTGTTCAAATTTCACGACGATTAGGAAGCTCGTTATTAAAAAATTAACATTTCGTTAAGAACAATTTTTAAAAGAAATTTAACAAAATTTATCAATAAACGTCGTTTTGTTTCCGTTGCTTTCAGTATATTGTAGATATTATAAAATTGAGAGGTCAAAAAAAAACACTTATTGCAAAGTTACATCAGTTTCCATAAAACAAAATTTAATTTGTGAATGTTAATTGTTCAATAAGGAGCTTCCTAATTATCGTGAAATTTTTACACGACCTCTCAAATACTTCATACAAAAACATACCAAATTTTCAGAATTTTATCATCATTTGCGATTTGGGACTCAACATCCTTAATACCCGTCTATCAAAGCAGCGATGAAAAAGTCGATATTCGCTACGTCGATACGCAAAATTGTTAATAAAATATTTTTATATCGATTGGAAATTACTCGTATGCTCATTGAGGGCGGAGGTACCTTCAGGCGAGGAAAACGTTTGCCAATTTTCATTATTTTTCTTAAAGGAACGATTTCTTCACCATTTTTGAGACTTATGTTTTGTTACTACTTTTAGCTGTTATGTGGTATATTTTTTTCGTTTAATCTTTAAAAATGGCAGAGGTATGGCACCTTATTGTCTAAAACGACCCTAAATGTTTTTAAAAATAAAAAAGTATGTTTTTTTATTGCAACATGTAGCCACTTTTTCGGAAAATTTGATATTTTTGTTTCAAAGCACACCATTTTAAACATTTTCAATATTCCTCATTTTTTTCTTGGTTCATAGTCTGGGTATGAGTGTTGATGTAAGAAAAATATTCGTTGGATTTCGTTCAGATGAATCCCGCCGTCGCTACGTGTCACGCCGTCTGACAACATCCGCTCCAACCCGTTTAAAAGACCGTATACATTCGCTATTTTCAAAGATTAATTTTAAGAAACACCATGTAACAGCGAAAAGTAGTAACGAAACATACCCTAGTGTCTAATGGAGAAGAAATCTTGGTTAAAAAAAAATCCTGAAAAGCAGTCATTTTTTTTTCGCCTCAAGGTGGCTTCCCCCTTAATTGTGCGATTGATGTTGGTCTTTGATAATACTCAACATTGAGCTCAAATACTTAATCCGGAAGAATGAGAAAATATATGAGCATGCTTCTCGCTTTTGACATTATTGGATTTCTTGTGCGGTGAAATAAAAAAAATGACACGAAGTGAGTGGGTGGACATCGAGATGTTATTTCCTGTTATAATCTGTACTTTTTTCTTGCGTACGCGCGTGGGTGCGTATCTATGAATATTCCTCATCATTTCCATGATATTTTCACGTATCGTAAAGTTTTCCATATGAAAAATTAATAAAAAATGGTTAAGGTCCCCCCTCTTCGATCTAGCCTAAATTTTTGCACAGACCTTCCTTTTAATATTGTAAAACAATCCCTAAAGGAATTTCTGGTGGGGCACAATAATTATTAAGTTTGGGTTTTGGTTTGTGTTTGTTTGGGTTTTATTATTTTGACAAAACGGAGAGCGCGATTACATATATACAGTGGGTAAAAAAAGTATTTGTACACGTCGTCTTTTTCAAACTATCCTTCGAAAAAAAAATAAAATGCTTTATTAAGTTTCCGTGTTCGATAGCTTATCCTAAATATACGAGGCAGGGTTGAAATTCCGAACTTTGAATGATCAGAACGCTCAAAACTTCCAAGAAATTTTACCCCAAAGACCAAAGCGCCGAAAATCTAAATACCGTCGAAATAATTCGGCGATGGAAGTTTTTAAAATTTCAAAATTTTCAATAAATCGACGAATTATTTCGGGAGATTTTATTTATTAAGAGCAGTAATTTCACGTCAATTTTGAAATTTGTCTAGACAATGTTATACATTCTACATAATTTACAGTCAACTGTGTAGACTCTCGCTGGTATGATCTTGATGGAACTTGTAATTACGAATTTTCAACCGTCGGACCATTCAAAGTTCGCAATTTGAACCCAGCCCCAAATATACATAGTCTGCTTACAAAAGTCTCAGGAAAAATGAACAAAAAAAGAAAGCCATATTAACAAAGCTGGGCAGAAAAAAGTTAATCCGTTAATCGTTAATTAACGAAGTTAACTTTTTGGTTAACGATTTAACTTTTAAGTTAACTTCAAAAATCATTAACGGACTTCTTAACTTCCGTTAAATGGAACTTCCGTTAACTAGTCCGTTACATTGGTTGCCGACGTGATTTTGTTTGAATTGCGCGCCACGCTCGTACTCGTACGACGGAAGCCGGACTCGTACGACTCGTACCACGGGAGACGAGTATTATGTCCGGGTTGAGCGTGAGTGCGAGAGAGAGGTCCGCTTCGATGTCTCTCTCGCGCTCACGTGAACGCGGACCTAACCCAACTCGATGCATGGCCGTATGGCACCGTACCGTGTCGCGGTGTCGCTGTAGAGTTGTGGAGTGTTCGTTGTTACTAGTTGTTAGTATATTTACTTTCACGTACATTACCGTGTTGCGACTTCGTCAGAGTGTGGATTGTGGTATTGTGGAATATCCGTATCTTATCATTTCGATTTTATTGTACGATTGATTAATCTGATCAGACCGACGGTATTGTTTTTCAAGTGTTGCGGATTCGATTGGTGATGGATATTCATTTTATAACCTAACTTTTTACAACGAGCAAAAAAGTATTTTTTTTCGTGTTGGTGAAATTTATCACGAGATTACATCATGAACACTGAAGATTGTCACGATCCAGAATGTATTGAATCTGTTGATGAGAATGAGAGCAACAATGGCAGGGTTAAATCTGCTGGTTCTCAATCTCAACATGAACAGATTCAAGATGAAAATCCTTGGCCACATTTGAACGATTATATTTTATTAAAATCTAAATTGGGAGAAAAGTTGATGTATCAATGTAAACTGTGTTTGCCGAAGCTTTCTACAATCAAGGCTCACGCTTCTAGCCTTAATAATTTGAAACAACACATGAAGAGGATGCATGCACCAAAATATGGACAGTTTGAAGAAAAAGTAAAAGCAGGGTCAACGCGAGGCAAAAAGAAAAACTATTCAATGCCTTGTTCAAGCCTTGATCTTGATAGCAGCAGCAGCGGTAATTTGTTTTCACCTCCGTCTACGAAAAGGTTACGGCAACAAAGCATTGGCGAATCTTTTGGCATTGTCGCTACTGGCAGCGGCGTATCTCAAACTAGTGTGGACCGATGTATCGTAAACTTTTTTGTAGCAAACATGATTCCACTACATGTTGTAGAATCCGTCACGTTTGTGAAACTCATTAAAATGTTGAACCCCAGTAAGAGTTCAATGTCCAGAAGGACATTGGGGAGGCGTATCGTTGATTTGCATGCTCAGTTGAAACAGCATTTGATTGAGTAAGTATCTTTTATGAAGAACAAACAAATTTTTTTTTATTATTTTCTTCTGTGAAATTAAATTGTTTTTTTAAATTTCAGCATACTCGGCAAAATCGATTGGTTGGCTACAACAGCAGACTGCTGGTCTGCTCATCGGAAAAGTTACTTGGGAATGACTGTCCACTGGATAGATCCTGTTACCAGAGCAAGAATGCATGCCGTGTTAGCTTGCATGAGAATAAAAGGTGTTCATTCATATGATGTACTTGCACAGATGATGATTAACATTCATTATGAGTTCCACATCGAGAAAAAAGTAACTAGGTAAGTAAGTTGGTAGAAATCGTTTAATTAATTGATATCTACAAAAACATTTTGAATTATTTTATGACTGAATGTCTTGTAAATCTCAACATATAATTTTTCATTTTTAGAACGACAACTGACAACGGCAGCAACTTTGTGAAGGCCTTCGTACAATTTGGTACGGAAGCTGATATATTGCCAGATATGCCATCAACATCCCATGATGTGAGCTCCGACACTGATGATGCTGTTACTGGCCTTTTATCTGACTCTTCCGTGGAACAAGAGTTTGAATATATTTCGTTGGAAAATGTGCTTGCTGCATCTGATGGCAGTAATACCAATGTGGAAAGCCTCGATTTACCCGTTCACATGAGATGTGCTGCTCACACATTCAACTTAGTAGCGACCAAAGATGCTGATACTGCTCTACAAATATCTATTTTCAAAACTCCATACCGTGCTGCTATGGCAAAAGCTCGCGCCATTTGGAATCTACAATCTCGCAGTACAGTGGCAAGTGACAATATCGAGTCTGAATTGGGGAGGAAACTGGTTATACCGAATACCACAAGATGGAACTCCACTTATGACGCTGTTGTGGTCCTCAACGCAATTTTGGAAACAAAAAGGCCTGCTCTTCGTAGAGTTATGACTCAAATCAACTTAAAACCTTTCAACGATCAAGATGTGGCCATAATGAAGGAATATGTGAAGGTTAATAGCGTTAGTACTTAATACATATAATCTATTATAATTCTAAGTACGAAGTACTTTGTACCCAATATAACAGTGCATTTTTACTGAGTCAATTATTTACCTAAATATATAATTTTATTTATAATCTTGCAGGTCATGTCACCAGTGGCTAGAGCGCTCGATTTAATTCAAGGCGAAGCTCAAGCATATCTTGGGACTCTACTGCCAACGATTGCAACAACGGTGTTCAAACTGCAGGATATTAAACCGCTGGTGCATTGTTGTACCCCTTTAGTCAATGCATTATTGTCTGGGATTGAAAAAAGATTCGAACGATTAATGGAGGATGAAGAATGCCAACTGGCTGCAGCCTTTCACCCAAAGTTTCGACTGCTGTGGCTGCAAAAATATGACAGCAGCAAGGTGTCAAGAGTCAAGAAGCTTATGGAAGAAAAAATTGAAGATGCTCTGAATAGAGAAAGGGACGCGAACGAAAGTGCTAGCATCAGCGGAAGCAGCAATAATGAAGAAGAAGGAGATGATTTTTTTAGCTCCGTCACGCGGCTTGAAGAGAGGTCAAAAGGCCACAAATCTTTGAGAATCCAAGCTCACAATTTGGTGAGAACTTGGCTCGACTCGAAGTCGAAAGACTCTTTATCAGATGCTGCATTTTTAGGTAAAGCAGTGTTAATAAATCTATTTAATAGATATAACACTGCTATTCCGTCTAGCGCGGCTGTAGAACGTCTTTTTTCTACAGGAAAAGATATTTTACGCGATAAACGATCATCTCTCTCTGATGATAATTTTAATATGTTAATGTTTATGAAGGGAAACATGCACCTGATGCAAGATGAGTAAAATTGTACGAAGAATTGATTACATGATTACTTTGTTAATGTTACCATATGTGATGTATGATGTATTTTCTTACTTAAAAAATCTAATACTCAATCTACCGAATTGTTTTATTTACCTGTGTATTGTATTGTATATTTGTATCCCAGCTCACCTTCTTCTAATATCTTTTACATTGAACACTCACTTAAATATCCATACGACGTCTAAGTAGTTAACTTTTAACGGATAACTTTAACTTCCGTTAAATTTACAAAAAGTTAACGCATTAACGATTAACGAAGTTAACTTTTTGAGTAACGAATTAACGATTAACGAAGTTAACTTTTGAATTAACTGTGCCCACCTTTGCATATTAACAACAGTTTCGTGTGAGATGTACAAATACTTCTTTTTACCGACTGTAGGTAAAAACGAAACCGTAGCAGATATAGATATAGTCGGTGCGCCCTAAAATAAATAACTCAAAAATTCAATATCTCGAAAACTTTTGCGAGTCGCCAAAAATCCTATTAGGGGTTGTCTTAAAATATTAAAAGGAAAAATTTTGCAAAATTTCAGCTCGATCGGCAGGGGTTCGGAGCTTTATCCAAAAAAATTATACCCAACGAATCTGCAATTACCAACTGGCAACCGACCTCTTAGTTCGTGCAAGAAAATGCAAGTCTCTTCCAACTCTCGCGTTTTCCAAAAAAAAAGTATATTGTGAACAACGAAAAATGTAGTCACCTCGACAAAAAAGTCTGTCGACAAAGAGTGCATATGACAATTTTTTCTTTCGGAGTATGTTCTAGCCCACACGCACATACATATATACATATTAGCGGGCGCTAATGATGTGTATATGTGTCTGTTTGCAAAAGAAAGCCTTCTTTATATTCCTACAACTTTATTGAATTAACGTATGCGTGCTAGCGCCTCGTTATTTTTCACATGCGGGTCCTTCGTGTGGCCCCGCTATTTACGGTTTTTCTCCCGTTATTGACTTTCGCCACAATCAAGTACGACCCTCTCTTTTTTTCCCTTTTTCGCCTCCCCTCTGCCGACGTGCTCGTCAAGGCTTCCTCTGCCGTGGCCGTGCTGTTGTTTGCTTGTAATCCTCTCGGTTTTCACGCCTCAAGGATATGCATTCTCGCAAGCGTATCGAATTTTCAACGCGACGAAAAATATTCGAGCACGAAATTGTAAAAACTTCATCCCTTTTCCGTGAATCAAGTTTCCGTGTGGATGACTCGGAAAAATGGAGAAGGAAAACTACCGAACATATCTCGTACGGCTTGGACCAACCGTGCAGAAATTTATTTGGGAGTTCCCAAATCCTACAACATAGGGATTTGATAGGGAGTAGTAGGTCCACATTGGAATCCCAGTAGATTCCGCACTATTTTCCGATTCACGTCGTTTGAGAATTTTTTATTTGAAATTCTCAACCGGAATTTTTTAGCGCTCCCAAAAAAATATCCTTTCGTGATCTGGTGCACAAATTTTGTGGGCAGTCCCTAGATGCATCCAGATCTCTATAGGGATTTTTTTGGGATACCCCACATGCTGAGTGCTCATTGGGATTCAATTGGATTCTTCGGTGTTCCTTGATGAACGCCGTTTGAGAATTCTTACCACGTTCGAATGGAAAATATGTGAAATGTCACGAGAAAAAAGCTCGGCGTGGTGACACATAACCTGCACACCTCGTCAGCGTGTCCGTGTGTGTCATGTCAAAGTGCAGAAAAATAAGTAAATGATAATTGCAGTGGATCTTCAGTGATGTGACTGAAAACGATTTTTCAGATATACTTTTTTAAGCGGTTTGGACTTTTTTTAAATAAAATGTATACTTATAAGGAATTTTGCACCCTTATTCACGACTTGTTAAAGGAATTTGGTACGCTTATTCAGTATAATAATAGTTCGGTGATGTGACTCAAAACGATTTTACAGATATACTTTTTTAAGCAGTTTGTACGTTGTTGAGATAAGATTGATACTTTTTCGAGAGGTTAGGTTACTATGAAAATGAGCAACACGTGAATTGAAGAGGAAGGTCCAACATGTGCAGGAATTACAGATTGTGGGTAAAGTTATGGTTACAACGATAAAACTGCTTGTCAAACGATGAACGCGTTTCCCTCGAAACTATGCTTTGCAAAACGGTGTACACGATTTCTCGACATCTAATAAACGGATTGACTTAGAATTTGGTACACTTATTCAGTATAATAGTAGTTTAGTCTTGAGCGACGTTTTTATTCTTGACACTTTTCCTTTATTAGTTATTAACAATAATGGTGTCATCCTTTCTCGAAAAATCGAAATAAAAGATACAATTTTCTTTTATGATTGTAACACGATAGCTAAAAAAAGCTCGGTCACGTCCTAGCCAATGTTAACAATTTTAAGAAAAAAATTGTTTTCTTAGTTTCAGATCAACCGGGTGGCCAAAATCAGGTACACTGTTAAGCCCCTCGCGCCCGAAGATTCTTCACAAAATTATTCATAACATCTTTAATTATGAATATTTTTCAATGAATCTTGGTACACAACTTTCTAAATGTACATACAAATAAATGTCCAAACGATTTTTCAATCATCTTTCTTATTCCTTTAAAATCATGTTATTTTAATAATCCTGATTTTCTGATCATCGCAGTAGCCTAACCCCTTACAATCCACTGATTTTGTGTATCTATAAGTTGTATACCAAACTCGAGGTACAGAATGCGATGGTATCTATCCAGACTAGTTTCGGATTCCGTTCGATAACGTGTAAACCCTTCAGGATTCAAATTGGATTCGCCCATTCCAAACAGGAATCCCAATGACAATCCAATATACGAGTGTGACGTTTTAGTATCGGGATCCAATGTCCAACCCATTGGACCCAGGCAGGAAGTAGGGATAACTATATGGCAATCCAATTGTATCTCTACGACAATTTTACGGGCAAGAGCAATTCACGCCTTGATGGGCGGCGAACAATTGACTGAACCATATCTTTTTCCCACAATACACCTTTCTCCATAAAGATTTTAACATTGACACAATGGGTATATCGAACCCGACCATTTTGAATTTCTCGTTTCTTTGCATCAATGTACCATGGAGTCAAATGGCTGCGAATGTGCATGAACGAAGTGCATCAGCCTATTTTAATAAAAACTGTTACCTCAGGGCTCCTGAATTCTCGGATTCTCCCATTT